>BTHU01000021.1:43577682-43885182 GCA_036184795.1 Tokudaia tokunoshimensis | reverse complement strand
ACCTTAAAACAACACCTTGGCTTTGTTCTAGTCTGTTGTGTTCAGAGAGAGTCACTAATGCTGGATATGTTTTTATAATGGTTTCTAATATAAAATAGAAATGTGTTGCCCTACTAATTAAGGTTGAAGTGTACCATCGTCAGGACAGCCTTCTGATCTCAGCACAATATGGCAGGGACTTCCCATCTCTGACCTCGTCTGGGGAGTTACAAAACACCAACATGCCTCTACCTGCAAAATGTCTCATAGTCTAGATTGAGATTACAGGTTCAACTTCCTTCCTCCTGATAAGAACCTGTTTAGCTAGAGCCTGAGATCCCTGAACCGCCTCCCCATGCTAATAAGGCATTTCTGTACGTTAAGCCTTCAGCCAATGACCTTTGCCCATCCCGATATTCTGACTCCAGCCCTAGGTCCTTTTGTCATAACTTGCCGTGGGCCCTGTCCTTCCACAGGCAGCAGCAAAGTTGCTTTTGTCACGTTAGGTGGGCTTGTTCTTGCTGTAGTTGTATATGAAGAGAGCTACCCAGTATATATTGTTTTGGGTCTGGTTCCTTTTGAGATCTGCCTGTTGTACACGTAGTTTACCTTTTTTATTGCAGAATAGTATTTCATTGTATAGTCACCCACGCTGCACATTTGGATTGCTTCCAGGTTGGGGACATTACAAATAAAGCTTAAGAAGTTGTTTGTTTTTCTTCATTTATGAATGAAGCTGCTAGAATATGGACTGAGTTTTAGAAATTCTTACTTTTACTTTTTCTTCTTGTCAATCTGTTTGTTATCTTACTTTTTGTGAGTGGGGTCTAGGGATTGAGCTTGGGCCTCATGCATGCTAGGAACACACTTTACCACCAAGACAGCAGCCCCCAGTCCCCACTACATCTTATCACCTTCGCCTACAGTGTTTGAAGTTGGTGAAGACTAGGAATACTTAATTTTAAACCCACTTCTTGCATTTTTCTCCTTGTTACTCAACAGAGGTGTGGACTATAGTAAAGAAAAGATCCCATGTTGAACCTGGTCAGTATTATCTTACCTTTTGCAATGTCCTTAATTCAAAATATTAGGTCTAAGTGAAACAAAGCCTCTCCTTAATCACCACAGAACATACACAAGCCCTCCCTTCACTGTAATAATGCCATTATTAGTATTTCTAAGGAGAACAAATGTTTTCTAATGACCGTTATATTTTCATAAAAACATGGCAGTTGAAATCTATCACAGTTATCAATTTTTCTTTAAACAAGGAATTATAGAAAAGATCCTATAATGCTATACTTTAAAAAACCTGATATACAGTGTGATCTAATTTGTGTTTTTCACTATGGAGGAAACCGTTTTGCTGATTTCCATTTATAAAAACCCAATAGCTTAATATTACGACTGTCAAAGACAACTGTTGATGCAATAAAATTTTGAAGTCTTAAGAATTTTTTTCAAAGAAGCCTCCCTTAAAAACATTTTGAGGTTTTAATATTGTTCTAATTTATATGTATGTATGTATGTGTGTGCATGTGTGTGTAAGCATGTGCATGAAAGTGCCTGTAGGTGCCAAAAGAAGGCCTCGGGTCCCTTGGACCTGACGTTACAGACCGTTGTGAGCTGCCTGACATTGTTGCTGGGAGCGGAATTCTGGTCCTCTGTAAAAGCAGCAAGTGCTCTTAAGAACTGAGCCATCTCTACAGCTCCTTCTTCCTTTTTCAAGACTTACTTTATTGTTTATTAATGTATATGGGTGTGGGTATGTGCACTTTTATATGCATACCCAAGGAGGCCAGAATATGTTGTGGGATGCCCTGGAGTTACAAGTGGCTGTTCTGATTTTTTAAGACAAAGCAATTCTATATGGCACAGGCTGGCCTTAACTGGAATCTTCTGAGCATTTGCCTCCTGAGTATTGAAGTTACATTGTGTGCCATCCTCAGAACCACAGTTACACAGTGTGCCATCCTCGGAACCACAGTCACACAGTGTGCTGTCCTCGGAACCACAGTCACACAGTGTGCCGTCCTCGGAACCACAGTCACACAGTGTGCCGTCCTCGGAACCACAGTCACACAGTGTGCCGTCCTCGGAACCACAGTCACACAGTGTGCCGTCCTCGGAACCACAGTCACACAGTGTGCCGTCCTCGGAACCACAGTCACACAGTGTGCCGTCCTCGGAACCACAGTCACACAGTGTGCCGTCCTCGGAACCACAGTCACACAGTGTGCCGTCCTCGGAACCACAGTCACACAGTGTGCCGTCCTCGGAACCACAGTCACACAGTGTGCCGTCCTCGGAACCACAGTCACACAGTGTGCCGTCCTCGGAACCACAGTCACACAGTGTGCCGTCCTCGGAACCACAGTCACACAGTGTGCCTCCTGAGGACTGCAGTTACACAGTGTGCCGTCCTCGGAACCACAGTTACACAGTGTGCCGTCCTCGGAACCACAGTCACACAGTGTGCCTCCTGAGGACTGCAGTTACACAGTGTGTCACACTGTTTGGCAAGCGTCTTCTTCCTTTAAAAAAAAAAAAAATCCTTAAAGCGTGCTGCCATTTTCTTTTTGTTTGCTTCTGAAAATAAGTGTATTTATGTATGTATATTTTGTATAATCATACATTCACAGTGACACATACGTCTTACCTAAGTAAGAAAATATTGCCTATGATATAATTACCTGATGTCTTAGGTTATTAAGAAGAACATTTGGATTTTTAGACAACTCATTTATACTAGCCTTTGGGCTAATATGTCACCTTGGTACAAATTCAGGAGTAGTTTTTGTCTAATGATTTTTTTTAAATGGTTAATTTTACATGACTTTTAGTTAATCATTGAGAACTTATAGGACATGAAAGGATGATGAAGCCTTTCCTGATGGAGTCCTCTATGTTCAAGGGCCAAGTGTTTTTAGATGTGTCTTGTCTTCATCTCCTTCTCCTTCTCTTCTCCTCCTCCTTCTCCTTCTCCTTCTATTTTTGTTTCTGGTCTTTTTTGTTTTTGTTTTTCTCTGTGTAGAATCAAGTTAACTTTAACTCAGTGATTTGCCTGTCTTTCTGTCTTTGCCTGGGACTAAAGGCATGTGCCACCGTGCCTCTCTGTAGGTCCTCTTCCTATGCTGGGTGATTGACTTGGGATTCTAAAGGCATGTCTTTACATTCTCCACGGCATCTTCCTCCCACTGGACATTTTTCCATAGCTGCTAATTTTTCTTCTATGAAAAATGTAGTGAGTCTTGGTATGGTATGAATAGAAATAATTTTGGTGATTTTTTTTTCTTGCACTCCTTTAGACAGTCAAAAGCTTCATTAGTCAGACTCAAGATAAAGTATCACTGTGGGCATCTAGGGATGTGAAGGATCACTGGATTGATGGAGAAGTATTGTCACCACATGCCAGCAAAGCAGGGTGAGAAGCCTGGGTAGGCCTGCTCAGGAGGGAGAAAGAGAAGGGGAAGGGGGACTTAGGGAGCCAAGCTAACTTTTGGAACTCACTGAGTGTGTGACAAGAGAGAAAGGAGGTTTAGAGGAGGTGGCAGATTGAGGGAGTTTGAGATTGAGCCTTGCAGGCACTCTGTTAGTACTTCCCTCCCTCCCTCCCTCCCTCCCTCCCCCTCCCTCCCTCCCTCCCCCTCCCTCCCTCCCTCCCTCCCCCTCCCTCCCTCCCTCCCCCTCCCTCCCTCCCTCCCCCTCCCTCCCTCCCTCCCCATCCCTCCCTCCATCCCTCCCTCCCTCTCTCCCTCCCTCCCTTCCTCCCTCCTCTGCTCATACAACTTACAGGCAATGGGGAGATGGCTCAGCTGGTCAAGTGTGTGCTCTTAGAAGCACAAGACCCTGAGCTTAATCCTCAGAACCCACATTGTAACAAGTCAGATGCTCTCACAATCCCAGCGCTTGGAAGGCAGAGACAAGAGGATCCAGGCTGCAGGCCCAGCATAGAAACTGTGATGCTACCTTGTGGAGAATTGTCTCTGGGAACAGGCGTTCTCCAAACGGAACTTTTGCAAAGGGCAGATTTTGGATGGGTGTCAGAGACCTCAAAGGCTCTGGTTCTACACCTGGGGTAATTTTGTCCTGGGGGGCACCAGCCACACCAGGAGATACACTTAGGTTGTCCTGAATGGGCTGGGGGTGCCGCTGGCCCTCAGGGAGCAGAGGTCGTGGATGTGGCTCTTGGTTGTGCACTGCAGAGGGAGCTGCCCTTTCCCCCTGAGCCCTGTTGGCTGTACTGAGTTTGTAGGTCACGTTCAGAGGGACGCAGTGCAGTTCCCATCCTTGCCTGTTCCGAGTCAAACATGTCCACAGGCCAAAGAATTTCCCATCTATTACCTGGGGTGCCTTTTATCCCAGAATGCAGGAATCAGAGGCAGGGGGATTTCTGAATTTGAGGTCAGCCCGATCTACATAGAAACACTGTCTCAAAACCCAAAAACCAAAACCAAAACCAAACCAACCAACAAACCAAACAACCCAAAATGCTAAGTCTTCCTTCACAGAGGGAAGATCTGAATAATGGGAATCACCTTCAGTGTGCATCCTCGTGCCTGTGTGTGTGTGGGTGTGAGCATGTGTGCATGCATGTGTGCATGTGTGGGTAGACAAGTGAGGCAAAGGATAACCTCGGGTGTCTTTTTCCTTCAGGATCCATTTACCTTGACTTTTGGGACAGAGTCTTCAGGCCTGAATCCTGTCTCTTTCCAGGGCTAGGACCGTTGGCGGGGCCACTATGCTGGGCTTTTGCATGGATTTAGGGCTTAAATCCGGCTCTTGATGCTTTACCGATGGTACCATCCCTCGGCCCCTGGCTCTGCGCTCTATATGTATAGACTGTTTGCAGTGGTCACATCTCAGCTCCTCACTGTCCCCTTGGGGGTGGCCGAGGGTCTGAGTTGTGAGCCTCTGAAGATCACACACACGGCCACACAGTGACCCACAGGGCCATAAGCAGCTCTCGTGTCGTAGAGGATGTCTAGATTTTTATTTTTAGAAAAGATTCACTTGTTTTTATGTCATGACTTGCATATGCTCAGCCCAGGGAGTGGCACTATTAGAAGGTGTGGCCTTGTTGGAGTAGGTGTGCCACTGTGGGCGTGGGCTTTAAGTCCCTCAACCTAACTGCCTGAAAGCCAGTATTCTGCTAGCAGCCTTCAGATGAAGATGTAGAACTCTCAGCTCCTCCTGCACCATGCCTGCCTGCATGCTGCCATGCTCCCACCTTGATGATAATGGACTGAGCCTCTGAACCTGTAAGCTGGTCCCAATTAAATGTTGTCCTTATAAGAGTAAAAAAAAAAAAAAAAAAAGTATCACTGTGACCGATGCTAAGTAAAAAGCTCACGCACTTGTGTGTTTCAGATCTCTATAAAAACGGACTCCAGAGGGCTAACTTCGTGCCATTTATAGCTGTTCTGAAGGTAAGGGGTAATCTTTTTCTCATCCACTGACTGACACAAGCTGGTGACTCCTGACTGATTTGTAGGAAGACTTTGGTCTTGCATCAAGCAGAATTCATCTTCCTTTTTTAGACAGTAGTAGTCAGAGACAAGGGCAGATATCTTTTTAAATAATATTGCCCCATGTGTACATGGGAAAAATTGCAAAATATAGTCCAAATTGTCCCCTAGTTGAAACATTTGATAGTTTACATTTTATAAATCTTAATTTAAGGTTTCCTCATAAATATTATAGAAGAATGTTTAAACTTATACATTTATTTCTGAAAAAAGTGTTTGGTGTTCTTTGTTTCCTTCAGGCTAATGGCCATTATTAACATGTTTTCCTAGCTATTAAAGTTGCTATTCTAGAACACCATTATTATAAAAATATTCTAATATATTTAAATGTGATTGCCATCAAGTTATCATGAAATTATGTCAAGTTGAGGCACATAAATAGTTTAAATATTTGTGTGTATCATTGCTGCATAGAGTTTAAAATAGTCTTCATTACAATATCATTAAGGATAAAATAGCCTCCTCTCTTTACTGTTAATTTTAAGTAATTTTTGCATGATTATTCACTAATTCTATAGCCTATCTAATACTTCTTGAGAACCTACTCTGTGCAAACTGCCACACCAGTCATAGTAGGTAATAGAATTATGAAATAGGTGGTTTTTATCTTTATAATCTTGTTGAGAATGCAAAATGTACACAAATACTTAACGCAGAAAGCAAAGTATATAGTTCCCGAATGACACACAATTATGTGCCAAATGTAATTTATCTAATTTTAGGTATGCAAATGTTCTTGATACATATCAACATATTCAAAAAAGAATAAAGTTTTATTTAGCAAAAACTAAACTTCAAATTTTCATGATAAGAAGGAAGAGCTGAAATAGCTTCAGATACTCTAAACACATAGTCAGACAAGTTCTTTGACATAACAGTGAATTATTGCTGGTGCCTGTACTAACTTAGAAGAATTCAAACATCTGTTTCCCTGACCAATTTTAGCTTCCCGAGGAACTTAATTTCTCTGAGCTATTTATAGAAGTGAAGAAAGTGCTTTCAGAGGGTCCATCCTGTCAGTAATGTGTCTCTGTGACATTCATCCTTCACACATGGGGAGAGGTGGATTTGCAATGTTCCCACTATACTCCAAAGTAAAATACTCTACAAAGAGACCACAATGCAGACAAGAAATGAAGAAAAATCATGTCCAAAATAGTATCTTCATACGGCACTAATACATGAACTAAAGAAAAAGAAGGCTCAGAGCACTTTGTCTATATACTTTTCTGGGCGGGGGGGGGGGGGAACTTAAGCCTTTTATCCCCCTTTGGCCAGTAATTTATCATAATTCAATATACAATACCAATGGAAGACAACTAAATCGACCTATCAAATTTCCTTTCCTTTCCTTTCTCTGCTCTTGATTTTTCTGAAGAGAGAAGAGCACCTGAGATGAATAATCTATAATTTCAAATTGACCGTGAGCCGACATGTTCAAGAATCAACATAAGGATTGCATTAGAAAATAGCTAAAATGTTCATTGCAAAGATTTCTTATATATAACAGAACACTGTTTGATGATAAGAAACTAGAGCTGGCTCAAGTGGAGCTAGGATGTCTTTGTGCTGTTTAGTGTTTGGTCGACCTGACAGACAAGAGTCACTGGCATGAGGGAAGGTCAGGTGAAACAGTTCCACTGCTAGGCTGGGGGACATGCCTGTGGGCTCTGTCTTAATTGCTAATAGATATAAGAGGCCCAGCCTACTGTGGGTGGCACCATTCCTAGGCTGGTGGGGCCTGGACTGTATAAAAAGCCAGTCTGGAAAGCAAGCTAGTAAGCGGCCTACCTCGGTCTCTGCTGCAGTTCCTATCTCCAGGCTTATGCCTTGAGGACCTTAGCTTCCCTCCATGATAGCAAAATAAACCCCTTCCTTCCCTAATATGCTTTTGAACAGTGTTTTATCAAAGCAACAAAAAGCAAAGTTGGGCAGTTTGTATGTATGAAGACTCCTTTGTACATAAAGATGGATTCATATTTAATTGAATAACATCTTGCCTACTTACAGATGATAACATATGATTTTCATCTTTGCCCAGGAAAGAGAAATGTACAGCAGAAACCAAGCACATAGTGGTGCTGATGATTTGGCTAAAGGGATAGAGGCACTGGTGGGAGGAGAGAACTAACTGACTCTCAGAAATGGTTCTCTGACCTCCACACATGTGCTATGATATGTGTACAGACACACACACACACATACACACACACACGTACATAAACATGCTCTCTCTAAGTAAAGATATAAAAATAACGGAGTCTTATTAGTTCAGTAAAGAGAAAATTAGAATTTATTGAGGGAAAAGAATATTATAAATACATTTTCTTTATTTTTCTCCCTAGTAAACAGAATTTATAATTTACCACAGAAGCTTATAGTTTATTGTTTGATGTATTGAAAAATAACAAGCACTTATATAAGCTCATATTAAATAATAACATTTTCATTAGATTATAGGAATGGCGGGGAATTGTGTGATTAAAAATCTATAGATTTATCAATAAATATGGCATAAATGTATATAAATAAAATATAGACTATATATTGGAATAGTATGCATATATATTAGAATTGTGTATATGTATGTTAGAATAGTATACATATGCATTAGAATAGTACACATATATATTAGAATAGTATTCTGCCATAACAGGGATTGAAATTCTGACTTATAGCTATAATGTGAATGAATCTTGAAAATACTATACAAAGTGAAACAAGCCAGGAACCAAAAGGATACATTTTTTTGAAAGGACAAATATCGTGTGATTTGTTTATGTGAGTTACCTAAAGCAACAGGCTTATAGAGAACAAAAATAGACTGGAGGGTACCAGATGTTGGGCAGAAGAAAGAATGGATAGTTATTTATTTATTTTATTTTATATATATGAGTATCTTGCTTACATGAAGGTCTGTATATCACGGGCATCCTGAAACTGGAGTCATGGATGGCTGTGAGTTGCTGGGAATCGTAATCAGATTCTCTTTAAGAACAAGAGCTCTTAACCACTGATCTATCCTAGCCCCCAGAGGAATGGATACTATGCTTACTGAGAACAGACTATCTATTTGGTGATGTATCTATATATCTATTATTATACTGATGATGAAGAACCCAGTGGATATGCTTAAGGCCAGAGTTAAGGTGATACATCTGTGTTAGGCATATTTTTTCCTTTTCTTTTTTTTCTAGGTAGGGTTTCTCTATGTAGTTCTGGCTGTCCTGGAACTCACTCTGTAGATCAGCCTGGCCTTGAACTCAAGAGATCAGAGTGCTGGGATTAAGGTGTGCACCACCATACCTGGTTTTATATGTTTGTGTGTGTGTGTGTGTGTGTGTGTGTGTGTGTATGTTTGTATGTATGTGTATGTATGTATGTATGTGTGTATGTATGTATTTATGTATGTATATATCAAATGTATTGTGTTTTATAATATGTATATACATATACTATAAAAGTCTAATTAAAACAAGCTTCAAGTCTCATGACAGATTACAAAAAATGTTCTCAGGTTTCAGTGATAAAACACTCCCACCAAAGGCCAGGAAGATCTCAAATTAGAGTGAAAAGACCTTCTGACAGTGACATCGATCAAATTGATAGAGATCTTAGAATTATCTGATAAAAACTTAAAGTAGTAACAGTGCTTCCGGGGGCTGTGTGAATGTGCCTGATATTGTGGTATTAGCACACCATGATTCTAGAATGCTTTATTGGCAAGTGATGTTTAATCATTTCAAATCCGCATGCCATATAGGCATGGCCTCCAAGATGTAAGGCAAATTACAGAATCATCAGAGGAATAGATTTACTTAGGAGAGGGTGCCTCTCACAGGATCTTTCTACAGCTGTGGGGAATCAGCAATAAGGATCTGAGCAACCGCATGAGCCAGTCTCACTAAGTCTGAAAGACATCAGGTCAAGCACAGTCTCTGGACACCATACTCTGTCACCTGTGAACAGCGTCATGACGATATGATAAGTCGGAGCTTCTTGTTTGCAAATAAAGACATACACTTCTAGATAACACTCAAGTTAAAGAAATCACGCAGGGACTGAGGGCATGTATGTACAAAACACTTGTGCAAGCATGGAGGATCAGAGTTTGGAGCCTCAGGATCCAGTAAGGACAGGAGGCAGAGGCAAGTTTTCAGAGCAAGCTGGCCCTGTGAAAAGATCCTGCACATATAAGTATATAAAGCAGAGAGCAACTAAGAAAGACAGCCAGTGTCAACCCTGGGTTAAGTGCACAGCATACACACACACACACACACACACACACACACACACACACACGGGGAAAAAAAAAAGAAGTCACATCAGAAAGTAGAAAAAAAAATAGTGTTTTCAAGGTCTATCCATGTGGTCACGTATCTGAGCATTTTGTTCTCTGCCCTCTCCCTGCTTTTTAAAGACAAGGTTTCACTGTGTAGCCAGGCTGGCCCTGAACTCCCACTCCTCTTGCCTCAGCCTCCAGAGTGCTGGGATTATAGGTTTGTACCACTGTGCCTGGCCTCTGTTCTTTTGAATGGTGTGATAATCATCTAGTATATACATACCACATTTTGCTTATCCAGTCCTTTGCTGATGGATATCTGGGATGACTTCACGTTTTCCCTATCGTAAATAAAGCCACCGTGAACATTTTTGGTGCAAATACATGTCATCCCAGGTAGGGTTTCTATTGCTGTGATAAACACCATGACCGAAGAAACATGAGCAGAAAAGGATTTGTTTGCCTTTCACGGTCTGATCATAGTCTATCGCTGAAGGAACTCTGGGCAGGAACCCAAGGCAGGAACCTGGAGGCAGGAACTAGAACAGAGGCCATGAGGATGCGGCTGACTGGCTTGCTCCTCTTACCTGGTTCATCCTGATTTCTTATAGCACCCAGGGGTGGCATTGCCCACAACCTGCTGGGCCTTACCATATCAAACGTTTAAGAAAATGCCTTACAGGCTTGCCCACAGCTCCAGTCTGATATAAGCATTTTCTCAATTGAGGTTTCTCTTCCCAGAGTACTAGTTTGTATCAAATTGGCAAAGGCCTGATGAGGACACCCAAGTCCTTTGGAGTTTATGTCTAGAAGTGGAACTATGGAATACGAGGCACACTAGTTACATTTGTTCTTGCTGTGACAAGAGGGAGTTAAGGAGGGCAGGTTTCTTTTCCCTCACAGTTTATAAGGTACACAGTTCGGCACGGCTGCGAGGGTGTGGCAGCTGGAGTGTGAGGCCCTGACCACGGTGTATGAACAGCCGGGGAGCAGAGAGGGAAGGCTGGACTCGGTAGTCTTCTCTTTGTCCAGTCTGGGACCCAGCCCATGGGATGGTACTGCCTGTAGTCAGAGTGAGTCTTCCTTGCTCAGTTAAAACTTTCTGGGAACTTTGTCATAGACCCTCTTCTGATGTGTTTCCATGGTGGTTGGTCAAGTTGACAATGAAAATTAACCATCCCATGTAGTAATTGCATACTTAACTTATTGAGATATGGGTGTACTGCTTTCTGTAGAGACCCTACTATTTCATGTTCCCACCATTGAGATTATAGTGCCTCTACATCCTTGCCAATGCTTGTTTCTTTGCTTGGAAAACAAGCAAACAAAAACCATTAAGCTTCCCACTGAGGCCGAGGTAGGATCACATTGTAGCTGAACATCTTTTCTTCCTTTGGGGAGTACAGTAGACTTTATTGGTAACATATGATATTGTACGAGCTTCAGCTCTTCCTCTTCTCTTGGGAATCCAGCATGGAAATTGTGTCAAGGCGGGAAGCTAATCATTGTGTCGAGGGACTGAGTTGGGTAGAAATGTACAAGTAGCTAAGGACCTTTCTTTTGGCTTGCGCTCACTGGGGCTCAAGATAAGAAGACTCGACTCCTCGAAGTCATAGAGTTGGCTGTACTGTTTATGTAGCCAAATCCATGGTATACCAGAATATGAACTAGATAGAGAAGTTGTTGGGAGCAATGCAGCCTCAGCATCAAAGGCTGAGGGGTGGTGGTCACTGTGACACTGAACAGAAAACCGTATCCTCAGTGCCTTGCACGGTACCCTTCGGAGCTTTAGTGTCTCTTTCATCACGTTCTTGATATCATTACATCTGAGCCCTCCCACCATATGCAGGTCACATCCATGATATGTTATGGGTGGGTACAGAAACCCATGCCAGTGGGCTTCCTGTTTAGCTAGAGCTCAGCTTGCCTACAGCTGTGGCAGTATCAGTAGGTTCAGGGATGAATTTCTGGCCAAGCCCATGGTGATTATGCCACAGTTCCCTGGGGAAGGGGTGGCGGTGATGATGTGGACCATGGTCACATGTTCCATGGATGTCTTTGGTCAGAGGGCTAAGCAGTTGATGATGTTAGAGGCACTGCTGACAATCGTGAGGGGGTTGAACATACACATACATATACATATGCATATACATATTTAAAAGACACGATGAGGACCACATAGATAGCTCAGTGAATAAAGTCATTGACCTGATTCAAATCCATGGAACCCACATCGTGGAAGAAGAGAAGTGACTCCTGGTAGATGTCTCATGACAACTGTATATGTGCCATGGCATGCCTGTACACACAGAGCACAAGTCCCCCCTCATCTCCTCACAATCAGTCATTCTAAACACACACACACACACACACACACACACACACACACACACACACACACCCACCCAAATCGTAAATTGAGCTGGCACTGGCTGGAAGCTTCTCCCATTGGCTGGCTGGCTGACTGGCTGGTTGGTTGGCTACCTGGTTTTCCCAGTGTAGAAGATGATATGTGGGCTGCTCGGGATACGTCACCCCTGCTGCTCTCTAGGGATTGGGGTGGTCTTCCATATTGACACTTTCAGAGTCTTTTAATATTTGCCTTATAAGTAATTTCCAGGGTTTGAAATTATTCATCTCCACATCCCCAAAGTGGAAGCCACCTTAATAAAATCTTCATATGTAAGTCCTACCATCTCAGTTATTTCTGGTAGTTGGTTTATCTCCCATATCTGGTGATTTAGATCAGATGCTAAGACTCACTGCAGTGAGTATATTATTTCCTTCAAATGGACTAAGAATTCTTTTTTATTTGGCAGTGACTATGTGCCTTGCAGTTAGGCTTGAATCTATAAGGGTTGCTTGTTGAGACAGGGTTTCTCTGTGTAGCCCTGGGTGTCCTGGAACTCACTGTGAAGACTGGGCTGGCCTCAAACTCACAGATACCTGCCTGCCTTTCCCTCCTGAGTGCTGGGATTAAAGACATGCACCACCGCCACCTTTGAGGTTGTTTTAAAGTACTTTTTCCAGGTCTATTTCAGCACTTCTATGGTTGACACATCTAGACTCTAGGCTAGGCTCTCCGGTCACTCCATTGGTGTTCAGGGAGCATGTGTGGACTCCCTCCAGCCATCGCAGTGCTCACACACTTCCCAGTGTGGCTGTTTTTTGCTAAGTCAGTCATCCTTAGCAATAATTCACCTTAGTGTTAGTGGTGGTTTGCATGCGATGGCTCCATAGTCTCAGGTATTTGAATACTCGGTTTCCAGATGGTGGCATTATTTGGGGAGGCTTGGGTGTTGCCTTCTTGGATGATGTCACTGAAACCTCAAAGCCTAGTACCCTTTTCCAGTGCACTCTCTCTTGGTTTTGTACTTGTGGTTTGAGATCTGAGCCCTTAGCATTCTCTTCCAGCCTACTGCCATGCTGTTCCTGCCACTGAGGACATAGCCCTCAGTGTAAACCCAAATAAACTTCCTCTGTAAGTTGCCTTGGTCGTGGTTCTTTATCACAGAAATGAAAAAGTAACTAATATAGAATTTGGTTCCAGGGATAGAGTGTGTGTATTTTGTGCTGTTATATGTTGAAAGCATGAAAGTAATGTACACACCGAAATATGCTGAGGAGAAGCAACTCAAATGTTAATTGAAATTGTACCTGAATAATATTTTAGGTGGTTTAAATATTCTCTTTTAAATACTTTCAGAACATCCGAAATGATCATATATTGTTATTCCAATGGATGATTTTTTTTTAAAACAGATCAGATTTGCTCATCATTCTTAGGAAGTCAGCAGATCTTGACAGGACTCTAATATTTTAAGTTGTATTAGCATAAAGCAAATGGATTGAACATTTGCCACCATAAAAGTGAACGTAGAGGCAAGTGTCTTTGTCCAATTTATGATGCTAGAATAACTAGGGACAGAGGGTGTTGTGAAGAGTACAGGTCAAGTTCATGAAGCTCTGGAGGCCAGGAATTCCATGATCTCGGAAGTCACTAGGTGTGGACTTAGGGGGCCCTCATGCTGTGTCCACTCATGGTGGGGAGGGGCACACGCATCCATGTGTGAGGGAGAAATGTGAAGGAACCTCTCCTGATAACAGTATCAGTCTATCCCTGAGGTAGGCATCCTCAGGCCACAGCCTCCTCCTAAAGTCCTACCCTTCAGCATGGTTGTATTGGGGGTTAAGTTTAGGAGGGAGGACTGAGAGGATTAAAGGCACTTGTCAGTCCTCAGAACTGTGGGAATGCAGAAAGAAAGGACCACAGAGTTGTTCTCTGACTTCCACACACACAGTGGCATGTGTGTCTTCTCTCTCTGTTTCTCTCTCATACATGTGCACACGCACAAACACACACTTTGAAACAAGACAAAATAAAGTTTTTTAATTATTATCAGAGAAATTAAAGAAGTCATGTCACTAATACAGTAAAGGGGATGAATTGAATATAAGATCAGAAGAGAAGCGAGCTGGTAGAAATAAAAATAAAGAGAAAAATTCTGCAGTTAAAGACTATTATAGAGATGACACCAGATAGGGAAAGTGGGTCCAAGTGTTACCGTTCACTCGATTCGTGTGCCCGTGCCTGTGTCTGTGAGTGTGTGTGAGAAGGTTTTCCAGTTTCCTCCATGGTTGGTCTTGAACTCATGATACTCCTGACTCAGCTTTCTGCGTCACTTGTCATAATTCATACGTCTGAAGAAAACAAAGGACCTAAGGATGAAGCAGAAAATAGGTTTCATAAAATAGAAAAGTCCAGATCTAGTGTTCATTGTATATTTGCTTAACTCCATGAAAAATAATATATTTTTCTGTTGTGTAATTTAACTCCAGGATAAAGGAAAATTCTCTAGTCAGTAAGAAAAGAAATTAAATGGGGAAGATCCCCAGGTTGATCTGAGAGTTGTCCATTCCAAGTAGAGCCCCTAATAAAGTAGACTTATTCCTACTGTCAAGGCTGGAGAGATGGCTCGGTGGCTAAGAGCACTGACTGCTCTTTGGGGGGATTGTGTTTAATTCCCCATATCTAAATGGCAGCTAACAACTGCCCAGAACTCCAGCCTCACAGCATCCAGTGCCACTGTCTGCCTTCCAGGCAAAACACCCATACACATAAGATGAAATAATTAAAAGAATACGTGGTTTCTGATCGGTTAGATCAGTATGCACATTTAACGCCCCCCAGACATGCCAAATGTGGTGGCAGACTCCTGGATCCTGGCCCTCGAGAGGTTGAAGCAGTAGGATCACATATTCAAGGCTAGTCTGGACTACATTGTGAGACCCTGCCCCAAATAAATGGGCCAATTTATAAATAAATACATAAATAAATACATAAACACATAAATCAATAGATCCCTGTTAAATTTTAGAGGGAGTTAAATAAAAAAATACCCACAGATATGTACTTTTGGACACATGATAATGTAGGAATTACAGTCTTTATAAAATTTCCTGAGCGAATTACTTTTAAGATTTCATAACCACCAGTCAAAATGAATAACTTATAAATAGAGATATTACAGTAAAATAATTGGTGGTGGTTGAATTGAATCTGATTAAACATTTCAGGCAATAACAGTCTTATCGTGTCACGTGAGCACTTCTGTAATTGAATTAAGGACGAGATGCTGGAGTACATGGCAGAGAGATACAACCTGAGCAGAGAAAGCATCGGAGGTCAGGATTCTCCCAAGGAGCACATGGTACTTACCTGGACACTTAGAGAGTCAAAAGTTACTAGGAAAACCCGAAAGGCATGATCACGAAGGAAGGGTGTATAGAAAGGATGAAACCATGAAGGCCGTAAATTTAAAATGTGATTAGTAATTACGTTCATTAATATTTTATGAACTAATCATTACTATTCTTCCATTTACTGGAGGCTTTGCACAGTTGTATAAAACATAGATTTCCCCCTCCTTGCCTCCAAATAAAAGCAAGATGTATTTGGTGCATGCAAACGGAAAGGACCAGGTTGGCACTTCTTCCTCTTATACAAAAAAGATGGTTAATATAGCAATCATTAAAGTCTGTAATGTGAAACTCCCTGCTGGCCAGGTGGTGTAATATGGTATTTGTTGTAGGTTTTATATGTTGGGTGATGTTTCTAAAGTATGTACACCAATAAAATTATTAATGCTTTTGCTGGAATCTGCACAAGACCATTCTTTACAATTACATGTATCTGTCTCAGCCTCTGCACTGCAGTAGTTTGCATAATCTGCTACCAAGGTCAGCATACATACGCAGTAGCCAAATCTGGCCTGCTACCTACATTTGTCAATAAAGCTTTATTGAAAAGCTTTGTGCTTTTTTTTTTTTTGTATGTTATCTATAGCTCTTTTCACATCACAGCTACAGGGTTGAGTCCCCATAGCAGAGACTAATGGTCTCAAAAGCCTATCTGTGTCCTTTCTGCCCTTTCCCAGACAGTGTGTGGACTGTCACTGATGAAGCATGTGGAGAATGAACAGTTACTTAAGATCATATGTGTGAACAGCACATTTTCATGTGACAGGAACCCCGTGCTAGGGGTAGACTCAGTGTAGCTCTCAGAGAAAATATTACTTTAAATGCTGGAGAAATGCTTGGTAAAAGGAGGGAGCTTGGTAGGCCAAATTCCAAGAGAGTAGCCAAGATAAGTTCCAGCTAATTCAATAGCTTGAGATTATTGGCTTTGTTAGAATCAAGTGAAATGTCATTTTCATATGTGCATACATGCTTACATGCAAACATACAAGCATATTATGTATTTGTTGTCTTGGAGATTGAACCCAGGCCCTGGTCAACTATTGGTCAGACGTCCTCTGTCTGAGCCCTGTCTGTTGCCTGCCTTCCTCTCGATTGCTCTGTTATTCATATAGAAACAGTCTCACTTGGTCTGTATGCCAGACTGGCTCCAAGCTCACTGTGTAACTCAGGCTGGCCTCAAACTTGCAGCAATCCTCCTGCCTCGGCCTGAGTCCTGGGATGTGAGGCATGAGTCGTGCTGCCCAATAATTTTATACAGCGTGAAAGAATAACAGGCCTTGAGTGTATATTGATTGAGTAATATTCATTCCACACCATCTGTGGTATCATCGGTATTTACGGTGGCTGTAATAAAGTATAGAGCACTAACTATGCTTTGTCAGAAGAATAGCTTTTTGTTTTTAGGCTACTTCCAGCTGGACTAATATTAGCCGTGAGGGTTGGATTGGCTAGCATTTATCTCTCTTCCCATCTGATCAAGTTCTGGGAACAGGTGACACATTAGGGCTGTCTTTTATATTTGGGTAAAAAACCCGTTCACTCCACTGCTCACCACTCACAGACTGGTCTGTTTGATTTTGTTTTTTGTTTTTTTTTCATAATGAAAGAGATGCAGCTCATAGATGTTAAAGTGAAGAGTCAGTACGAACCTCACTTTCTTTGTAGGACTTTGTCAGTTGAGCTCTAGAGTAACACCCCATGGGAAGTGTCCTGGGCATTAGCCTATGCCTTGTTCCTCACACAGATATGGTACTACCAGCAACGCAGCGCCACTGTCTTTGCACAACGATAACAAGCCGCCTCGTTTTGAAAGTCCTTTATTTCCCCTTAAGAGCTAAAATGTGAGTGGCTGGTTACTGGCAGGAGAGCTGCAAGCTGGTGGCCGACAACCTGCAAAGCAGTCTGCCGTGTAAGTCTCGCTTCCATTAGTGCAAAGCAGTCTGCCGTGTAGGTCTCTCTTCCATTAGTGCAAAGCAGTCTGCCGTGTAAGTCTCTCTTCCATTAGTGCAAAGCAGTCTGCCGTGTAAGTCTCTCTTCCATTAGTGCAAAGCAGTCTGCCGTGTAGGTCTCGCTTCCATCAGTGCAAAGCAGTCTGCCGTGTAAGTCTCGCTTCCATTAGTGCAAAGCAGTCTGCCGTGTAGGTCTCTCTTCCATTAGTGCAAAGCAGTCTGCCGTGTAGGTCTCTCTTCCATTAGTGCAAAGCAGTCTGCCGTGTAGGTCTCTCTTCCATCAGTGCAAAGCAGTCTGCCGTGTAAGTCTCGCTTCCATCAGTGCAAAGCAGTCTGCTGTGTAAGTCTCGCTTCCATTAGTGCAAAGCAGTCTGCCGTGTAGGTCTCTCTTCCATCAGTGCCGTTTAGAAAACAACATTGGAGAGCAGTAAGGTCCCAGTATTAACTCTTAGGAAATTTCCATTTCTCACAAAACGTTGCTCATTTGGAAGTATTTTTATTATGATTTGATTTAGCATGAGTTAATTTTAAATATGCGATGTATAGATACTTAGTAATCAAAGAGAGTAACAGTTTTGTTGTTACTAAGTTTGTACTATTTAATATTCAGGAATGACTATACATCTCCTTGGTAATATTTCTAGACTGTTATGTTTTCTTGATCAAAAACATTAAAGCTGTATCCTGGTCTTTATTATTTTATTTTCTGAGAATCTTTTCTGAAAGACTCTTAGCCTGTTAATGAACACTTGAGAATGTTCTTATGCTGTGCTCTTCAGTGGCAAAATTGAAATTTTTGAAGAAAAATTGTTTATGACCTTAGGCAAACCACCGAGGCATTTATCTTTTGTCCGGTGCCGGCGCTAGGATTTCAGAGTTGCTAAATATATGGATCTTGCGCTCTGTCCTGCTATGGTTTTCACAACTGCTGGGATCTCTTCGCTGCTGTGTTCCTGATGCTGTTTGGCACAGGAACTCACAGTGTATTGAATCATCAGAATTAGCCTTGTGCCTAGCTAGTGTCTACCTAGCTGATGTCTGCTGGGCTATCCCCCTCCCCCAGTCAGCCTTACAGTCGTCCTTCCTTAACGCCCTTCCTTAACATGACGGTGTCTTTCCTTAGGAGCTGCCTTTTCAATACTTAAAACTGAAAGAAACAAAGGAGAACAGAAGTAGCAAGAGACTCTGGCTTCCCACAAACTATTAGAGTTCGCTTGAGTCCTGTAGGGTGTTTGATGTCTTATAAGACCCCCCCAATGATCGTTTGATATGCATTTCTGTGAGTGTTTCTTAAGCTCAAGTAAATTAAGGATATCTACGAGGATATCCTTATGTCACCTATAGACTTAAGAATATCTATGTCACCTATAAACTTATTTCATATAAACTTGAGAAAAAAATCTACTTAATAAAAAATATATTGATAGAAGAATTAAATTTCACTGGTAATCATGTTCTTGTGTTTTTTAAGTATATAAAGAGGATTAAAATTTTTAAATTTTTGTGAAATAATTTTAAGATGTAATTCTTATCCATCTTTATCCCTAGATGAATACTTTGTGTTAGACAGCCTATAGGAAAATAATTCGAAGTATATGGTTTTAAAAATATTTTTCCTGTCTTGTAAACGAAAATAAAAATTTTCTGTAAAATATATTAGTTATGGACTTGTTTTTAACTGAAATACAAGCAGCTGTGGCTTACATGAAAATATATAGTGTAAGACATGAATTTTTGTCCTTGAATAAATAGTTATTTTCAATTTAATTACAAGGAATCAGTTCTGTGGCAACAAAAATGGTTTAAAGGAAATGTGTCTTAAATATGAATTAGTGGCTTCTTTGAATCATGAGATAAATTAGTTTAATTACACATGGCAATTTTCTTGGCTAGTGATGTAATGTGAAATAGAATTCTCCCTCTCCCTTTCCTTAAAACTCAAGCCAATTAAAAGAACTTTTAAGCTCTTTGTCACAGGCCACCATGGAGGGCTGCAGAGAAGAACTTTAATCCAATAAACATTTCATTTGGATCATGAAAAGCAAACATGACGAGATGCTCCGGTAAGGCGGGTGCTACTATGATCTACCCAGGAAGAGTTGTGAGGGATTTGCCAAATTAACCAAGAGGTCCTCATATTTAACGCACAAACGTGTCAAACTAACAGAATCATTATTTAATTTGCTTGAACTCTACATTGAGGGAACTCTGAAAAGCCACAACTGTTTTTCTTCAAAGCCTCCACTGTGGGGCGGGATGGACAGGGCAGAGGGAGGTTGTGAGAAATCCAGATAGCATTTAGCCCTGGCCGGAGCTGGTCAGAAAAGGGAATAGATAATTAGGCATAATTAGCGTGTATGAATCGTTGTCTCTCTGCCCTTAGCTTGAATGCCTTTGATGTTGGAAGAGTCATTGTGGCTTGGCTGCGTACAGGCAGTGTTTTATGCTTTTGACACAATGGTTGTGGTACAGAAAGACTGAATGGACCCAGCACCCCCCCCCCCCCCCCCCCCCGCCCCGGCTGCTTTATACCAAGGACTTTTGGATTCTCTTGAAACAAAAATGCATCACAAGTTTTCAGTTGTCCTTAATGAGGTAGCAGACCTCATCAGGCCTCCGAGGGAGCCATCTTTAGCTTTGTTTAAATCTTAATCACACTTTGTTCCCCCCCCCCCCCGGGGAAATCTGGGAGTTTTGTTTTGTTTTGTTTTCAAAAAAAAAAAAAAAAAAAAACCAAAACTCCCCACTCCTTAGCTTGCACTCCTAGAAAGGATGACTGCACAGGAGAGTCAACCAGAAAAATTAAACAAAATTTATCATACAGAAGACAACACATTTCTGCACTTTTAATTCTTCCCGGTGAATCTTTCTGTTTTCAAATCAGTAACATTCTAGTAAGATTGTTTTATAAGAAAGATGATAAGGAACCACACAGGGAATAATTTTAGATTGCTTTTGCAAAGAACTTACCCTAAAATGGAAGTGACACTAAGGACAGTGGGAGTATGTTATTAGTTACAGGATTTAAGTTTTCACATGAGATCAGCTTGGTTAAAATATCCCTCAGTATAGTTACTGTAAACTTCATTTTATTCTTGAGCGAGATTCACATCCTGAGAACCTGGCCGTGTGTCCATAATGATCTGTGCACTGTCATCTCCCTCCTGGGAAGGAAGAGCTTATTTTGGAGGAAGTCTTGCATTTATTTTGAAATTTTTGAGTGCTCAGAAACAACTAACTCACCTAAAATCCAGTGTTCATTTATTTTGCTAGTTGATTTATGTTCCTTTGGTGGCCCAACATATTTTCAAATTGATCCCCAGCAAAAATAAATTAGTCAACTGAAAACTCAGAAGTAACCTATCTGTTTTGCAAGGGTGGAGGGAAGGCCAAGGTGGGTAGACAGACTGCGCAGGCTCAGAGCAATGCCCCGCAGTAAGTCTCCTGTTTCTGACACAGTTCCAACAGCTCCCATCAGCAAATTGGCATCACATGAAAAAAAAATCTCCCCTTCAGATCCTAAGTGCCACACTGTGTTTCCCCTAAAGTCCCTTCTTTCAGTACATCTCAGGTGTAATTCAGTCACAGCTGTCCATTCCTTGTGTGTCATCTACGAATCAGTGTTTGTTAGTGTCACTGCCTAAGGATAGCTTTCTTGTGACGTTTTGATTCTGAGTAGACTTCTTTCAAGCCACAATGCTCTGAGATGCTTTTGGCTACTTAACCCACTTTGCATATTGTACCATTTGTAGAATAAAGTAGCCTTTTATACTTGAAGTTGATTTGAACTCTGAAAGGCAACACCTGAACATCTCACAAAACTGGATAATTATGGCTGATTGTGTTTTTCAGGTATAGGTCACAGGAAATTCATTTGGGGTAAAGTATGTACAAAGCTAAGAAATATGCAGATCCCCTGTTGTAGGACTGTGTAAAAATTATTTACAGTTAATACTTGCATAAAGGTTAGAAAGGTTGATGAAGTGATATTTAGTTTTGCTTTACTATTCACTGCATGTCAGAATGTAATTATGACTGATTCATGAAACTGTCTTAGAAACGAACCATCTTTATTAAAATGCTGATCAAGATAAGAGCTGACAGTAATAAAGAATAGAACATTTTAGTCTTGTTGCTTTTGAATGATTGCTAATTACCCCAGAGGTCATGTATAGTGCTTGGTAGGATTCATTGACATTATTTCTTTTAAGTCTGCTGTTTCAACAACATCTGAGCGTGAAGACACAAACTGTGCACAGTGAACAATAGTTTGGCCAAGTTCTTCAGGCTCCAAATGCCTAAGACGTTTGTTTTCCTACTATGTGAATTTACTTTTTCTCTGTCAAAAATCACAATTATACTAGGGGTGTTTGGCACAAAATACTTTGTGTGTGCATGTGCTGTTGACTGTGTCTGTCTCTTCATTGCCCATGTTTAAGTTGCTCTTGTGCATTATACATAGGCTACTGAGGTAGCATCATCTCATTTTATAAATGCATATAAAATTAGCAAAAGCCAGACTATACATTACCCCATAAGTTAGAATCTGTAGAAAGGCTTCTGAATGCATACTTAGAATATATTCTTACTATCTATAACTAGTGATTAATTTACTTCTTTGGTTTTATTAAAAAAAAGAACTTTGTCATTGTCTTCAAAGATGCTTGGGAATCTATATATTCTATTCCTTAGCCGAAAATGCTCAGTGGGACACATGTATTAGTAAACTTTGGTTATCTGGTTAAACTCTTTCATAATATCTAATGTAACCTTTAAAATTCTTTACAACCCAAAGTAGTAGTAGTAGCAGTAGTAGTAGTAGTAGCAGTGTGTGTGTGTGTGTGTGTGTGTGTGTGTGTGTAAGCCACACAACCATTCCAATCATCCCACACATCTGTGTAGTTTCCACACGGCAGAAAAACCAAGAGCTTCCATAGGTCATCTTTAAATTGCGCTGTCATTTTCCTTAAGATTGTCCAGCTATTGGCAGAACCAGGTTTATAATCTAGACTCTGTTCTTTACCGAGAGTTTCTTCCACCAGAATATGTGGTACAATATGTATGTGTGTGTGTGTGTGCTCATTATATTTGCATATTTCATACATTACAGCCTTTGGATAGAATTCATTCTTTTGCATTTTTTTTCAATCAAGAATGTTTTATTTTTGTTGTGTAGATGTGGAATCTGCCTTACACATCTGGCCATGGTCTTATAGCCAGTGAGTTGGGTAGAGTAAGATTCAAAACTTGTTTTTAGCTAACATCTTAAAGTTATTCCTCAGCAACTTTCTTTTTTTGTTCTTGTTCTTGTCTTTTTGTTCATTTTGTTTTGTTTTTCAAGACAGGGTTTCTCTGGGTAGCCCTGGCTGTCCTGGAACTCACTCTGTAGACCAGGCTGGTCTTGAACTCAGAGATCTACCTGCCTCTGCCTCCTGAGTGCTGGGATTACAGGCATAGGCTACCATGCCCAGCACTCAGTTTCTTTTAATAAGAATAACTATTGGACTGATTTAAGTTGTCTCTCTTATCCTCAGAAAAAGCGCTAACGATCAATGGCAGAGACCAAGTTGAGTAAATGATATGAAGAAATTGAAGAACTGGAGTTTAGAATTTTATAAATGCTATGTTAGATACCATAGCCTATTATTAATCAAGTGTACAGAGAAGATCAGAGGCTGGTTTTGAAGCTAAATATTTTATTGGGATTTAGTTAACTCCATGCTTTCTGAGTATGACTATAAGAATTGTGTGCTGTGAACCTTGCACATTTCCAATACAGCCAATGAAATATTGTATTCTGTTCATGTTAGGTGGGCAAGTTCTTTCTTACCTTGTTTATTTGTACAGAAGAAGAAAAAATGTCCTTTAAGTAGATTATTGATTGTGAATAATCTAGGTTTTTCAAAGTGACATTTACTCTGGGAGTTTCCTGTTATCCTGGAAGATATCTTGCATAGTTTCTTTTTGTGGGAGAAAATAAAGGTTAGTTTTATATTTCATAGGACAGTTATTCCAAAAAATTGTCTCAGGGTACATGTTTGAACTTCTTTGCACCTGTCCTCTATCACTTTACCTTTCTGTTTGCTGTCAGGATCGAGGACACTGGTTGTCCTGGATAAAGTTAACAGCAGGTAAAGACTGGAGTGTTAGCTACAGTTGTGCACTAAGAGCTGGCGGCACGTACTAATTGTGATTCCAGTAAGACACAGCTATCAGCTTCATCTGAGCCTCGCTTTTAGGGGGAAATACACAAAGCACTTGAAGGACTATCTTTTCTCTTATAAAATTTTATTGGTGGTAAAGAAATATCTCCTGGGCTTAAGAGTGTAGCCATGTGTGTGTGTTTACTACGTAACAGAAGAGCCCTTTTACCTCTTTTCTCTCCCCATTTTACCCACTTTCCACTCTACTTCATGTCTCCTTCCTCAGGAAGAGTCACTCTTTTTTTTTTTTTGGTTTTTCAAGGCAGGGTTTCTCTGTGTAGCCCTGGCTGTCCTGGAACTCACTCTGTAGACCAGGCTGGCCTCGAACTCAGAAATCCGCCTGCCTCTGCCTCCCAAGTGCTGGGATTAAAGGCGTGCGCCACCACCGCCCGGCAGGAAGAGTCACTCTTAAATCTTAGTTGAAAGTATTTTTGTGTAGATTCATGTGCAGACATATCTGTATATATGTAGTTTTATTTATATCTGTACATATATAGTTTTATTTTGTTGTAAATTAATGGGATTGTAGGTATGTCTTAATTTGAGTCGTGTTTAAGAGGCTGTTGTAAATTTACTTTAACACTTTTTGTTAGTGTGTGTGTGTGTGTGTGTGTGTGTGTGTGTGTGTGTGTGTGTACACATGCATGCTGCAGCACATGTGGAGGTCAGAGGACAGCTTATAGGAGTTGCTTCTGTCCTACCATGTTTCTCTCTGAGATTACATTCAGGCCCTGGGCTTTGAGACAGGCACCTGCTGAGTCTTCTTACCAGGTCCTAAATTAACTCCTTTCAATTCTGGAAAAAAAAAAAAAACCACCAACAAACTATTTTAATGGAATTTATTTGTTTATTTTGGGAGGGCATGCCATGGCTCTAACGTGGAGGCCAGAGACAACTTGTGGGGGACCATTTTTTTTTCCATCACATGGGACCTGGGGCTTGAACTCCGGTCATCAGCCTTGGAGGCAGGTACCTTTACCTGCTGAGCCATTTTGTGGGTTCATAAATTAACTCCTTGTAAAATGATTGCAGTTATTATTTTGATTCCTCTGTGAGGATGTTAGAAGTATAACCATGGCTGTGGAGTGTCAGTGGGATATCTCTGCTAAATGGAAACAGGACATCCTACAACTAGAAACGCATGCACTCTGGGTACCTTTTCTCCTCAACTCTTTCCACTTTTCTGATGAACAGAAACAGCCTTCATATTAATTTTAGAAATCTTTGGGTTTTTTTTTTACCCCTGTGATAAAGTAATTTGAATGGCATATATATTAGTCCCTCTCCTATCTATGGTATTGCAAAGTACCGTAGACTGTTTTTATATTGAAGAAAGGTTTTGCTTGGGTTCATGGACCTATGTCTATGGACAATGTTTGGTGAGGGTCTTTTTGCTGGTCTTTCTGAGGTAGTGCGGGTATTACATAGCAAGAGACTGGGGCAATGCTTGCATATATGCCACATGCTGCATATATGTGCATGCTGTAACTGTGTGTCTTCTAATGTCAGTATTCAGTCATGGGAGCTCAACCCTGGTGACATGCACTAGTCCCAACTGCCTTCCAAAAGCTACACTTCTAGATACCAGTAGGATTAATGTCCTGTCTTTTAATAACTCCACACTGGGGATTAAACTCTAATGAGGGAAGAATCAACCAAAATGAAAAATGAATGAAAATTGCATTTTGAAACCTGTTATTTTCTAAGCTAACCTTATAAATAAAAAAGAAATATATGGATAAAAAGAAAATAGCATTGATATATGACTTCACATTCACCCAAATTACTGACATCATCAATCAATCAACCAATCAATCAATTGCCAACATATGATTACAACAGCATATGGACAATATTTTATCACTTCTGATTGGATCACCATTTTGGCCCAGGGAACGGAAATGGTTTTAAATGGCATTCAAGGTTTTAAATAGCTTGTTTAGGTTTTCTACAGTTCTTACTGCTATTTTAAAGATGATAAATACAGCATTTTTGAGTCCAAATATTTTTAAATTTTATTTATTTAGTTAGTTAGTTTGTGCATGATGTTTTGCCTGCATGAACTTAAGTGCACCACATGCGTGCAGTTACCTCAGAGACCAGAGGAAGGCGTCAGATCCTGTGGAACTAGATGAAAGTTGTGAGCTTCCACGTAGGTGCTGGCAACCAAATTTGGGGCCTCTACAAGAAAGCAAGCAAGTGCTCTTCTTAGCTGTTGACCCTTCTCTGTAGCCCCCTGAGTGTTATAAAGGAAGTCAGTTTATCTAGATTAGAAGAAAGTAAATCATTAGCATTCCAAACAAGACCTGGTAGACAACAGAGTTGCTCCAAGCTGGTGTCTCTTTTCTGTGGACAGTGGCAGTGGTGGTGTCTGAAATGTTCTTCAGGGTTCTGACCACAGAGAGACTCCTTCAGTGCTGCGTGTAGAGTCTGGTCAGCTATCCCACTGACCTCTGATGCTTTGCCCTTTTGGAACAAATGGAAGCTTGGCTACCTTGAACATATTTTTTTAGTGACATATGTAAAAACTCATTGCTTCAGGAGAAGAATGGGTGCTTGGACACCTCTGTTGTGCTCACAACCCAACTCTAAACTGGGCTCCTGGAGTTTGAGTTGTTAAAATCCCTTTCCATACCAGACCAGTAACTTAGTACCAAGGCTCTTTCTGTATACTCTCCAAGTGGCTTTATCAAGTTCCCTCCATCAGATGCTCTGGCTTTATCAGTGTGTTGTTTCTCGACATGCTACTCCTTATCCATTCAAATAATTCTTGACAACCCAGATGCTTTATGTCTTTTGCTGCCACTTAGAAGAATGAAGGTTTTTTTCCTTATTGTTTTATCCAAATGTAAAGAAGAGGAAGAAGTCTAGGCAGTTATGGTGACAGAAACAACATAAGGGAGGGCAGGTTTATTTTGGTTTATATTTGGTGATCAAGGTTTCACAGGGTTTCAGTTCACCTTGGCAGAAAGTTCTGATGATGGACCAGGACACAGGACAAGGCTTGAACCAGGGACAGGTACAACCTTCAAAAGCCTGCTCCTAGTGACCTCACTTTCTAAAGGCTCTATAGCCTTCAGAACTGCTACAGGCTGGGTACCAAGGACTCACAGCATGAGCCTGAAGGAGACACTGTGTATTCAAATCACGGCATCCCACGCTTGGAACCCCAAAGGGTCAAAGCTCTCTCACAGTGCAAAACAACTTCATGCCAGTTTCAAAAGTCCCATAGTCTAAACGGATCTGACACTATTCAAGAGTTGAAAATCTTCTCTGAGACTCAAGGCAGTCTCCTAGCTGTGAGTCCTTATAAAATCCAAACTACAAGTTCCATATTCCTAATCTATAGTGGTACAGAGCAAACATTCCCAATCCAAGAGGGAGATTGGGCACACAACAAGGAAAGACTGGGCCCAAGCAACCAAATCGGGGCAAACAGTAAATCCGTAGCTCCATGTCCAGCATCCAGGGCACACTGGTTATGATTGGAGATAAAACCAGCTAAGGCAGCTCCATCTCTAGGGTCCTGATATTTATAACACATGTGGCTCCTCTCTTGGGCTGATTTTACTCAGTGCTGATCCTGGGCTCCTCTGCCATTTTCTTACTCCCCTTTGAATTAATACATATTATTGGTAACAGGTTTCATCAAGACATTATCAGTACCTTCATAGACTTCCATGAAGCAATGGTCCCTAGCCATGGCCTTCTGACTGGGTTTACAGGACCAGATGTGAGTTCCTGTGTGTGGAGCAGGACTCAAATCCAACCGTAAAGTGGTCCATCAATCACCTCCAGATCAGAGGCGCCACTGTTGTATAACTTCTTGCCGGACTGGCCGGTGGTGCTGCAAGTAGGGTCCATTGTTGATAATAACCCTTCCCAGCAGCCTGCACAGCATCTCCCAGCACGATGAGGGCGAGCCAGCAGGGAGGAACTTTTCAGGTTCATCCCAGCTTGACTTCTCTATGTCTCACAGCCCAAGTGCATTGTTTCTTCAGCAATAAGGTTTTGCCATTTAGTGCTGGTGGCCGATCAACAGCAATGGTGATATTCACTCACACCTTTCCCAGCCCTGAGACTTTTAGCCTCCTGTGGCTTCTCATAGCAGTGTTGTCTACACACACACAATACCTGCATTCAAACTATTTGCAGTTTTTAAAGTTACTGAGTGTACGATTTCCTTATGGCTTATTCATACATCATCAGTTTTGGTTGGCCTCCTGGTGCACTCTCCTTGCCCCATCTCTCACCTCCCTCCCCACCTGCACCCTCACTCCACAGTCCCCCCACACTTTCATATCAAATGTGATCTATGGCCCTGTCTCCACTGCTCTAAGAAGTTATTCCAGTCTTCCTGTATTCATTGAGACATGTGTTGTGTCCTAATATATGATCTAACATAGAGAAGGTTTTGTGAGCTCCTGAGAAAAGCTGTAATTTTCAGTGTTTGGACAGAATACTGTATAGATGTCTGTTAGGACCTTTGACCTATGATGTCATTCTCACTGTAATGTTTCTGTTTATTTAATTATTGTTTGATTGAATGACCCGTATGTTGGTGGTCATAGAGTACAGAAGTCACCCACCAATGACTTTATATCTTGTAGAATTTGCTTTATAAGGTGGGTCCACCAGTGTTTGGTGCGTGCATGTGTAGAGCTGTAGTGTCTTCTCAAGGGGTTGCTCCTCAGTCGTAGTCAGGTGCCCTGTAAAGAATCTTCTCGCTAGTTTTGGCTTGAGTCCCTTCCCAGGCATTAGTGCAGCGATGCTCGATTGCATCCTCGCTCCATCTACTTGGATGCTGTGCTCTGTTCTCTCACCCTAAGGTGGTGTTAGTATGTTGTCTAGCGGCAGAAAATAGACGGATCCTGTTTTTTAAATCCAGCTAGTCTATGTCTTTTGTTTCAGGGAATTTGGGCCATTCAGAGTTAGTACCGAGAGGTGTGTGTTAATTTTAGAAAGGAGGAGAAATTCTGAAACAGCTTATTGAGAAGTCAGTTCCCTTTATTGCAAAATAAAGGAGAGATAGATAGAAAAATTGCATGACTAAGTAATTAGCAACAGAAATCAGCTTATCAAATTGGAAATTTTGCCAATGGTTGGGAGGAAAAGAAAATGGTGGGTAACCTGAGACAAATACCTGAATCTACCAGACTAAGTGAATGCCCCTCACCCATCATTAACTGCCCAGTCACCTGGGAAGCAGCTTACAGTCACAGCTCCCTTGTGTTTGTTAGGCAAATCCAAAATAAGTATTGAAGTTGGCAGGTACTTGTTGAACTGCGAGTGTATATTTCGTGATATAAAATAGCATGGCATATTTATGAAATATGAGAAGATTTCAAGGAAGTGGTCTCCGTATTTAGAATTCAGTAGTGAAGCGTTGTGGAGTTAGTTCAGTGGACGAAGTGCTAGCTGCACAAACATGATGGCCTAAGTTTGTGCCCAGAAGCCTTTTAAAAGCCACATAGGTGTGATGGCTGCCAGTGATCCCAGCATGGTCCCTGGAGCAAGCTGGCTAGGGACACTGGTACAAATTAGCAGCCCAGGCTCAGTAAGAGGGCATACCTCAAAAAGTAAAGTGAAGAGTGGGCAAGGAAGACACAAATACAAACTTCAGGCCTTGATACTCACAGGCATGCTCATGTGTACCATACATGTGTATACATGTATACAGGCACACACAGACACGCACACACACAGACACGCGCACACACACACACACACACACACACACCAATTGTAAGCCAGTGGTGGGTGGTACATGCCTGTAATCTCAGCATTTAGGAAGCTGAGACAGGTGGATTACCAGTTTGAGCCAATGTGGGCTAAGAATTGAGTTCAAGACTCTCCCAGGCTACATCGTGAGATTCTGAAATGTACAGATAGGTTTCATTGTAATCACGGCAGCAGCAGATAAATGGGGGTGTTCACACGCCATTGGTGTGAGTGGAGTCAGTACAGCCATCGTAAAAAGCTGCTGATGTCCAATGGCAGAAATCACATGCAAGAATGTTTGTTGCTATGTTATTGGTAAAGCTAAATAACTGGAAGCCTCAGCTGTCATGAACAGTGGAACAAGCTGCTCTCTGTGGAACATACTGTAATCCCAGCCTCTGTAGAAGGAGGCAGCGGGATCAGGACTTCATGATCATTTTCATTATATTGGTGACTTAAACCAAAAACTAAACCAATAAATAAATAAGCAAATAAATACATAGAGCCACAGGAGTACAACTGTTCTGGCAGACTCACAAAGAACATATGATAGGGCAACAGATAAATTAGTGACACGTGATGCCTGGGAACAGGGGTTTCGTAAACATAAAAGAGGACCCATGCAGGAGGGCATTTGGGATGGCTCTGCCAGCATAAAGCTCTAAAGCCAAGCCAGACTCTACACTGCTGCAGTCAGGGTTCTGGTGCCTGTGGGGAGGTGGAAGATGATATTATTGGACTGCAGAAGTTCTAACAATGTTAGATTCGGATTGAGTGTGTGTGTGACATCTTAATGACAGAAGCTAAACAATGCAGAAGCTATGTTATTCAAATTTTTATTTGAACAGTCATTGTTGCTGGAGAGATGGTTCAAGTAGGAGGAGTGCTTGCTGTACAAGTGGGGCCTGAGTTTGGATCCTTAGTACTTGCATAAAAATCTAGGTGCTTATAACCCCAGCACTATGGGAGATGGAGACAGGATGATCCACAGAACTCAGCACCTGAAAACCAGTGAGCTCCAGGTCTAGGGAGAGACTCTGTTTCGATGGAGTTAGCTGGAGATTCATACAGCAGGACACCCGATTGGACCCCAGTTTTATACACACACATACACATGTACACACATGTACACACATATGCACATGCACATGGACACACACACATTCTTAAGCTTTAGAAATAGCAGGACATGGTTTGTCTTAAATGAAACTTCAGCTGTTGGAATGTAAAGCTAGCTCAGAAGGCTGAAGACATGTGCATGCCTCTCCTTGGCTCAGTGTCTCCCTGGTACGTGCCACCTGCTCATGGAGTTCTGTTCGTAGCATAAAAGGTGGTATAGTACTCAGAAAGCATTACTGTGCTTAGACCTATGCTTATTTTTTCTCATAAAAGTTTTAAGATATCAGACTAACTGATCTCAGGATCGCGTATACAGCCACCTGTTTTGCAGCTGCTTGTTTGGAGACAAGGTCTCAGACTCACTGTGGCTGAGTCTGGCTCTACTCGTCCAGCTCTCCTGACACTGCAGAGTGACCGCTGGACTTGTGGGCGTGAGACACCACATCTGGTTTTATGTGGTGCTGGGGACAGAACGCAGAGCTTCCTATACCCTAGGCAAGCACTGTACAAAGAAACCCTGTCTCAAAAAACACCAGAAAAGAGCAGTGGTTGCTCCTCCAGGGGACCCAGGTTCAATTCCCAGCACCCACATGGCAGCACACAGCTGTAGTTGGAAGATCTGACTCCCTCACGTGGACATGTGCAGGCAAAACACCAGAGCACATAAAACAAACAAAAATAAATTAAAAATACTCGACTTGGGCTGCTATTTCCCAGCTTTTATATTTTCTTTCATTTTATAGTAAGCTATTAATTTTTAATACACATAAAGTGTATGTGAAGCATGGGCACATCTTCTCAATCTTTTCCTTAGAGGTTAATGTGTTGTGGTTTTAAAAGGGTTTCTCCACTGTGTTTGTTGCTCCATTGTTCAAACTGGGAAAGCACGAATGCCTTTCCCCTTTCTAATCCCGAAGGGCTTTGCACCTGGCAGGGACACGTTGGGCAAGTGCTGCTCCTCTGAGCTCTGGCCCCAGCATCTGACTGGGAGAGAAGCAGAAGCTATAGAAAGCCACTCTGTGAGACACTCTGGTCCCTAAGGGCTTATCCTGAGTGACTGTAACTATGACAGGGGTCGGAGGACAGCGCTGGTGACTGAGGCACAGTGACTTTATTCAGATACTTTTCTTTCCAAAGTCAAAGGCCTTTGACTTGTGCTCTCTGCCATACACAATCTCCTTCCTGTTCTTCCCCAGATCTTCCTAATTGCATTTTCAGATTATTTAATTGTATTTGTCCTTTGTACATAAATACACAAACTATTTGAAAATAAATTTCACTTGGAGGCTGATTGGTATAGTGCTTATGCATGAAAACCAGCGGTTAAGAGGTCTCCAGGCTAGAAAGGGTACCTTTAAATTAGGGGATGTGCTAGAGGCTAGATCCTTTAGGTTCGTCCTCAACTTGGAGAGAGTGTAGCTTCCAGCCTCTTACACCCTTTTGCAAAGCACTTTGAAGAACCTAGGCTAGCTTAAGTGCAAACAATCTGAAGATTTGACGTTTATTTTTCCTCTAAAAATATAAACTGGGAGTTAATCTCCTGCAGACAATTAAGAGCTCACATCCCGGGGTTTTGGTTACAGATCTTAGCTGCTGATTAGGTGTTCCTTGGTGGTGATTACAGAAAGTACAAATGCAATCATTTGCTGAGGCTTAATCACTCACAATTGAGAAGTTAGCTACCCAGAAAGAAACCGAAGCTTGTACAACTTCCATTAGCCTTATTTTAAATACCAAAAAAAATAATAAGGAAAGAAAGAAAAAGAGAGAAAAGGAGAAGAAATTATGGCTAAATTAGGAATAGTGGGTCATATAGGGTAAATTGTAGTCGAGAAGAGATACAGAACCTGGCAAATACATGGCCCTGCACGGCCAGGTTCCCTGTGATATGCTGTCTGCAGCAGAAGGAACAGATGAATGGCTGCCTTCACCCGTAGTCCAGGATGGCTTCCTCAGAGAAGTACAGGAAGACCGGCTCTTTAATCATGCAGGTGGCTGAGCTCTCACTATCACAGGAGGGGAAAGGGGGAGGATAAATCTCTTTCCTTGGGTTTTCCACAGTATTCAAAGTAGAAGGGACGAGAGATGGAAGTAGGGACTGACAGATGAGCATGGCTTTTATCTTCGTTTTTAATCAGTCCTATATAGTAAGGCAAGAATGGGGTGGTGCGCTTGCGCGATGCTGCACTCCTTTCTGCTGTGGTGGATTACAGGCAGTCCTGAGAGTGAGGCGTGGAACGGATTTAAAAGATAAGGCCCGGGTGTCTGTGAAGGCAGTTAAGACGCCACGATTTTGTTAGGTTCAGGGGCCATTCTTGGAATGTGTGCTGCCAAGGCTCTGATTCCTTCAGAGGTCCAGCCGCATGGAGCTTATTTTATGCAAAATAAATTTACAGTGGCGGCTGTATAATCCTAATACTGCCCATGTACCTACCCTCTAATCTAGTTTTCTGGATCTCTGCTCTTAAATCAAGAGATTACCTAGACTATACTGATATGTCCTGAATAGGCTTCAATCACCAAGAAACCCCTCAGCCTTCAGCTCACTGGTCACCCTGAGGATGGGTTCCTGTGGCCATTATGGGTGGTCTTCTGCCCTGGGCCATTGAGATGGAGCCCTGTGCCTCTCTCTATAGGGCACCTTGGGAGGAAGAAGGATGCTACCTCCCAGGTGTGCCCAGACTGTACGTATGTTCTCATGATTCACCTGCAGGCTTAAAAACGGTGACTTCCTACAGCCCTTATTTCTTGTGGGCTCAGCTGCTCGGTCCAGCTTCCTCAGCCCCATGGCGAACGGCCGTGGTGGGAATAGCTGGGAACTGGTCTGGAACATGTCTTCATGCTGTTGCAGATCCAGGTCAGGATCTTTTCATGGAGAGCATAGGTTTTCTTGTGGCATGGTGGCCTCTGGGCAGTTGGACACTTACCTGGCACTTCGGGGTACCTAAAGGAATAGTCCATACTACTTAAGAAGCTGCCGTGGGCGGCATGCCCAGTGTTTGCTATCTATCATTATTTCTATTTTTTTCTCCTTTTTCCCCTGGTACTAGAGACTGAGTAGATGGCCCCTGCATCTGGGCAAGCATTGTATCAAGAGCTGTCCCTTGGTCTTATTTGTATTTTGTATTTTAAAATAGTCTCTCCCTAAGTCCCCAGGCTCGGTGTTTAGGAGTTTGTTTGCAGGGTCTGTCTATGCAGCATTGCCTGCTGTGGCACTATAGCCAGGTTGTTCTTAGATGCACAACAGTCCTCATGCCTCAGACTCCTGAGTCCTGCCTGGGATGATGGCATGCCCTGCCGTACCCAGCATTTCCACCTTTCTCACAGTCCTGTTTCTTAATGGTTGACATATCAGCAACACATTGTAAGAACATGTTAGGATAAGAGGTGTTTGAGCTATTCTGGAAGTACTGTCTGTTCTCAGTATCTTGGCTGAATAGATTTGAAAAGTGCAGTTTTTATTAATAAAAAATAATAAAATCATAAAGATACTTTTCCTCATCAAGTTTTTAAAAATTCAGTTTTTGTTTTTAATACAAACTAAGAGGACATCCTATAAATATTTCTTGATGTGTCCTAAACACCCTGGATTAGTCTGCTGCTCAGTGAACATGTATGTATTGTATGCATGTATGCATGTATGTTTATGTGTATGTATATATGTATACATGTTCCCTTCATCCCTTCACAAAATCCTAATTAATCCAGGTAGGTGTTGCAAAGTTCATGAATTTTTGCAATAAGATATTTGGAGAGGTATGTGTGTGTGTCCACATGTCTCATGCGCACATGTGGGTTTGTGTGTTATTTACATGAACAAATCCAGCCAAGAGGATGGAAGAAAAGATTATTTGGGTGAAGAAAGGGTTAATGATGCAGGATGATTCAGGTTGAAGGAGACGTCTAGAAAAGGAAAGGACACTGAAGACTTGATGGCTGGGAGGAGGGAGGAGGGAGGAACTGGCGGTTATTTAGGATGAAGGTGGGTCTGCAGAGACTGTCACTTGAATGTGGTCATTTGTTGTTAAATGTCAGCACAGCTGTCTCTCAGACTGCTTTTCTTCCACTTCTGTACTGAAGTATTCTTTCTAGTAGCTTCTACCTTCTTTTTCCAGAGTAATAGAAATTGGCTATTCTTAGAATACAGCCAAATCTCAAATGTGGGTACTTGGGGAAATTTACTGACAGCACAGATTTGGCAAAGCTTCAGAAAAACATAATACACAACTTACTTTTAAACTATTATTTTATTGGCATTGTATATATTTTGCGAAGGAGGTGCCACCTGCCAAGGGACCGCCTTGGCTTGGAGAGGGTTTCCTGAGAGAAGGGGTGTTTGAGAGCATCAAACAAAAGGACTTGAGGTTAAGTTGTACAGTACAAACTGGCAGCCTGTTTTCTGCTGGAGACAGGTTTCCAGATTGCTCTCACTTGCAAGCCTAATAACTCTCTGGATAACTCTCTTGCAGACCAAAAGCCCAGGCTTTCATTTACACATCAATTCAGTCATTACCCCAGGTTCCTTTTTGATTGTCCCATGAATCAGCATCCCATCACCCCAGCCACTTGATTCTTAGAGACAGCTAGCACATTATTTTAAACATTGCAAATGAATTCAGAGATCTGCCTGCCTTTGTAAGCAAAGACAGTGAGCTAGCTGGGTGGGATCCTGTCCTAAGATCACCATTTCCACCTCACCTGGGCCCAAACTAGCTCTGTTCCAGGCTGACCTTGAACTCAGAAATCTGCCTGCCTTTGTACCTTTCTGACAAGATGGCTCACAGTGCAGACGCCTCTGTTTCAGGTTCGTGAAGCCCCTCACGCAATTCATATTGTATCCTTATATTTTGCACTGTTGAGAAATTATATATTTATGAACTCATGCTTTTATAGTTCTTCCTCACAGCCTTGAAGGCTGTCCTGAAGGTCCCAGAGTTTACCATTCTGCTGAGACACAGACACACCCTCGCCTCCTGGACTCATGCTGCTTCTAACCATCATGGGGTCATTAGCCTTGGCATATATATATATATATATATATATATATATATATATATATATATATACAAACAAGCCTTATGCCCACAGCAACCATGGACACTTGTGGAGGCCCACACCCTGCTGGCTCTGTTCCAGGGGCAGGAACCATGTCACGCCATCCCTTGCATGGACGAGCTGGACTTGGCAATATTTAATGTTGCAATTTCAATTTTATGAATCTTACATGAATTAAATTGTTTTCTAAGTTCATTATATTATTTCATTGAAACATCTCAGGAACGACACACACACACACACACATACACACTCACACATACACACACATACACACACATATACACACAATACATTCACACACACACACACACTCACACACACATACGCACACATATACACACAATACATTCACACACACACACACACCATGGTGTCTGTTTTGTGTTGGATAACTGCTCCTGAGCTTGGCTCGGTCGATTCAGAGGGAGCTCGTCTCCTGGTGTCCTCTGTCCCTCTGGCTCTTACAATCTTTCTGCCTCCTCTTCGGTAGCTTTTCTTCCCTGATCTCTTAGGGGAGAGATTTGATGGAGACATCAAATTTAGGGCTGAGTGTTCTAAGGTCTCTCTCTCTCCCGACCCGTGTGTGTGTGTGTGTGTGTGTGTGTGTGTGTGTGTGTGTGTGTCTGTGAGTTATCTGGCTGTGGGTCTCTGTATTTGTTCCCATCTGCTGCAGGAGGAAGCTTCTCTGATGATGACTAAATAAATCCCTAATTATGAGTGTAACAGAATATCATTAGGGGTCATTTAATCATTCTTATTTTTATTTTTTAAGACTGTTTATTTGGTATTTGCTTGTTATTGTTCCTGGGCTATCTAGTCTCTGGTACATGGTCGTCAAGCAGTGTTGGGTATGGGTTCCATCTCACGGAGTGGGCCTTAGGTCAAATCTATTTCTGGTTTAAAAGATGGTTTTTTGTGTGTCTGCGTTCTAGGAATATTGCAATACGGTCCAGCTGGATTCTGGGGTAGATTATCGGAAAAGGGAACTTACCCCTGCAGGAAAACTCTACTACCTGTAAGTGTTCTCTTTCTGTGTGTGGTTTTTAGTTTTTCAAGCATAATTTAATGACTTATCAGGGAAAGATTAAGAAAATAAGTGCCTTATTAGAACCTGAAAGACTAATCTGAATTTCATAATTTTTAAACAAAATACGATTATGTTAATTTCTTTATACTGCTTTAACCGTCCATATTTGCATCCTTTCTAATGTGTGATTGGGTGAAACCTTAATTATGTTTTTGGGGAGGAAATGACAGATGGTCAGGAAGTAATGAGTGTCCCCTCAAAAGAGGCTGTGATATTAAGAGAGTATCTTTAATGTGCTAAAAGAATTAATTATTTGTGGACATCTCTGACAAGTGTTCCATCCCCGTCCCCCCCCAGTTGTTGCTGTATTTTGTTAGACAATCTGTCTATATTTACTGTTGTTGATTGACTCCCATGCATAGCTGATATAAAATGTATCCTATATGAAAATACAACAGATTATATCTTGAAGTCTTTTAAAAGAGTTTCCTGAGTAGGAGCAATTTATAATAATAGATGTATTCAGCACATGCAGTTATTGCTTAGAAAACAAATACAGTCTGTTTGAAAATGTCACTTGTGAGAACCCAGGGCAGGAAAAAGTGCTTTCTAGATGCAACTGTTGTTCAGTGTCTGCCAACCGTGTTTGGCGCATAGTGGGCTCTCAGGAGCTACATCCCAGGGCTAATTGTAATTTAACTAAAGGGCATGTTTCTGGTAATTTAAATTTTGATGACAACGTGCCTAGGAGAGGTTGAGAAAACTTCTTGTCTTGCCGCCTTGTAAGCAGAAGTACTTACTGTTTTTGAAGCAGAAATTACCCAGGAAAATCACATAATTAAAATTGCATACTTTATAGCATACCAAAGGGACTGTTGCAGCTTATATTCAGATGCTAGTGATTATTATAGATGCTTCTTCATCTACCCTTAAGTACTTGGTCTTTAAAGTACTTTATAATTTATAACAATTCTCTGAATGCTATTGTCTGCTTTTATATGGACGCTTTCTTCCCAGTTTCTTTTATCTTGCGGTTTTCTGAGTCTTTTGTTTTTCTGATGTTAATAACCTTTCCCTGACTTGCTGTGACCTATTTCATGTTTCCAATATGTGGTACTTGTCAATAAATGGTTATTTCCTTTATTCCTTTTTTCAAAGGAGTATTCCTGTTCTTAGGCAAAGTATTATGGAAAAATTAAAATATTTCTTAGTGAGGAATTGCTTGAGTGAGGAAAATGGGGCCTAGGTCAGTTTGCCAAGTGTTCGCCGTGCAGGTGTGAGGCCTGGGATTCGAGTTCCAGCAGCCACGGAAAAGCTAGAGGAGGCAGCACGTGTCCATCAACCTAGTACCAGGGACGCCGAGACCCGAGGCTCTAGGCTTACTGACCAGCCGGCATAGTCAGATCTCTAAGCTCGAAGGTCAGTGAGAGACACTGTCTCAAAACATAGGGAAAAGATGATTGAGGAGGTCACCAGACATCGACTTCTGGCACACGCGTGTACGCACAGGCACGTACTTGCATACGCACAAGTCTGCATGATGACATCTCTGTCGTGTTGCTAACACAGTTTCAGTAGATTTTCTTGAGATTAAAAAAAGCTGCTTTGGCTGAAAGCATTTTGCCTACCTGGGGTATCCAGTTCTTTTCCTTATAAGATCAAGGTGATTTTATTTTATTTTTTAAAGTTTAATTATTTTTCTTTACTTTCTTGTGTATATGTATGTGCTTACATGTTTACATGAGAGCTCATTCACTCACACACGTTTCTCAGGAACACATGTGGAGGTCAGAGCAGCCCATGGGAGCTGGCTCACTCTTCCCACTGTGTGGGTCTGGCGATCACAATCAGCTAGTCAGCTTTCAGAGCAGGCACCCTCGGAGCCATCTCCTCTGCCCACAGAGCGGGGCAATTGTAGCGTAAGGAGCTCAGTTCCTCAGACGTGCAGTGTAGAATCACAGACCCATCTGGAGTCCAGGAAACTGGGATGTACAAGAGAACCCTGAAATACGGCAGGAAATATGGGTAGGGGGCTCAGAACGTACCTTGTATTTCCTTGAACGAAACAGAGCTCCTTCACAGCAGAGTAAGAGAAAATCCCCTTCAGTCATGACATTGGTTCTGCTTCTGCTTTAACTGGATTTTTTTTTTTTTTTGTCTTTCTTATTGTGGTATTAAAGATTGAACCCAGGACCTCACAGAGTCTAGGCAAACACTATACCACTAAACTATACCCCGAGCCCTAGTATTTTACTTTTTATGTATTATTTATTATTTGCTTTTAAAAGACTGACTTTTATTATTTTAAATTATGTGTATGGATTTATCTGGTGGTAGCAGATGTGTGTGCGTGCGTGTGTGTGAATGAGCTGGAGTTACGTACAGGTGGTTGTGAGCCACCTGAAATGGGTGCTAGCAGCAAAAGAGTCCAGGTCCTCTGCTTCTGCAGCCACGGCCTCTGAGCCTCCCCCCCCCCTTTCCTGGATTTCTCTTTTGAGGTTCTCACTCACTTGTCCGACCTAGACTTGCCTTGTCTCTGAGACCAAGCAGGTCTTGAACTTATGAGCTTCCTGCTTTATCCTTCTGAGTATCTGAGATTACAAGTCTGTGCCTCCCAGACCCAGCTTATCTGATGGAAAAACTTAGTACATTTCCCTTTATAACAGACTCTTGAGTGCTGTGCCGTTCTCTTGCCCTGTCAAAACATGTTTTCCTCCATTACTCTCTGGACAAAATCCGTTTCTAAATACATGGGTCTAGACTGTTCTTGTCAATTTCGCTAGAGTCCAATTGCCTGACAAGCAGACTCCTGGTTTCTCCCTCAGGGATAGCACCTACTGTCAGATCTCTTACAAAAGAAACATTTCCCATACATGGTCATTAATTAAATAGAGATATTAAGACAAGATCAGTGTGTTCTGGCTGGGGTGGGAGTGGGGGTGGGGCTGGACTAGACATATTCACTAGCTCAGCATTTTACTACTTTAGGTTTCCAAAGGCAATGAAAAATGTCCCAAGCTAGAATCCAGATAATACTAAAACTTACTAGTTCATTCAAAACAGCCTGCAAAGCTGGCATGGGGAATACTGTCTGCTTCCTGAGAACTGGTTCACACAGACATTGACCGTCTGCTTGTCGCCCATTTCAGTTGGAGTGTGTTCCGTGTATGCCTGCACGTGGAGGTCAGAGGCCAGCCCCGGGCATCAGCCCTTGCCTTCTGATTTGTCCCAGCTGAGCCGCATGCTCCAGCCAGACTGGCCTCAAGCTTCCAGTAGATTCTGCTGTCTCCACGTCCCCTGTTGCTGTGGGAATGTTGGAATTACAGGCGCACATCCTCATATACGGCTTTACATCAGGGCCCGGGGATCCGAACTCAAGCTTGTGCAGAAAGCATGTTTATCCTTTGAAGTATCTCCCCAGCCTTTAGAGTGTCTTTCTAAGTAGGTTCCAGAATGGGTTTTTGTTTTTGTTTTTTTACTTATCCAAAGGAGTTTTTAATCCTACCTATGCTAAGCTTAGGTCGATGTTAGCACGTTGTCAGCAACAGAGAGTTTGAGTGTAAATGCTCAAATTTCCTTCCTTCTGCAGTGTCTGTACCTTTAGTCCTCAGACAAGCACAGTTTCTTTCTGGATGCATGCTGAGGTGGTCTGTTAAAACCCAGGCAGGTCGGTTAAGTTTTGGATTTCCCATTTGTATCTGAGTGTGCACTTGGACCACTGACTTATTTTGAACTTCATGCGGTTTGTCTTGCACTTATCCAACAATTTACTTGCCTCAGATTAGCTCCTTGTTTGGTAATCTGGCTGGTAACAGGAGAGGGTGTCATTTATATACGCAATGTACATGCCTGTCCAGCAGGGGGCATAGCTCTGGAGGTGGTCCCATGAAGCTGCTGCCCTGGCCATTTTGCGTCTCTTCTGCAGCAGGAGGACCCAGTGGTTTTCTGAAGAGAGAATTTCCGGTCACCTTAGTCTCACATTTTCTGTTTGCTTTTCATTTGTTTTTAGGAACTGATAAGTGTGAGGTTTTTCTGATAAGTCTGTGGAAGGATCTAGAATGGGACTTTCTTAGGCATACAAACTTACCTACAACCTCCATTCTCAGCACAGCAGCCATGGCCTTACAGGAAGATTTGATTTCATTTTCTTTTAAAATGTGTGTGTGTGTGTGTGTGTGTGTGTGTGTGTGTTCAATGCAATGAATTTGTAAGCACGTGGGTGCTGTCCTAGTTACAGTTTTATTATTGTGAAGAGGCACCATGACCATGGCAACTCTTATAAGGGACAACATTGGGCTGACTTACAGTTTCAGAGGTCCAGGCCATTATCATTATAGCAGGAAGCATGGCAGCATCCAGGCAACAGGGTGCTGGGGAAGGAGCTGAGAGTTCTACATCTTCATTCAAAGACAGCTGAAGGAGATTGTCTTCCAGGCAGCTAGAAGGGTCTCAAAGCCCACCCCCATAGTGACACACCTCCTCCAACAAGGCCATACCTCCTAATACCATCGTAGGTGCATATTGTCTGTGTGTGTGTGTGTGTCTGTGTGTGTTAGTGTGCAAGTGAGTGGAAGACAGAAGTTGATGTTAGTTGCTGCCTTATTTTTGAGTTAGAATCTTTCTTACTGGGGTGTAGCATCTCCACTAGAAAGGCTGGCCAGCAAGCTCCTGGGATCCTCCTGTCTCTGCCTTCCCTCTCCCCAGTGCTTACGTCACAGGCTCATACCACAGCACCTGGCTGTTAGCCAGAGCCTATAATGCTAAAGAGGACAGAGCTAGAAAAGTGATGCAAGCCCTTTGGAGGAGTCCAGAAGATCACATGTGGATCCCAGACATTGGAATAAGAAGTTGTAAAGTTGACTTTGCCTTGGAGACCCCAAGATGGTGGAGATACCAGAGTCATGGGATACCTACTGAGGAAAGCTGGTAACCGGTAGTGGAACAAGCCCAAGAGAAAGAACTGTACTGCAGTCATCAAAGCTGAAAGGAGTTGGAGAAGCCAGGCAGTGGTGGCGCACGCCTTTAATCCCAGCACTTGGGAGGCAGAGGCAGGCGGATTTCTGAGTTCGAGGCCAGCCTGGTCTACAAAGTGAGTTCCAGGATAGCCAGGGCTACACAGAGAAACCCTGTCTCGAAAAAAACCAAAGAAGAAGAAGAAGAAAAAAAAGAAAGGAGTTGGAGATCAGACATAGAGATGTAGAGTTTGGAATCTGTCCAGCTGGTCTGTGTTCTTGCTTTGGTCCAGTGTTTCCTCACTGTGACATTTCAGAATGGTAATGTATGTATATCCTGTGATGTACAAGTATGTGATCTGCTTTTTGACTGTATAGGTGATTACAGTTAAGAGAATCTCAGAAGAGAATTTGAATTTTGAACTTTTAAACACTGGTGAGACTGATAGACTATGGGAGTTTCTGAAGTTGGACTAAATGTATTTTGCATCAAGTTATATTTAGGTCTGGCCCCCATAGACTCATGTGTTTGAAGAAGCTGATGGGGAACAGGGAGTAGAATGTGGTAGTTTGAATATGCTTGGCTCATAGGGAGTGGCATTGTTAGAGATTTGGCCCTGTTGGAGCAAGTGTGTCATGGGGGTGGGGGGGAGTGGGGGTGGACTTTTTCCTAGCTGCGTTTTGAATCAAGCTGTCTTCTCCTGACTGCTTTTTAATCAAGATGTAGAACTCTTGGTTACTTCTCTAGAATTGTGTCTACCTGGTCACTGCCATGTTCCTGCCTTGATGATAACAGACTGAACCTCTAAACCTGTAAGCCAGCCCCAATTAAATGTTGTCCTTTATAAGAGTTGCCTTGGTCGTGGTGTCTGTTCACAGCAATGGAAGCCCTAACTAAGCCAGGAGGCATCCCCATTGCTGACTTCAAGCTGTACTGCAGGGCAATAATGATAAAATCTGCACGGTGTTGGTGTAGACACAGACAAATTGATCAATGGAATCAAATCAAAGACCCAGAAATAAACTCACACACCTGTGGACACTTGATTTTTGACAAAGAATCCCAAACCATACAATGGAAAAGAGAGAGCATCTTCAACAAATGGTCTGGTCTAACTGGATATCTGCATATAGAAAAATGAAAATAGATCCATATTTATCACCCTGCACAAAACTCGAGTCCAAGTGGATCAAAGACCTCAACATAAAACTGGATACACTGAATCTAATAGAAGAGAAAGTGAGGAAGAGCCTTGATCTTATTGGTATAGGAGACAACTTCCTGAAAAAAAAAAAAAGCAAACCCTAAGTCAGGTACTAAGATCAACAATTAATAAATGGGGCCTCATAAAACTGAGAACCTTCTGTAAGGCAAAGGACACTGTCAATAGTACAAAATGGCAACCTACAGATTGGGAAAAGATTTTCACCAACCCTACATTTAACAGAGGGCTAATATCCAAAATATATAAAGAATCAAGAAGTCAGATACCAACAACCCACAAAACACAATAAAAAATGGGGTACAGAGCTAAGCAGAGAATTCTCATCAGAGGAATCTCTAATGGCCAAGAAACACTTAAAGAAATGTTCAGCACCCTTAGTCATCAAAGAAATGCAAATCAAAATAACTCTGAGATTCCACAGACCTGGGGGTTTTATGTTCTCTGCCTCTGAGTTCACAGACTGCCTCCTAGTATTTCATGGACCTTGGCAGTAGAAGTGTCTTAGTCAGGGTTTCTATTCCTGCACAAACATCATGGCCAAGAAGCAAGTCGGGGAGGAAAGGGTTTATTTAGCTTACATTTCCACATTGCTGTTCATCACCAAAGGAAGTCAGGACTGGAACTCAAGCAGGTCTGGAGGCAGGAGCTGATGCAGAGGCCATGGAGGAATGTTCCTTACTGGCTTGCTTCCCCTGGCTTGCTCCGTTTGCTTTGCTTTCTTATAGAACCCAGGACCACCAGCCCAGGGATGGCACCACCCACAAGGGGGCCCTCCCACCCTTGATCACTAATTGAGAAAATGCCTTACAGCTGGATCTCATGGAGGCATTTCCTCAAGGGAGCCTCCTTTCTCTGTGGTAACTCCAGCCTGTGTCAAGTTGACACACAAAACCAGCCAGTACAAGAAACAAGACATCTGGGTCAGAAAGACAGGATTTTATTAGTTTGGTACAAAGAGCACCCTGCGTATTAAGATATGTCATTCCTTCCTTGTGCCCAGGTCCCCAAGGGTGGGAGGGGGTTTTCCTGAGGCCTGGATGATTCCATAACAGGCCTTGAGTCCTGTGACATGAGAGGAGCTCTGAACTTCCAGCCAGCAGGAAACATGTCTGCCTTTTGTCTCACGGGGAACACTGTCTCATCTCAGTACAACCTTGAGGAGAGGGAAGGCCTTGCCTTCTCAGCAGCCCAGCTCGGTGTATAGGAGAATAAAGACCATAAAGACCTCTAGAAGTCTGTCTCAACAGGCCACTTCCAGAGTTGAGAACTCTCAGACCTCTCCCCACTGTGACATTACTGTAGCAGCATCCCAATGGAACCACTGTTGGTGGGCTAGGGCTTCATGGCTGTCTTAACTGCAGGTGTGTGTGGATTGTGGAACCTCCCAAAAAGGAAGGAAGAAGATATGACTTAGAATACTAGACATAACCTGTATTCATCAATTTTCACCTGGCATATGTGTGTGTGTGTGTGTGTGTGTGTGTGTGTGTGTGTATCTCACATCCATCCTTTGAACAGATTTCAATATCAGTTTCTTCTTAAATACTTCTTAGTGAAAGCTCCTTCTCACAGCCATTCTTAGGGTTCCTCTCCAGAAACATTTCTTCCAAGAAGAGAATCATTTTGGTGGCTATTTCTTTGAATTCCAACTCTTTTTTCTTGTTGTTCTTGTTTTTTGAAACAGGGTTTCTCTGTGTAGCCCTGGCTGTCCTGGAACTCGATCTGTAGACCAGGCTGGCCTCAAACTCAGAAATCCGCCTGCCTCTGCCGCCCAAGTGCTGAGATTAAAGTTGTGCGCCACCACTGCTCAGCTGAATTCCAATTCTTAACGAGCCACAAGTAGTTGGCCCCAAACGTTCCCCGTGCTCTAAAGTCAGACTGAAGGATGAAGCTCATTCTCACACCCACTTTGGCACAGCTGAAGCACCCCATTCCTCTCCTGTGGTGTCTTTATAAACGCCTCTCATGCTCCAGCCGCAGGGTCCATGTGGGTGATGGTTCACAGCTTCCTCGCTATTCCTTCCCATACCTAAAACCTTGACATTATTTTTTTAGACAAAAATCTTAATTAACTTTATAAGTGTTTGGGTGTTTTGCCTCCATGAATGTCTGTGTATCATGTGCATACCTGGTGTTCTTAGAGGCTAGAAAGGGTGTCTGACCCCCAGAACTGGGGTTATAGATGGCTATAAGCTACCATGTGGATCCTGGTTATTGAACCTGGGTCTCCTCGAAGAGCAGTCTGCGTTCTTAACCACTAAGCCATCTTGCCAGCCCCTTCCTTTTGATTATGAATTATGATTATGAATTATGTGTCTGTGTGTGTCTGTTTGTGGGTATGTGCATATGAGTGTGGTGCCTGCAGAGGCCAGAGCATTGTAGTTAAAGTTATAGGCAGTTGTAAGCTGCCTCACATGGCAATCCAACTCAGGTCCTCTGCAAGAGTATGGGCTCTTAATAACTGAACCAGCTCTCTGATCAAACTCTGGCAAAATTGTAGCTCCTGCCTGGAAAGTTGCCACTTCCTGGTTTGGAAGAGGTCTGGAACATCTTGGGACCACTTCACCATATCACATAATCATAAATCAGGTATTTTTTCCAGATGTTGGTACTTGTAGTTTGAATCTCACACTGTGTCACAGACAAGCCTATTTATTTTGGTCTTTAATCTCTGTTAACAGTGCTTTGTATTTTCCAGTATACAACATGCTTTAAAGTTCTTCTGTTCATTCACGTTAGTACTTTATTTGTTTTTATGCTCTATAAATAAATTTCCCCCCAATTTTATTTTCAGTGTCTTTATTACTATTATAAAATGCAATGGGTTTTTGCATATTGATCTTGCTGAACTGTTAGATTCTTAGTAGAGGTCCTAGAATTTTCTAAATACAAGATGATGTTATTTTCAAGCAAGCTGGACATCTTTTATTTATTTTTCTTGTCTAATTTTCCTTCTAGTAAAATACTAAGAAGAGATGAAAGATGACAAGCCCTGTCTAGTTTCTGGCCTATATCGAATGACTTCAGTTTGGCCATTCCTTATATCATTATCTGGATTTTCATAGATGTCTCTTACCAGTTAATCCTATTCTTTTCTTGGTTTGTTGAGCACTTTGTGATGTTAGATTTGGTGAGATGCATTTTCTGCTTTTACTAAGATAACTGTGTGATTTGGGTTCATTGTTATATTTACACATTTCATGCCACTACTTGATTCTTAGAATTTTAGGTCAGCCTTGCATTTCTGGCATAAATACTGTCATACTGGTTAGCTTTCCATCCCTGAGCTGAGCATCTGAGTTAAACCCTTCAGCAAGAGGAGATTCCTCTCTCTGCCCATGGTGTCATAGGGTTCCATCCATGTGCAGGTGGCACCCACTGCTGCAAGGCTGTGTCGAGTGAGGCTGGACATTGTGGCAGGCAGTGCGGTGGGGCAGAGGCGGCTGGAAAACAGGAAGGGGAGAGCAGGAGAAAGAGGGAGCAAGGGTAGCAGAGTCTCTATGTCTTATTCGAGGGTACCCCCTCTTACCTAACTGCCTTCAAGTAGGCCCCTAAACTTCCTCTACCTTCCCATAGACTGCGAGCTGGGAACCACACCTTTAACATAAGTTTAACCCCAGTGAAAGAGAATGTGTTTTGAGGGGGACACTTCTGCTCAAAACTGTAATAATCATAGTGCACAACCCCATTTATGCTCGGTTAGGTTTGCTGGGACTTTATTGGGGAGTTTTATTTTTATTGTCAGAAGAGATATTCCTTATTGGTTTTCTTTTCTAGACATATTTTAGTCTGGTTTTGATAGCAGGTGACGCTGGTCTCACAAAACAAGTTTGGAAGAACCCCTTTTTCTTCCATATTCCCTTTCTTGAGTCTGTTTCAGTAGTCTGTATCTTTCTAGGAATTTGTATATTTCACCTGGTAGTCCATTTGTTAGTTTGCAGCTGTTCATTAAATAGGTTGAATATTCCTTATCAAGAATGCTTAGAATTATCTCAGATTTTAGAGTTGTTTGCTGTTTTTGCTTTGGAATGTTTGTGTAAAGTCTAAGATTGAGCACACCTAAGCTGAAATCTAGACTTTCAGATTAGAATTACTCATTTTATTATCTTATAGTCCACTTTATTTGATAATAACATCATTTCTTTCCCTCCTTCCTGCTGATACAAACACACAGCTATATATTACAAACAGCAGCTTCCTGCTTTATATCCTGTAGGACGTAATCACACATAGTGCTTTTCAAGTTTTTAGCTGTTAAAATCCAATAGAAGTGTTCTATTTGACATAATTTGGATGTACACTTAAGTAGTAATTAATCACACATTAACTCAAGGGCTACTGAATGAGAAATTAATACCAAGTGCGTGACACTGCTTGAAATTCCACCTAACATACGGCACAGCAAATTGGAACCAGAGCAGCCGTATCTGTCTGCCCGGCATAGCTCTGTCCTTCTCTATTGAGCTGCATCTGACAATCTCACACCACACACGCAAGCAGTCCATCATTCCTAGCTTAAACACACTGACAGAAGTACCCAGTGTAGATAATGGTCTATAAACGTACACTGTGGAGCAGGCCACGTGCATACAACTTTTCAGTCTTCTTAACATTATCTTCCCCTTCCCTGTTTTTAAGACAGGGTCCTGCTCAGCCCTGAACTTGCTATGCAGCCCAGGTTGCCTTTGCACTTATGCAATCCCCCTGCTTCAGCTGCTCCTATCTTGGCATCACAGGCGTGAGCAATGGTGCCCTCTCAGGTTTCTTAGCATTTTTGTCTGCTTGTTATTTCATCTTCAAATAGATCACAATTTGAACTGGAAGTCAGTCTCTAGTATAAAAAAAAACCTGATCTGGTAGAAGTGCCAGGTCCTTAGTTACATATACGGACTTTAAAAATAGCTCTTAAAACTCCCCTGACTCTTTTCCTCATTATTCAACTATTCTTTTTTTTCTTTATTTTTTTTTTAACTTTTTGTTCATTTTGCCTTTCTGAAATTATACAAAAAGGAAAAAATTTAAAATATCTCAAACTGAACCGACTTCTCTTAGGGAAACGTAACATAGAAAATCAGTAGACATTTTATCTGGAGATGAGAGGGGTGTAGCCCTGCAACCTGAGATGAGATCCCACTTTTTGCATTATGTGCAGGTCAGCATTAATGGACCCAGGTAAGTTATTCAGCAGGTGACTGAGAAGGGTGGGAAAGTGCAGATTGAAATGCATCTCTGAACAGTCAATTAAGCCCGTGCGTGATCGAGAAGATAAATGGCCGGTTAAAGCTCCCTTTGGACAGCCGATTCCGTTATGTAAAACACACCTACAGAATTTGAAAGGCTACCAAGCCTGTTTTATATTAAGGCAAGTATAAACCAACTTAATTTTAGACCTGCCTCCAGCCCCAGATTATCTTTGGTATGAGGACAAAGAGCCAGACAGCGTGAATGCACAAGGAATCGGCAGAGTGCAAAGACCCTGCCAGGAAAGTTTGGCACCGAACCCCAAGAGGAAGGAGAAATTTCTCTGTCAGATCGACTTTGGCTCTGTGGCATAGAGCACTTGGCCGGGGAGGGGGCTGAGGAGAGCCAGCTCCAGAATACTTGTTGATACCTTAACAAGCTGTTGATTTTTGAAAGGGGACAAAAGGAGCAAAGTGTGGTTAGCCTTCCTCCCCTTGCGTCAGTCCTAATGAAGTGGGAGAATCTTGAAAAAATGAATTTCCATTTAAATTCATGTTTGACCCTCCTCCAGAAACCTCCAAGTGTTTGGGAATTTTTGTTGAGAATTTCAAATGATCCAGTAATAATAAGCTCTTTTTTCCCGACATGTTCTGCTTCTTTGAGGCTAAGTTTTACGTTGAATGTCCGGATTCAGCTGTAATTTTTTTTTTCAAATTTGGAATGGCTGATTCTTTTCTTTCCTGTTTACCGGTTTAATGTGGAAAAGACAAACTATGATTCTCCTACTTGCGAAGCAGCCAAGCTTTTATCCAGGTACTATACTCAAGATTCCTGTGGGAGCTCATGCCAGATTTCCTGGCAACTGAACAGTGGTTGATTCCAGGGCTTTTTTGACTTAAAGACACAGTGGTACTGCTCAACAGAAAATGGAAAGCTGCCCCTGAGCACAGTTCCTGAGAGGAACAAAGGTGACTGGAGCTACGAGAGAGAAGGCCTGGCCGGGTTTCAGGGCCAGGCAGAAAGGAGGCTGTGGCGTGCTCGCTGCCGGGGGCCTCAGGGGAGGGAAGCAGCTTTGGAAAAGAGTGACTTTGCCTCAGATCAGAAGTGACCCTAATGCTCCTTCTGTGTCAACTTTTGATTGGCCGTGGACAGACTTTCTTTTCTTGCATCTTATCCACACAAAGGCCTAGTATATAATAGTGTTGTTCCATGAGCCATTACCCAGAGTCCAGCTATCTCCAGGGAACTGAGGCAAGTCAGTTGATTCTCACAGAGCCTTGTGCAAGCTCGGCAGGCGCTCTCCCACTACATGGCACCCTGCTCATTTACTGCTTCCTTCAGGAGAGGAAGGCAATACTGTTCACAGCATCGGCCCAATCCCCTGGTCTTCTGGCCATTTTGGTGCTACTCCCGGTCTCCAGGATATGCCTCTTTATGGCTGGAATGGAACTACCGAAAACTGACTGGGATATTTGCTTCATTGCTACATACATTTTTGTAGCTCCCAGAGAAAACTCAGAATTAAGCTCATTTTGTGGGGGCATGTGGTTAGGTATGTGTTCCTGTGTTTGTACAGTTGCACATGAACATGTGTGTGTACACATGAGGGCCAGAGGTCCATGACAGGTGTACTCTTTGGCCTCTATCCATCTTTTTTTTCCCCTCGGACAAGCCACTCACTGGACATGGAGATCACCAGTTCTGCTGGTCAGCGAGCCCCAGGGGCCCTCCTATCCCCAGCACCCCAGTGTTGGGATTTCGGGTGTATGGCCTGTGCTCACGCTTTCCCATGGATACTGAGCCATCTCTCCAGTCCCCAAAACCTCTTGACTAGGCTGTTCTGAGGCTGAGCTCCCAGCCCTCTGTCATGGAGATTGACTGCTGGTCTCCTACTTTACATAACCTAACCATTCTTTTGTTATAAGGTCTTTAGGAAAAAGGCCCTGTATAACATGTTTTCATAAAGGTTTATTTAAAACACTTGTGAAGGTCTGGGGAAATGTCTCAGTGGTTAAGATCACTTGCTGTCCTTCCAGAGAACCCTACTTTGGTTCCTTAGCATCCTTATAGGGTAGCTTACAACTGCCTGTAATTCCAGGTCCAAAGGGTTCATTGCCTTCTTCTGGCCTCTGGGAGCATTTTTCCACAAACACACATCAATAAAAATAATAAAAATAAGTCTTACAAAACCCCAAACTTACTAATCAAAAACTTAGCAAATCCTTGTTCTCATTAGAGCTACGTGGGTCTGGTTACATTTCTGAATAAAGAGTTTTAGTTTAAGGTGTTGTTCCTCTCCCTGAAGTGAACTGTGATGAAGCCATCCCTGCTCCATAGCGTGCCATGTTTCCATAGTGTTTCCATAGCTTGCCATGGGAAACGCCACGTTCTCTTCCTTCCTTCCTTCCTTCCTTCCTCCCTCCCTCCCTCCCTCCCTCCCTTCCTTCCTTCCTCCCTCCCTTCCTTCCTTCTTTCCTTCCTCCCTCCCTCCTTCCCTCCCTCCCTCCCTCCCTTCCTTCCTTCCTTCCTTCCTCCCTCCCTTCCTTCCTTCTTTCCTTCCTCCCTCCCTCCTTCCCTCCCTTCCTTCCTTCCTTCCTTCCTTCCTTCCTTCCTTCCTTCCTTCCTTTCTTTCATTTGTTCATTCATTGTGTTTGTTTGAATTTAAATGTATTTTCTCTGGACTGAAGTTTTTATAATAATGTTGTACATTTGAAATTTTCTGCTTAAAAACAGCCAAGGGTGAGGGCTGGAGGGATGATGCAGTGGTTGATAGCATTGGCTGCTGTTCCAAAGGACCTGGATTCGATTCCCAGGGCCCACATGGCAGCTCACAACCATCTGTAACTCTAGTTCCAGGATATCTGACGCCCTCTTCTGGCCTTTGCAGGCACTATACACATGTGGCACACTGATATACATGCAGGCAAAACATTCATACTTATAAAATAAAAACAAATCTTAAAAAAAAACTAAAAAAAATAGTAAGGGGAATCTTAGATGTTTTTACATATAATTTTACATATTATTTATATAATCATATTTTATTAAAAAATTCTGAGAAAAAAGATGTGTCTAGCTTAACTGCTTCATTAATTCAATTATATATGATTTTATGTTCTACTCATACCTAAAAAGAATTTGAAGCAATATACATTGAAGCAATTTATAGTGTGCACACCATAATCATTACAAAAGAAAGAGTTGCAGAATTCTAGGTATTGACATTGAAGCCATTGATAAAGCACACATCATAATCATTACAATGGATCAAGAGCAGCAGGATTGTAGGTATTAGTAAGGCTGTGGAAGGTGTGGACTTTCCTGTGCACTGACAGTTGCCAGTTGAAGTATAAACTATGGTAGTATCTACCACACTGAACATTGATATTGTATTACTTTTCCATTGCCTTGATAAAGTGCCACAGCCAAGACAACTTACAGAGAAGGAATTTATTTGGGCTCATAGTTCCAGAGGGTTAGACTTCATGGTGATGGAGCAAAGGCATGGTGGCTGGAACAGCATCTTAAAGCTCCCATCTGGAAACCCAAGTAGGAAACAGAGGTTTAACTCAAAACGACACGAGTCTAAACTCTCAAGGCCATCTTCCAGCGACACACTTCCTTTTTCACAAGTAGCTATTTTAGCAAAGCTTTTCTCCCTGTCATCTGTCTTTACGGAGCATAACCAGCCCTCTCCAGAAGACGGAAAGGGAACGGCTGTTATGAGACCTACTGGTCACAGAGGCGTGACTCTTGATTCCCTCCCCCTCTTTATGAAGACACCGAGGTGTGTAGGAGATGAGGAACAGTAGAGGGAGGTGAAAGGAAGCCGCTATAATTGCCTCAGCAAGAGTTGGAGCCAGTTATTAGAGGTCTGTTGGCATCTTTAGAAATGGCAGGAAGTTAGCAATTCTCTGAACTTTGTGAGATGCATAAATGAACAAACCAAGAATAAGGGAATGCCCGGCTGCTTGACAGTCCATTTGATAAACGGATCTAACTAGTTAATCAATTCCCCATCACTGAATGTCTCTTTAGATTCCTTTAATTTTTGTGTCACGGTGAACCTCTCTCCTAGAAGTTAGCTGTTACTATTTCTTAAGTGTTGTCCTATGAGTGGAATAGATTAAGTGTAAAAGGTCCCCATAGGCGCATGTGTGTGCTCACAGCTGTAGGAGGTTGTAGATGGTTTAGGAAGTAGAGCCTGGCTGCAGAAGTGGGTCACTGTGGACAGGGGGATGGGTATACACTAACCGGTTCAACCAGGAGCTCTCTGTTTCATGATCCATAGCGATCATAGCAAGCCACCACTAGGCTCCCAGCACCACAGACATTTAGGGAGTGGTTCTGTTCTAACTCTGACTTCAGGAACAGATCAACTGACCAGGCTGCCTCTCAACATTGCCATCAGCACAATCACTGAGCTACTTAGATGTCACATCACTGTGACACATACCTGAGAGAAATATTGAAAGGAGGAATGACATATTCTGTCCCATGGTCTTGGAGGCTTCTGCCCACAGTTCTTGAGTCTGTTGCTTCCTAGGCATATGGTAAATCAAAAGGCCATGGTGGTAGGAACCTGGACAGACAGGTAAAACTACCTTGCCCCATCATCTACTTTGTCCAGCCAAGCCCTTATCCTAACATGTCTCTTCCTCCCTGTCCTGATGCACTAATCTATGAAGTCCCTGTACTCCTCAAATGCCCACCAGCTGGCAGCATACCCCAACAGCAAGCCTGCGAGGGCCATTTCCTGTTTCACCCCTCCCCATCCTCTAGCCCCTCCCCATCCTCTAGCCTCCGCTCCCAAGGGCAGGGTTTATAGACAGGCAACACCACACCTGCATGGTTTCTTTTGCATTTATTACTTGGTAAGAAGGAACAATGGGCTCTTTACCAATTTAACCATCTTTTTGTGAAGCTTCTTAAGGGTCCTTTGACAGTTGTTTTGTGTAAGTTTTTATATGGTGATAAATTTGTATATGCTATGATACAAATATTACCACAGTGCTCCCACTTTGGCCATGCTGTATTTATGTTTTCTATCATACAGAAAGTTTATGTCTTTGCATATTCAGATTTGATAAGTAGCATAGTTCTGAGTATCTGCCTTCTCTTCTGTGAAAATGTGATAACACTGGGATCCCCATGGTGAGATGGGAATGTCGTCTAACTAACCATGGCGGAGTAGTCCAACGAAGGGTAGCATCTGCTGTTCCCCTGGCAGCACACCGAAAAGTTTAGAATTGCCCAAGGTTTCTGTGGCAAGTGCAAGATGTACTCAAAACTGCTTAAATTTGATTTGTAAATGTACCATAGGTAACTGGGCCTTTTAGGCTAATGTAAATGGGTAGTTCGTTTTTTCTCTTTATTGTTCTAATGCTCATCTTTAAAAAAGCGAGTGCAGACTGGCAGGATGGCTCAGTGGGTAAAGCATTTGCTGCACAACCCTGGAGGACCTACCTTTGATCCTCCAAATCCATGTAAAGGTCAAAGGGCAGAATAGTCCCACAGAGTTGTTCTCTGGCCTCAGCATGTCCTCTGTGGCCCACATGTGCCTGCACATATACATCCCTCTACATACATGATAATGTACATAAACATACTGGGGTCTGAGTAGAATGTGGGAAGTTAAAGGAGATAAAAGGGTATTTGTTAAGGACTTTGAGAGTATGTGTTTATGGTAAGAATTCCCTTCCTGCTTGCCTGTATTTTATATCAATCTGGTTAAGTCTGAACACATCAAACTGTGCCATAGCTATCTACCCAACATGCTTTAAGGCGATATGAAGTCGAAGCCTGGCCTGGCCTCAGCAGTAAAGCTTACTCCTATGCCCACGTACATGCTAGCTTGGATGGGCAGCAGTCACGTGTCGCATAAACCACTTATAAGACGCTTTTGGCTTTGGACCACCTAACACTAATACCTTTTTTCTATTTTAGAACTTCAGCATATCTGTTTACAGTAGGGTAATAAAATCCTTATAAGACAATGTTAAAATAAAAATAATTTTATGCTAGGCATGGTGGTACAGTTCTACAATTTAGCGCTCTAGAGAGAGAGGCAGGAGGATTGCAAGTTACAGACCAGCCTAGACTATGTGGCAGGCAGGACCCTCAAAAACAAAAACCAAAAAAAAAAAAAATTAAAATGCAACATGAAATACTAACCATGTTGTAAAGGAGAGGTTATCTCTGTATGTGGCATGCGAGCTTGTGTGCATGCGCATGTGCGTGCGTTAAGCAGGTACTAACCTGATGAACTCTGCCCCGATTCTCCTTGCTCCATTTTACATACCTCGACAAGTATGTCATTAGGACTAGCGAGATGTCTCAGTGGGTAAAAGTATTTGCTGGGAAAACCTAATGGCCTGAGTTCAATTCCCGGAACCCATGGGAAACTGACAAGGCAAAGCTGTCCTTTGGTCCCCACGTACACACTGTGGCACATGCACACCCCCACAACATACACTGATAATAATAAGTAAAGTAATTTTTAAGTACATCATCAACCAGGGACTCTAGAGGTTAAGGCAGAGGGACACAAATTCAAGGTCAGCCGGGGTTATGTAGTGTGACCTTTTTTTCTTTTTAATCAGGATTGGGAAGATGGCCCAACTGGTAAAGTGCTTGCCATGCAGAAAGCCCTGAGTTTGGATCGACAGCACCCATAAAAAAGCCAGGTGCAGAGTCACACTCCTGCGGTCTCAGTACTGGAGGCGGGGCAGGGTAGAGGTGGTGGGGGGAGGGACTCAGAGACTTACAGCCCTGGGCTTCACTGCCAGTCATTCTAGCCAACTGAGGAGCAATTGAGAAAGACACCTGATGTCAACCACTGGCTTACACACACACATGTGCTGCATACCTGTATGTACATACATGTACTTGTGTGTGCTTGCATGCACGTATGCACACACACACACACACACACACACGAGCATGCACATAAACATAACTTCTCAAAAACATTGCATATATACATAACTCCACTGCATGGTAGGAATTGTTCTGTTGAATCCCATGTGGTCGGTATGACATCAGCATTGACTTTGAGGTTTCGCGATATATTTAAATTTGCTTTCAGGGCTGATAAAAGTGCTGCCAAGCCTTAGGACCTGAGATGAAGCTGGGGACCCACAGGGTAGAAAGAGAGAGCTAACTCCCACAAATTTTTCTCTGGCTTTTACATGGCATGCAATTGTAATTTTAAAAATTACTTTTTAAAAAACATTTTTTTTTTGGTGATTGTCTCTTTAAATCATTCTTTCCATAGTGTCATTTAGTTGCTTTAATGTGGCTTAATCTGACGGTCTTATAGGGCTTTATGAAACTCAGGTAGCATTCCCTAAGGTGTCAACCTTGGCAAATGCTATTTTTGAAACGTGCAGAGGTGGGCAGCCCCTTCATGCTGTTAAGTTACTGCATATGCTACAGTTGAGGAATTCTGTGGTTGTATGTTAAATGTCAACAACCTGCTAAGAAAGATTCTGTTTAGTCTAAACTTTATCTTAATGACTAGTTTTCAATAAAATTGAACGGATGTCAGTCACTTCCACAATTAGCTAAGATTGATTTGTGTCAAAATTAAGCATATTGTCAGGTCATCTTGTGCAAGTTTGTATGCGGGACCGGAGGAAACTTAGATTTGCACTTGAAGGATTTTTTGGACCAGCCTTTCTTCTACCAGTTATTTCTCCTATTGACTGTTAATTTATCAACCCTTCTTTGAAAAAAAAAAGTGAGAAGAAAAGAGGCCATAGCACTATCACATCTCTATATGTGAGCTCCTTAAACCATATGGTGATTTCTAATTAGAATACAAAAGATTGTGTGGTAAGACTCCATAGCGGTGCAGTGAAGGCCTCACAGAAGGAGGGGGCTGGGGGTGGGATTCCAACAAGGACACTTTGGAAGAAACTGTGGTCTGTTCTTGTCCTTATCCCAACAGAAGGCTGTCCTGTATGTGTTCAGATGCATAGAAGTCTGATAAAGTTTCTGAGGTGCCAATTAAGTTGGTATTTGGAAGCTAGTGATCTCATTCTGAGCGCTGATCCTCTCAGCCGGTGGCTTGACTTGGTTTTTCTCGTTCTAAAAACACCCTCAATGTTTAATTTCACGTGTACCCTCTCAGTGGAGATTTCAAAGGATACTTGCTGGATGCTTGACTGCCTCGCCTGTTTGCTCTTGTTTTGCATGCAAGAGAGAGCCAGAAGCTTTCTTCTCATTGTGTACACATAGTATTAATGGATTTACTCTGCCTGTATCGTCTCATTACTGGAAACATCTAGAAGCTCAGAAGTCTTTCAATGTATGCAAATAAGGCAGGATCGTCTACCTGAGCGTTAACATCCTCTGCTTTTAAGTGTATTCTAAATCTAATGTTTGTGTTTAGAGTATAACATCCTGTTCTCCTTTTTTTATGGGCAAAAAGCTAAGCAGGCTCAGGCAGCTGTTTGATGTTGGCTTCAAGTGTTATTAATTTCATATTCTATTATTCTTTTCACTGTAGCACAAGTGAGGCTGATGTGGAGGCTGTCGTGGATAAGTTGTTTGATGAGCTGGCTCAGAAACAAAATGATTGTACGTAAGTTAATTTCTCTTGAAAGAGAATACATTTAGAACACAATGCCCAATCTCCACTGACCAATTAATAAGTTCCATTGCTGTATACGGGTTGATGCCACACTCAAGTGGCCGTCATTGTATCAGCATTTTCTCTAATTTATGTGTTGAATCATGTGCTATTATTCATCAAGCTATGCATTTCCTATCTGTAAGAGATGAATTTTATAGTAATTATCCAGACAAGATTGAGTCTTTGTTCATGTTCCCATAGTAACTAGCCCAAGGATTCTGAAAGTGCAAGGCAGAGAGCTGCGACTGAATAAAGCCTGTGGAACCGTTGCCGACTGCACATTTGAAGAGCTGTGTGAGAGAGTAAGTATCCAGGCCTGGCCAGGCTCACTGGCCTGCCTTTTCACATGTTAAAATACTTCATGTTTTCCCCTCAATCGGCTTCAGATTTTAAAATGCCATTCACAGAGTCAGAAGGGAGGCAGAAATCTCCATAAGGGACATTTTCATCCATTTGCCAAGCAATTTTTATAGGTACTGGCACAAACTCTGCTCTTTGAAGGGCTTTCAGGAAAAATCAGAAATGCAGAGACGCCTGTCAACTGTTGCTAGAAGCAGGAGCAAAACCAGTGTCATGTATGGCTCTATTGTGAAAGTCCCATGTGAGGGAAGTAAGGAAAGCGGAGGTAAGGGCTGGCGAGATGGCACAGTGGGTAAGGGTACTTGCAGCCAAGCCTGGCCACCTGAGTTCTATTCCCCATGATCCCGTATGGTAGAAGAAGAGAGATCGACTCCTGCAGGTCGTCCTCCCTCCAGCCTGTGCATGGATGCATGGAATAAATGGGTAAATGGAATATATTTTTTTAACAAGGAGAAAAAAATGAGGTGAGATTAGTAGGTGTGGGGAACAAGATAAGCAATTTTACTGGGGTCTTAGGAGACGTGGCATAAAGAACTGCATTCTTCAAATTCATTGTTCAGCTGCCATGCTCTGAGCTGCTTGGGCCAGGTGGAAGAATGTTAATTTCTAAAACTATGAAATATATGCACATACCCACACCCCCATATATCAGAAAGTCTTTGACCACAAATCCTCTGTAGATATGAAGCCTGTCTGTTCAAAGTGTGGGAGTTCTCAGTGCTCAGTAGAATACTTACTGGCACTATCCAGTGTAAATCCTGAGACGGTCAAGTAACTTTCCACAGAGTTCCTCAGTCGAGCATCCCTGGTCCCTTACTTTTCGCTAACCCAAGGAGAGTTGTTTGGAAGCACAGCAAAGGAAGATCGCTCTCATTTCTACCTGCTGAGTGTTAACAGAGTGTGTCTCTCAACAGCCTCTGAGCTACTCCTAGCAAGCAAGAATTTGTCACCTTTAAACTAGAGATGAGTCCAACCTGCAGTCATTTAGCTCTTCAGAAGGAATACAATTAGGATTAATTAAGACTTTGTGGAGAGGCCGCCTCTAGTCCCCCACTACTGTGGCTGACATGACTCTTCCCTCCTTTCCCAATTACCTGCACTTGTAGGGAAAACAATCTACTTGGACTTGTACTCAAGGTTTTGCTAAAACAGACTCTTGTCAAGGATGAAGGCCCTCCTCTCACTGCAGGAGGAACCCCAGTAAGGCAAGGGAACGGGCAGGCTGTGGGGTCCTGGAAGAGGCCAGGGCCCTCTTGTGGAGCAGACCCTGAGTGTCTGTATCTCTATATGAGGCTCATTAATTCTGGACACTTGGTATCAGAAAGAGGCTGAGGCTGTTTAGAATCCAAAATCCCTATTGGTTTTTTTTTTTTTTTTTCTGTGCAGTGGGGTAGGAGGGAAGAAAGTTAATCAGGATTTAATACTGCAAAATCAAAATAATACCAAGACAGCTCACCTTTATTTGACAAAAGTTTGGGCTGCACGACAACTATGAACAAAATTCTCAAAATCAGCAATAACACAAGATTTCCATTTATTTTGGCATAACCAATCCATGATTATATCCTTCACTTTGTAACTGATTGACTGTTCAGTTGCATAGGAAACCCTTTTTATATAAAACATTCCAGAATTTTGTGATTTCTTGCTACCCTTTAATGCATGAACATTCCAGTTGTTTTTGTTTGGAGTTTTGGTGGGGTCATTTCCACAAAATACCACTTACTACCAAGATTTTCCTTCCTCTAGTTAGATAGACCCTTCATTTACCAGTAACATGCTTGGGTAAGTCAGCATTTATTCCATTGTAGCTGGGATGTTTTCTGCATCAGACAAGCCCTGAACGACTGACAGGATGTTGGCTTGAGGGATTTGTTCGTCCCCAGGGTTAAGCTCACTGTGGAGAATGCCTGAGGAAGGGCTAAATTTTTAAGTGGTCAGTTCCTTACCACCGTTTTCTTTATTATGGTGGTTTTGCATTTCTTTGCAGCTTTGTAATTGTGGCAATTCAGAGACTGAATAGTTACATGAAGAGGATCCTTGAGATCAATCAACTTCAGATTAAGCCTAAAACTCTTAATTAGTTATGATGATCTTATGAGCCAGACTCCATAGCTGCCAAAAGATAGTCAGGAAAGATAAAAACTACACATCCAACCCAGGTATTTGAGTAAACATTTGGGAGCTGGGTCCAGCTTTGAATCACACAGTGTAGTCTCTGGACAGCCCAAGATCCACTCAGCTGCCACTACGACACCATCAGAAGAAAGTCATTCCCCAAGGGGCAAACAGTTCGCACTGCAATGATTAGTTTTGAGCCATGGGGGCGGGGAATAGTATTTTTGTGGACTTTTAAGTGGATAGCAACCTATCTATCCATGTGTTAGTTAATAAGGTAGGGGAAGGTTTTAACTTGAAGTTCTTGACATACTCCATATGTAAACCAAAAAGGCCCAGGGCATCCCACCCTCCACATCCCTCCATGGAGACCTCCATGTTCCAAGCACAGTCTCACATCTGTAACCCTGCAGATCAACATCTGCTTTCTTGATGTCTCTAGTATTCTCTATTCTCTCTCTTCACAAGTCTGATGCAGCATTGCTCAGAAGACCAGTCCAAAACAGGACCCCCCCGGCACCCATGTAAAAACCACAGCTAACAGAGCCATGCGTCATTCCAAGGGCTCTTTATATATTAGCTTATTTAATGCCACGATAAATAGGTGCTATTATTGTCCCATTTTACAGATGGGGAAACAGAGGCATTTAGATGTTAAGTAACTTTCATTTGGTCATATAGCTAGTAAATAGCAAAAGGAAGACTTGAGCTCCTTACTAGATTGAGGGTTAGATGCTACATTCTTTACCTCTATGTGATGGCCTGGGAATTTCTGGGCAGGTTCTGTCTCAGTTCATTAATAGAGTTCAAATTCTGCCATGGAATCCACTCAGATCCCTTGCACATTTCCACAGCTGAGGTCAGCCTTGACACATGGATAGAGCATGACGCTAGCAGAGGAAGCGGACACCACCAGCCCCGAGTGGTCCGAAGAGGCCCCGAGAGGTCCGAAGAGGCCCCGAGAGGTCCTTAACACAAACACTGCTGCTTTACCAGAGCATCCCAGAAGGAAAGTGAAGCCGGAGAGGTGGCGCCCCTTCTGGGCCCAGGGCCATGGCATGTCTAGTAGTTATTTATATCAGTGACTTATGTACGCAGGGGCCCCTGTGAGCCCCCGGGACTCTGTGACCCACATTCCCTCTCTGTGCAAACACTCGGACACTCTGCTCTTCTCACTGTGGTGAGATTTCCAGCAATGGTGCTATAGAAATGACAGGTACAACCTGCTGAATGCAGATGGTGGTACCAGACCATGCTGTGCCCTCCAGAACTGGGCTCTCACAGAGGAACAGCACAGCAAAAGCCAAGAAGAGAGAGAGAGAGAGACAGAGAGACAGAGACAGAGAGACAGACCACATAGGGTGGTCAAATGACTGGTTTTGTAAGCTTTGACTTTGAGAACATGTATTCTTACTATATTTGTGAGGATGGAAGGCCAACTTTATGAGACATGTCTGTATACCAAATACTGTGGCTGCCTTAAGGGAAAGTTCTCGGTTTTTGTTTTTTCCCCCTCCCTTAAAGATTACCAGTTCTTATGTAAAAGACTGAGTGACAGAGTGTGGTTATTCCACTTGGCAGACATTTCCCCACAGTGTTTGACAGACATTTCTTGGAAATGAGTGGAGACTGTCATTTCAAGTTAAAACAATGAGTAGTGTTTGTCACCAGTGTTGAAGTCTGAGCAAAAGAGTAAAAGTTAAAATTTTGACATTTGTCTCTGCTATCATTGTCCCAATTTCTGAACCTTTCCCTCACCCCTCTGGTGAAATTGATGGTGGTATCAACAAATGCAAAATTTCAGGAGTCTGGGGGGAGGAGGCAGGGCCAGAACACTGTCTCTCTCTATGTGACTTAGCTCCAGCCTTCTGAGGTCTCAGATCACAGGTGTTTGCTACCATGTCTGCCTAAATGTTTTGGTAATTGTATGATTGAACATTTCCACATTTTGAAGGTCTAGTTTATTGAAGCGACACTTCCCAATAACCAATGCATACTGTTGTTGTAAAATCTCACGTGACAGAAGAAAAATGCAGAAAGACTAATAGAAAATAATAATCCAAAAGGTATAAGCTGGGTATGGTGGTATGTACCTGTAATCCTGGCATTTGGGAGGCTGAAGCAGGAGGATTGGGAGACTGAGGCCAGCTTGGGCTATTTAGCGGAATCTTCCTCAAGCTGGGGACAGGGCTAATTATGATGGTTCAACACTTAGCCATCAGCCTGCGGCCTCATTTGATTTCACACATCCCGTAGTGGAAAGAGAGAACCAACTCCAGCAAGCTGTCCTCTGACCTCCTCACATATGTGTGATACATAAATAAATGTGATTTTAAATACACACACATGTACATACACACATGCACACACAAACATATACACAGCAGAAGTTATTTCAGATTCTACTGTGCAATTAGCATTTTAAAATCTACAACTTGTCAACTTCTTTAAAAAATTTAAATAGGCAGGTCCTGCATCTTACCCAGGCAGCATAGTAGACCCTGGTAATGGGTGTTATTGGTGATCTAGCCCCGAGGGCATGAGAGCAGGAGAGCCGGGCTGACCAGCTCAGGTACCTCTCAGTCCCAGATCCAGGGCTGAGTCGGCCCACCCCAACATCTGCCCCATAAATGAACTGCTGGAGCGCATGAAGGGTGGGGTCCTGCAGATCCAAAACCACAGGATCTCCGTGCCACGGGGCAACAACAGGAGATCTGAGAGGAGTCCAGTGAGCTTCCAGCATTAATAGAGTAGCAGAAGCCAGAGGCTTCGTACCAGACCAATGAGTAATTGCAATGAACATTTGCAAGCAAAGATACGTGACAAAAGAGTACACTGTGGGCACACTGTGGCACAGTACAGCTTCCACAACAAGAGATTTTTCCTCTATTGGTGGGAAGGTTGCAAGGTAGGAGAGCAGGTACGAGGGAAGGGGTGTGTGTGTGTGTGTGTGTGTGTAAATGGGTTTAGCATGCGTGATGTGAAATTCACAAAGAACCAATAAAATTTTTTAAAAATTTAAATAGACATAATTTTTAGATCAGTTTAGGTTTATAGAAAAAAATGAGAGGAAGCAGTGTATGGTTGTTCATACCTGTAATCCCAACAGTTAGGAGGCCGAGGCAGGAGAATCACTATGAGTCTGAGGCGAGTTTGAACTACATAGTGAGTTTGAGGTCAGCCTTGGCTGTGGGGAGGTGTTGTCTCAGAAAGTGGCAAAGAAAGGAAGGAAAGAGGAGAGAGACAGAAAAAGACCTGAGATCAGAGTACAGAGAGTTTACATCTGCTTCCACATCTAGGTTCCCTTATTATTAACATCTTCCATTAATATATGTTGGCTACATTTAATGAGCACATGCTGGATACATTTCTCCATGGTATTATTATTTTGTTAGTAGTGTACACTGGACTCCTGAGCTATGATACAGTGTTATTAAGTTTCTACTTGATCCACACTTCATTATTTCGGCCTAATGTCCTTTCTCTGTCTGGGATACCAATGGATACCTGAGGTTATCATCTTCTTAGTTCTTAATGTCACAGTTTCTGAGACTCTTCTCGTTTTTGATGATCTTGACTGTTGAGGGGTCCTGGGCAGGCATTTGGCAGACAGAATGATGTCTTTCTCCTGATTACGCTGGGCCAATGGACCAGGCAGTGCTTCGGGTTCATTGTCACCAGGCTCAGCAAGTCTCCCTGTAAACCGTCTTCATGCTCGCCCTCCATAGGGCCAGTCAGCTCTGCCACACGAAGGCTGTCCTGTCCCCAGTCTGTAGTATCCCTCTTCCAAAGGAGCTTCTTGTTGCATCTATAGCATCAACAGATAATCCTGTAATTATGTGGAAAGGCTGTTTCCAACCACTGACCCCGTAACCAAGCTTCCCTAAACACTCCAGCCGACACTGCTCGCTTGCAGTGGATCGAGTGTGGAAACAGATGAGGATTAGCCATTTTCTACTGAGCCAAACGTTAAAGAGATTTTCTTTTCAAATGTAAAACAGTGTCACCCTTGTCATGAAATTATTTTTATTTTGGAAAATGCAACTAGTTTTTAAATGTTATGATATTAATATAATAATTTTTTTACCATTGTAGATTTCCAGTGGTTATACAATATAAGTTTTCTTCCTTTTGAATGTCTAATATATTAATAACAAAGGTTAGCGGAGAAAGCCCATGGGACCCAAAGCTCCTGGGGTGCCTCGGTTATCTTAAGAGAACTGAGGGCCTGGAACCACAGCACCCAGGATCCACTTGCATTACAGTTAAACTTCTGTGACCCAAAAAGGAAAGAGTCATTTTCAGAGAAAGCAAGCCAAAGCTGAATTCTAAAGGCTCAATGAGGAAACTGGCTAGTCCTGAATTTTCCTTTTGAGAAATGTAATTTTTACACCTGCAGAAAATTGGTTCCTCAACTAATAACTGTGTTCACAGGTAACTGTTTGCAAAAGTACTTCTTTATTTGTGGTTTTAAAATGACAGGTGGCCAGGTGTGTTTGTGGAAAGTCTGGGCAGAAAATATGTCCATCGATGCATGAGCATGGCAGTTGGTGGGTATGCACAGTCACTGTCCTGTTCTCTCCCTCTCCCTCTCTCTCCCCTCCTTCCTCCTTCCCCCTTCCCCTCCCCCCACCCCTTCCCCTCCCCCTCCCCTTCTCCTCCCCCTACTCCCTTCCCCTCCCCCTCCCTTTCCCCTCCCCCTCTCCCTTCCTCCTTCCTCCTCCCCCTCCCCCTTCTCCTTTCTGCTTCCCCTTCCCCCCTCTCCCTTCCCCTCTCTTTTTCCCTCCCCCTCCCCCTTCCCCTCTCCCTCTCTTCCACTCAGTTGCTTGCCCTTGATGCTCAAGGAATAGATGCCCAACAGAATCAGAGTCGTGTATTGGCCTTCTTCTGTCTCAATTAAATCATACCAGCTTATACACTGTTAAGCTACAAGTCTTACCAAATAGGATCTTGTAGAGAATTCTTGACTGGAACCTTCTGTCTACCTCATGCTTTATTTGGTTTTATTCCTAATGAAACTACTGGTTGGGAACTGCTTCAGGGTCTGTGTCCTATCTTGGCGCAGTATCAGGAAGTGCTAAAGGATGAATAGCTTTTATCTGTGCAATTTGGCCAAGATTGCTGCTGGTTGCCTTTGGATGCCCCAGTGGTAATTAGCATCAGGATGGGGGCATTTATTAGCAGGCTGAGGCAGTCCAGGAATCTCCATGGCCCTTTCTCTTCCCAGCATCAGGACCATTCTTGCGGAATTCTTTTCTTACCTATGCTGACTCCTGACAAAGCCATGTTCTGAATAAGGCAGCTAGCCAACCTCCCTAAAGCAGAGGCAACAGGGAAGTCTCAAGTGACATCATAAATACCTTAGTGGAAAACTGGTCTGGTTTTTAAGGGAGTATGAATCCAGTGCTGTGTTTTGTTCTTGGTCTTTCCTGCTGTAACCCTGGTCAGCTCTGTAAAGAGGCACAGTTATGGGTCAGAAGGCACTTTTTGTGCTTTTCTTGTTTGTTTTCTGGTATACATCTTCCGTAACCATGGCCTCCACTTGTCCTGTGGCTTCACTTTGAGGATGTACTTCAACCTGCAGAGAGGAATGGAGGGCGCGCTCGGGTAGGTATGAATGTCACCTGTGTGCGCTCTTAGAATAAATTCTCAAATCGGCCTAGACCATAGTCTGATTTAAAAAGGAGAAATGCACACATACCTCAGTACCTGAGCTTATTATTTTGAAATTGTGGACATAAAGGAGAAACTAATTTTCTGTAAGGTTGTGGTTGTTCTCTAATTGTCGCTGATTTATGTCTTCCTAGAAAAGCTCTCCACGTTAGGCTACAACTTGCCGACACTTTCTAACTGTTGTACTATTTTAGAAGGATAAAGAAGAAAAGACTTTTGGAGAGATGATCATGAAAGTGATGCTGGATTAGAAATGTGAAAACTTTTTGAACATGGAGTCATAGTGATTGCCGTGTCCATGATGAAAGGAGACTTGGGAAGGAGTCAGAAGGAAAACTGGCTTAAGGGACACATTGTTATGTTCTATCTATGGGAACATTTCTGTTGGAGAGCAAATTCGTAGGCAACACCCTGTGACCATGTTTCTGTTTCCAAACCTGTTCAAGAATGGCACCTTTGTTGCTGTTGTTTACTATAGACTTAAATATTTTTTAATTTCTTTTATGTGTATGAATGTTTTGCCTGCATGTATGCCTGCTGCCCCTGGAGACCAGAAGAGGGTTTCAGATGTCCCGGAATTGGAACTACAGATGGTTGTGAGTCATGTGTGGGTGCTAGGAATTGAACCCAGGTCCTCTGAAAGAGCAGCCAGTACTCTAAGCCACTGAGCCAGCTCTGCTGGAGACTGTAGACTCTGCAAGCCACAGACTTCTCAAACTCAGCTGCCTAGCACTTCTTTGAGAAAACAAAAACAAACCCCAAAACAAACAAACAAACAAAAATCTGTTTCCTTTCCTAGCAGGACACTTAAAGTTCTGCTATTTATGACTGGTTTGAAAGCCAGTCTAGTTCTTGTATAGTGGAGGCCCCAAGGATTCCTCATGGGTCTCAGGGGAGAAGAGCACACCTTGTCTTAAGGATAAAATTTTATTGGATCAAATCTAGTAGTTTCCTTCAGGGCCCATGAGCTGGCTCAGTGGGTAGAAGTCCTTTTCTGACAAGTGTAGTGACCTGAGTTCAGTTCCTGGGATCCCCATGCTAGGAGAGAACCGACTCCCACAAATTAGAGTCACCCACCACCTCTGGCTCTTACAGAACCCAAGACTTTTAGGAAGGTGTGTGACGCTGTGCAGATGGAAAAGGGCAGCAGCTTTCACCAGCGTGTTCCACGAGGCCAAGGAACAGGGCCGTCTCCTCAGGAGGCCTCTCTTTCGGGAAGACGGGGCTGCAGGATTCAAAACACTTGATACCATTAATGTTGCCTATGCAAGCTGAAGGACAGAATGCTGCCCCGCCCTTACAGTTTGACCTTTTCCAGAACCAAGTACTTGCTGAGCTGTAAGGAAGGCTGGCTCAGTTCCAGGCACAGCACAGCGAGGGGTAGGGCCCGGGAGGAGGAAGAGTCAGTCCGCACTCTCACAGTCTTAGCTCTGGAGAAAGAGTGTGGTGAGTGTGTAAGCTGGCACACAGAGCAGAGCTCAGCACCGCAGCATGTGCACGAGCAGAAGCTGCAGGTGATGGGGAAGCTCAGCCTGGAGAGCTGCCACGTTGGATGTGAGAGTGCAGGGCAGGCAGGATCGACGGGAGATAGATGCTCAGCCTGGAGGACTCCGTGACTTCTGCCTCCTAGGTCTTATGTTGCTGAGGGGAACAGAGCTGGAAATGACGGAGTTGATTCAGAGGACGCTGGAGCCAGGAGGCTGTTATACCTCCACACTGCTGGGATAGCTTCCTGTTAACCACATTGTAAATCCTGGACAAGTATCTTAAGAACAGGGCTGGAGAGATGGCTCAGTGGTTAAGAGCACTGACTGCTCTTCCAGAGGTCCTGAGTTCAATTCCCAGCAACCACATGGAGGCTCACAACCATCTATAATGGGATCTGATACCCTCTTCTGGTGTGTCTGAAGACAGCTACTCATATAGACATTACTCATATACATAAAATAAATAATTCTTTTTTAAAAAAAAGATTAATTTTTTTTTTAAGAAAAAAGAATCTTAAGAATCTAATGGCATGGCTGGTCAAAAGCACAGAGAAACTGGGTGCAGGATTGATGAGCTGAGTTTATCATTTGTATAGTCTTTTGTTTAAAGGCAGATCATAGTGTCTTATAGTTACCTAAAATTCAGTGAAATCCAGCCAGGCTTGTGATCTGAGGAGCCACAATGGAGCAGGTGGGTATCACAGCAGCCAAAAATCTAGAAAAGGAGGAAAAAAGTCACAAAGGAATAGCCTGGAAAATCTTTTTACAGACAATCCTTAAATCTCAGGCTAGCCTGTGGACATAGCAAAGGAAAGGCAAAAGCTTGGACAGAGGTTTCAGTGCTGTCTCACAGAAGACAAAGCTTCAAGTCTGAGACCACCTGAGTTAATTATTTGCTAAAGTAGAAGCATTGAAATAAATCAGTATATATAATAATCCCAGATCTGCAACATGCCATGCAACCCAAAACCACTAGGTATAGGCCAGAGAATGACCTAGTTTTGAAAGAGACCGTGTGGTCGTTTGAATATGCTTGGCCAGGGAGCCGCACTGTTAGGAGGTGTGCCCATGTTGCAGTAGGTGTGGCCTTTTTGGAGGAAGTGAATCACTGTGGGGTTGGGCTTGGAGACCCTCCTCCTCGCTGCCCATGAGACAATCTTTTCCTGTTTGTCTAAGGGACAAGATATAGAACTCTTTGCCCCTCCGGCGCCATGCCTGCCTGCATGCTGCCATGCTTCCTGCCATGAGAACAGACTGAACCTCTGAAACTGTAGGCCAGCCCCAACTAAATGTTGTCCCTGTAAGAGTTACCTTGGTCAGTAGAAACCCTAACTGAGACAGATAGTAACCACCAGAGACTTACCCTGAGATGATACAAATGTCAGAATTATGGATGATATTTTTTAAATTACACTTATTTATTAGTGGGGAGGGAGTGACTGCATGGCATGCTGTGTGTGGACACCAGAGGGCAATGGAATGAGCCCTCTGTTTTTACTACATGGGCCCCACAAATTGAACCCAGATGTCAGGCTTGGTGGTAGGTGTCTTTACCCTTTAAGCCATCTCACCAGCCCTAGACAACGTTTGCAAAGTAGCTTGAGGCAAGCAGATTTTTGTGAGTTCAAGACCATAACTGTGTCTGGTCTACACAGCAGGTGTTAGGCTAACCAAAGTTGTCTCAAAAAGGTGGACATTATATGTATGTCCAAATGTATAAAGGAAAATATACTGGTAGCAATGAGTGAAAAAAATAAGAAATCTTAGAAAAGAAATTGAAAATATAAAAAAGAAACAAATGGAAATTTTAAACTTAATAATTCTAGACCTGGCACTAGAGAGATGGCATGGCAATTAACCACAGGGCTGTCACTCAGGGCCCAAGTTCAATTCCCAGTACCCCCACCAGGCAGCTCACAACCACCCGTCTCCCACTTCAGGGGATTTGACCCCTTTTTGGCTTAGAAGGCAACTGCACTCACATGCACATACTACAAACTCCACTCCCACTCCTGAGCATGCATATAATTAAAAATAAAAATTAACCTTAAAACATTCCCAATCTAGGACCTAGAGTCCCTTGACCAGTGTCCTGGAAGATAGAGCTTCTTGCCATGTGTGAAGACAAGAGTCCAGTTCTGACTCCATTACCTGCATAAGGACTAGTAGGTTTATAACCCTTGCATTGTGGAGATGGAGGCGTGGGATCCCTGAGACAAGCTAGCTCTCTAGACCAGCTGAGCTCCAGGTTCATCAGGAGACTCTGCTTCAGTAGGCAAAGGAGAAAGCTGTTGAAGAAGACAGCCAGAATCAGCCTCTGACCTCCACACATGAGCATGCACACAGGTATGTGCACTCTCACAGACGTGTGACACACAGATGTGCCTACACACATGCACACAATTATAGACCTACTCCTTTAGAAAACACGTGCTTAATACCAGATTTAAAATGGCAGGACAATTACTGATAGGCCAGCATGGTGGCACAGGCCTGCAGTCCCAGCTCTTAAGTGGACGTAGAGGGATCCTGTGATCTGTGGTCTGTGGTCTGCATAGTGAGTTCCAAGTCCACCAGAGCTATGCAGAGCCTCACTAGATGGTCTCAGAAACAAACAAACAAACAACAACAACAAGAAAAGAAAGCAAGAGTATGTAGTCTTGAAACCTGGGTGGGCTGAGGAGCAGCCGAGGGCTTGCCATGAGCTCTGGAAGCTAAGTTTACTCCGCATTCAGTCAAAAGGCCGAGCTTGGTCCCAGCAGGAAAGAGGCAGAGACAGGCAGGCTCTGGGGCTCCCTGCCTGTTCAATCCAGGACCCCAGACATGTAGCACTGTCCTTGTTCAGGGAGGCTTTCCCACCTCAGTTAACTTAATCTAGAAAAATCCCTCACAAAGCTAGAGCTGGGAGGTCAAGGCGTCCCACAAGTCTGCATCCCCTAACATCTCTCAAACCAGGATAAGCTTTAAGTGTTAGAACTGGGTAGGCTAAGGCTGCGTGGTTTCCTTGAATGTTTATCTTTTGATAAAATGTGGGCTGCAGATAATTCAAGGTTGTCTTCTCGGCAAGAAGATGGAGTGAATTATTCTATTCGCGGTGTTGTTCATGTTTGAAGGGTTTGGCCTTTGTATACTCAGCAGCGTGGCGAGGTGCTCAGCCTTGCTCAGATGAGTGGGCGTCTTTACCCAGTGCCTTGATGATGTGGGAAGCAGAAGAATGGGAGGAAGGGTAATAACTCACAAAGGCATCCACTTCGTTTCCAGGACCCATTGCACTTTTCAAACATCTAAGCCCAAGGACTCAGTTTGTCCCCAGTGGACCCTCTCAAAGGAAAACCAAACCCAAAACAACAGCAAAACCCAAACCATCCAGCTGCAAACAAAACATACAGAAGGAGGCCTCTGCACAACTTTGCCATGCTCAGAAGTTAGAACCCTGGGATTTACAATAAGCTCATTGTCTAAAGCCTTTTCTCTGACCTGCACCCCCCACCCCCCGTTGACATACCTATGCAGACCCTCTGCTGGTGGCGCCAGAACCTGATCTTGTATCCTGAGAATAGTCTCCCAAATTTCTGGAAAGATCCCAGAGCCAAACACATTTACAGTACTGGCCTTCCATCTCACAGACACAGCAAATGCTGCCCTCTGCTGAGGGATGATCAGGAGGCACCGTTATATAAGTGGCCGCGTGCTATTCTGCAGGGACTGACATGTCATTTGGGCAGAGACAGGTCGTTGCCAATTCCTTCACCGATCTCCTATAGATGTCTGGCTAAACGCATTCCATTTAAAAAGGAACAGGGGAAAAGGAAACATTTCACAGTTGGCTGCACACTTTGTCTTCTGCTGTGCTGTCTAATACTATTGTCCTCCATGAGAGACACTCATAAAAATGGTTAGCTGGCTGATAAAATATTTTTCTGAGTGAAAAAGGAAGGAATTGTTATAGGGTTATTTTAATAACCGAGTTTTCGAAATAATTCTAGCACATTTGGACTGTTTTTCTTTCTCTTGCCAATATTCTTTTTTCAGTATCTGCTCCGTTGATAATATCCAGATTCATATTTTTCAAAGAACTAGTTGACTTGTGGGGCTAGCTAGTCTTTTATTGTATTAAAGAGGTAACTCAGTGTGTTGAACAGCTGAGGATCATGTTACACTGCCTTTAGACCGTGGTCCTTAAGGAGATTAGCTGGAGATGCTGCAAAGGAGTAGGCCACTTGCAAGCTTGTGCCTGCGATTTCCCCACTCTGCCCCATCCATCAATAAAACTCAGACATAACAGCCCTAGCCAGTGAGACCTGGGGTGAGACTTGGAGGTGGAACCCCTGTTTAGAGCATACCAGGCCCTAGATTTATCTCTGTAACCGCATCCCACACTCTCAAACCCTCACATACCAGGAATGATTACCAAAGCAATCACATATAGATGGTATGTCTCTGGAAAAACAAAAAACAAAAAAACCCCAAGACTTGTTATTTGTGTTCCTGATGTGGGGGACACACAAAACCCTCGGTGGAGTACACTGGTCAACTCATTTAACTTCTTCCCGTTTTCCTGGAACCTGGTTGACCTGAAGAACAGGGAGCCAGGACAAACAGAATCTAGTGGTCCAACATCTTCTGGTGGCTTCTAAAAAATGAAAGAGAATACCTTAACTGTAAACTTAAGAGCACAAGAGCTAGCTGGACTGTGTAGGGAGGCCACTCATCTTCCCAGTAGGGTCACCTCTAGGCCATGCTTACTTAGCCAGCGTCTGAGAAGGCCCTTACTCACCAGTTGTACAAGCAGAAGTGGTCCTGTACTCCATACTGCCTACTCACTGCTCTTCACACTGTAGTTGAAAACCTTGATAGTTTATGAACTATCCAGGCAGAGCCTTCTTACTATAGATGTGTTTGAATGCCCTAGTGATTGTCTCTGAGCCACACTAAGCCATCTGCCATTTTCAATCTGTACTATAGATGAACCTAGCTCCTTATGTTTCCAAAAATTTTAAGTGTGTATGAAGCACCTGGATATCCCATCCTGGTCAGCCAACTGTACTTGATCCTAGGTTGTTCCTATAACCCACTCCATGGAGCTGCTTCTGTGGGTTTTATGTGTTGTACTGGTGTTCTGTGATTCTTACTAGTAATTGTGAGTCTACTGATAATGGTTTCCTATTTCTTCATATTCCCTTTTAAACGATTATTTTATTTATGTGTATCTGTGTGAATGTATGCTGTATGTGTGTTTGTGTTCTCCTGGAGGCCAGAAGGGGGCATGAGATCCCCTGGAGCTGGAGTAACACTGCTTCATATGAGCGCTGACGACTGCACTCTGGACGCCGGGGAGAGCAGCACGCGCTCTTTGTTGAGTTGTCTCTCTAGCCCCGTCTTCCTGTTCTTCTAATGCTTCTTCTAACAGCACCACATCTTCTTTCCCTCCTTACCCCTGGCTGGGTAAACCAACTACTTCCTGCCACACCGAACTGAACTTCCTACTCTTTCCTCCTCAGCTAAGTCTGAAGTATTCCCAGGACCCAACTAAGCACGCTCGTCACATGGGAGGCTCTTGGCGGGGCTGCCTGGTGTCACATGTGCTAACATGTGCTAGGACGGGGTTGTCAGTCCCAGAATCTCCAGAAATTAGGCTCCTGCAGAAATTGGAGAGAGTTCTTTATTGCACTGGGATCATTCAGGGACCGGAGGTTTATGTTTCTACAGGCTTACTGTTAGAATGTCACTCCCAGGAGTCCTGCGTTAGGGGCTAGATCTGGCAGACTTAGAACTTGCCTCCCGACCTTGAAATGACTTTCGCAAAGGAGGATGAGTTTTTCTCAGCACTCCCAAGAACACCCTTGGAGAGAATCCCGAAGAGTTGACACAATGTCCTAGCCTGGTAAAGTATTCCCTCTCTGGGTCTTAAGGTCTCATGTTCCTGAGATTCCTCCAATCTGACTCTTGGGGAAATACCTAACTAATAGATTTCAGTGCTCTGTTTTCTAGTTACAGATTTGGAATTCGACAGCTATGTGTTGTTTAATAATGTCAACTCATGTAGTCTTTTGGTTTTGAGAAGGCCACGTACACTCTAACTCCCATCAAACATTGTTCCTGGGGTATTTTATGAGCCGAGGTATGGCCATTCCTATTGTAAACAAAGCAAGCTGCCATGTGTACTTCTTTATGGAGATGCTCCCCGGTACTGCTGTAAGGGGTTTATAAAGAAAAGGCTGGGGGCTGGAGAGATGGCTCAGCGGTTAAGAGCATTGACTGCTCTTCCGAAGGTTCTGAGTTCAAATCCCAGCAACCACATGGTGGCTCACAGTCATCCGTAATGAGATCTGATGCCCTCTTCTGGTGTGTCTGAAGACAGCTACAGTGTACTTATATATAACAAGTAAATATTAAAAAAAAAAAGAAAAGAAAAGGCTAAATGGATGAAGAGCGAGCGACTCATAGGATGGTATCATCTAGACAGAGCCTGACATCATAATCATCCTACCTGAGCACAATAAGCTTTGTAGTAAGGCCAGGAGACAGAACCTCCACTGACAGCTCCTGTGCAGATGAGGAAGCGGACAGCTGCTTACCGTAGGGCAGGGGGCAGCGCCTTGCCGGGGCGGGGCATGGAGAAAATCCCCACTCCTGGCACCAGGGTCAGAACCAAAGCAGACAGCTGTGCTGTTCCTCACACGGGAGAAAGATGCCAGCAAGCGAGGTCTTTATTCCTCAAAGTTTGCCGAGAAACCGCTACGTGTGATGCAGCTGTGCATCCCGGTAATTAAGGAAAACAAACGCTCTTTGCAAACTCATTATAGATTTAAAGTTCCTTAAGTTTCCATCAGGTTTCCACAGAAACAAAGAGTTTGAGACAATAGTGGGGAATGCATAAACCATCGAATAAGTGGATTTTAATTGTTCCTGTCTTGAAAATTATCCAGATAACCAGCCGCATCAAAGACTATTAAACTTTTTAATTGTTCAGGTAGAAAGACGGAGAATGTCATCATTATCTATCAGAAGAACCCGCTGTAGATAATGCTACTTGAATAACATACTCAAAGATACTACTAAGTGAAGTGTCATTTAGTACTCAGAAGTAATCATGGGCTTTAATTATTCATAGGGCACACTGCATGAATTCACAATATCAGTTATGGTTTCAGAAAGTATCCTATGCTACGGCATACTTACACAGGAGCATGAGCTACTGCAAAATAAAAGCACAGGTGTCTGCAATGCCAGGATATCTCATGTATGCCAGTTAATTTTGTGTTACTGTGGTCAGAAGGTCAGTGTGCTTTCAGAGTTCTTACAGGGTTGAATACTATTCCTCATCCAAGTTGTCACTGATTTAGAAGTCTTTTGTTTGTATATTATTTTTAGACAGGGTCTCATTTAACCCAGGTTGACCTCAAACCTACTATGTATCAAAGAAAGACTTTGAACTCCTAATCCCCTTGCCTACACTGCCCAAATGCTGAGATTATTGACCTACACCATAATGCACAGCTGGAGGAAGTCTTGTGTTTATGACTTACATAAAATGCAAGCCTTTGTTCCTTTCTGCTAGGGACTGAAGGGGGTAAGATAGCAGTGACCCTCTGAGCCTCCCAGTCCCGTACAGTGACATATTAAAGGTGGCAATGGCAAACCTGAAGAAATTTATAACCTTTCAAGTTTTTCAGTGCAGTCACATACTTCTTAACGTTAGTATAGGCTCAGAGAAATGCTTCAGTAAGCAGTTTTGTCAAGCGAACACCATTGAATGTGCTCACGAAAGCATGGGCTCAGTGGAGAATCTGTTGTTCCCGAGCTGCCAACCTGCACAGCGATCACTGCAATGAATACACACCAAAGATGCTTGAAACACAGGAGCGTTTGTGTGTAAATGTAGAAAGGGTTCAGAAAGCTATGAAGATACAGGAAGTTTTCATCTCCTTTATAATTTCATAGACCCCTGATGTATATAGCCCACCATTGACCGAAAGCATCATCATGTGGTGTGTAATTGTATTTGTATCTGTGCTGGATATTTTACACATTGACTTTACATTAGTACTGGGGAGTATGCAGCAGACTGGGTAGCTGAGACTGTGAGATGGCATAGGAGATAGAGCTACTACAGGTGAAGGCACTCGTGTGAGCCTGGAAACCTGAGTCTCATCCCTGGAACCATGGAAAGGTGGAAGGACAGGACCAACTCCACAGCTGGCTTCTGACTTCCACTTGGCTACTCAGACACATCATGCATGTGCATGTGATTATGCATGAACACACACACATACACACACATACACACACCACCAACACACACACATGTGTAGTGTTAAAATTATAAGTAGGAATTAGTAAAGATATTTAGCATTGCTTAACATGATCATTCTGTTTTATTCTCTTTTGTCATAATGCATTTTACTTCTTTTGTAAAATATAGAATTTTTTTGTTAAATGAAGCTCTTTAAACGCAGCGCTTAATGTACTTGCAGTACTTGCAGGTAGCAGTTGGTCCCTTTTCTACTTAGATAGTTTGGGCAAAACACACATCTTAACACAATTGTAAACTTGTATTACACTTCTGTCACTCAATGTTTCTCATAGGTGTGTTTCCATATCATAAAATAGTTTTTTATGAATACCATTATTGTTGCCAATGTCCCATCTGCGTGTTTCCTTATTCGTTCACTTCCCCCATCAGATGTCAAGGCCAAGTTTGGCTACACTGAGCCAAGTGTCCCTGAGCACACACAGCTCCAAGTGTCCCTGGGCACACACAGCTCCAAGTGACCCTGGGCACACACAGCTCCAAACGTCCCTGGGCACACACAGCTCCAAGTGTCCCTGGGCACACACAGCTCCAAGTGTCCCTGGGCACACACAGCTCCAAACGTCCCTGGGCACACACAGTTCCAAGTGTCCATGTGCACACACAGCTCCAAGTGACCCTGGGCACACACAGCTCCAAGTGTCCCTGTGCACACACATCTCCAAGTGTCCCTGGGCACACACAGCTCCAAGTGTCCCTGGGCACACACATCTCCAAGTGTCCCTGGGCACACACATCTCCAAGTGTCCCTGGGCACACACAGCTCCAAGTGTCCCTGGGCACACACAGCTCCAAGTGTCCCTGGGCACACAGAGTCTTTTGTTGGATCTCAATTACTTTGTCCTTCTGTTTTCTAGAAGTGGCTGGGTCAAGTTTATACCTTGTAAAGGGCTCCTCATTGAGTCTGACATGTTTTCTGGAACAAGTGAATGAACTTAGTCCTCAGCAAGCTGGGGGCGTGTCACGTGCTCGCCCACACGGAGCGGCTGTTTATTTCCTTTGCAAGGCCAGGATGTAGCCATGGCCTGTGGATGCCGTCATCCTTCTTGGGCGACGTGGACCTTCTTCACTTGTCTCACAGCCCTTATACACCATTCTTCGAATTGTCAGTTCAAACTCCACAGTCACACTTCTGTTGGAGTGCTCTTAAGATGCTGATCTCCCCCAACGCCCTCTTCACGTCAATCCATTCTTTCCTTGTGGCTTTCCGCTTTCAGTCAGTCGCTCCCAAGTCTTCCTGTATCCTGTCAGGATACTACATAATTTTCTAACTTGAGTCCTGTGTGTAGTAATCATAAGCCTTATTTCTGGAAATAAAATGTATACTAAGGCATAAAATCTGAAGTCAGTACAGGAGTCAGCGGCATCGGGTAAATCTCTGAATATATATTTACCATACTTTTACCCGTAAGGTAAAACTAAAATTTCTAGACCATATTTTTCTACATGTGCTGAACTTATCGATATTGAGAACATAGAGTTCTATAGTAGCTCTCTCTAGTGAGAATGGTTCCTTTAGCTATTGCTGCATAATAACTCATCCCCAAACTCAGTGAATTAAAACAATAAGCATTTATTCCTGCCCTCTAGTGTCCCGGTCAGCTGGGACGTTCTTTTGATCTCTGTTGGACTAGCTTTGGCATCTGCAGTTTTGCTGATCTGAGTTGGACTCTTGTCTGTTTGGGGACCTGCCAGTTTTATGCTGATCCAGGGTTCGTCGTCGGGGCAATTAGTCTTTTTGTGCTTTCTGCAGCAGTTGACCTAGGTATGCAAAAGCCTTAGGTGCTGAGATCTAAGCTTAGAACTTGAAACTGTCTTATGCCTCTTTCTAACGGACTTGCATTACAAACCTGAGTTGAAAAGTAGGCAGATCCCTTCGTTTCCTATCTTAATGAGATAGCTGGATACTCACAACCCAGACAGGTAGAGAGGAACATGCAGGAGTGCCTGGACCACATGGGCATCCTTCATTTCTCCAAAACCATGTCAGATGTTGTAACTTGTAATTTTCTAGAATATTGTTAATTAATACATTGAATGGTTCCAAATATTTTAAACACTGAATGCCAGAAAGCAAGGGATTTTGTGGCAGCATTATCTATGTATAGTCTCCTATAGTCTCCATGATGGCTGGCATACACCAAAACTGACACCATTTGTTTGGCCTACAGCACTATCAGCAATATGTGGTTCAGTGAAAACATCTAATTCTATATGTTATATAATGAAAAACAGTTATCAGATAGCTAGGCATGGTGGTGCACACCTTTAATCCCAGCGCCCAGGAGGCAGAAACAGATGAATCTCTGTGACTTTGAGGCCAGCCTGACTGACTGAGCAAACTCCAAGTCGCCAGAGCTACAGCTACATAGCGAAATCTGGTGTGTGTGTGTGTGTGTGTGTGTGTGTGTGTGTGTGTGTGTGTGTGTATGTGGTGTGTGGTGTGTGTGTATATGTGTGTGAGGTGTGCATGTGTGGTGTGTGTGTGTGTGTGTGTGTGTGTGTGTGGTGTGTGTGGTGTGTGTGTATATGTGTGTGAGGTGTGCGTGTGTGTGATGTGTGTGTGTATGTGTGTGTATATGTGTATGAGGTGTGTGTGTGTATGTGTGTGGTGTGTGTGTGTATGTGTGTGTGTGGTGTGTGTGTACATGTATGTGGTGTGTGCGTGGTGTGTGTGTGGTGTGTGTGTGGTGTATCTGTGGTGTGTGTGGTGTGTCTGGGGTGGTGTGTGTGTGTGTGTGTGTGTGTGTGTGTGGTATATCTGTGGTGTTGTGTGGTATGTATGTGTGTAGTGTGTGTGTGGTATATAGTGTGTGTGGTATGTCTGTGGTATTGTGTGTGTGTGTGTGTGTGTGTGTGTGTGTGTGTGTGTGTATGTGTTTGGAGACCAATGAGTTCAAAAGAAAGAACTGGCCTTCTCCCCTGGCAGGCTTGCATGTTATCAGTATATCTCTCTACTGATTCATTTCATGAATATTAAGCACTTCCTAACATAGTGTGGGTCTGGGCTCCTCCCCTGGCCATGCATTGAGAATAAGGTCTGGTACAGAAGCTGTTTGTCACCTACATCTGACTTCATGGGCAGAGGCCATGTGGAGCACGGTAGGAAGAGCTGGAGGACAGCCTGGGTCAGTACCGCTGTTCACTCACTGGGGCTACCTGACCTCATGACCTCATGAAAGGATCACTCAACTGTTACTGGGTCCTAGCTGCGCGCTGAATGTGGCATGCTAAGGAGGGTCCCATGTGCCCCCTTCCATGAATCTATAAGTGACTGGCATTTCCTGAGCATTTACTCAGACAAGCCTGCTAGATAGAATCTCCTTCACTGGTGAAGAAACCAAACTTGAGAGTAATCTGCTCGAGGCCGCTTGATGCAGGGTACAAGGCCAGCATCTCCAGCCCCTCATTTGCCTTGCCAGATGAAACATAACACTTTTAATTAATAAGCACTTCTGCAGCCCATCAAATTCAGTCCTGAATTTTTCCTTTGAGTATTATAGACATTTAAACAACAAAGCCACTATGTAAAATATTTACTAATTATAAACCCTCTTTGTTTCCTTTTTTTGTTTTTGAGACAGGGTCTCTTTCTGTAGCACTGGCTATCCTGGAACTTACTATGTAGACCAGGCTGGCCTTGAACTCCCCTACCCAAAGGCTGGAGCTTTTCCATGGTTAAAGAGAGTGCTGGGCTTCCGCAGGGTTAGGTACAAGGTCTGGGGATGAAAACTCCAACCAGGGAAGACTGAGGAAGGCAAGGCTCCCGAGTCATTCCTTACCTGTGTGTATACCTGTGTCCTTACCTGGCCTTCAGTCACCCTAAAGTTACCATCTAAATCCCTCTGTGACCAGCGTCCTAATTAAATGAATCCAAAGATGACCACAGCTCCCTTCTCTCTGTTTTACTTACAGCCACTTGGAGCAAGTGACTATTTGGAATTATCAAAGAATTTTGATACAGTAATCATACGGAACATTCCACAGTTTTCACTGACAAAGAGAACACAAGCACGAAGATTCATCACTCTCATTGATAACTTCTATGACTTCAAGGTAAGGATGGGCACCATTTTCACAGAACTAAGCGTCCATTACAAGTTGCTCCCTGCTACATCCCTGTCCCATTATCCCACAAGTAGGTTGTGTATACCAGACAGAGTGCTCAGTGCTCACACGTCAGCCCAAGAATGATGAATGGCCCTTTGCCTTATGAAAGCGCTCCCTGTGATCCCCGAGCACCACCCAGGAACTAACCAGCCAGAGATATCATGGTGTTCTGCTTTTAATCCCCGAGTCTTAGCCAGGCAGTGCAGAGCCATTGCCTGCCCACGAAAGGCAATGTAGCCTAGTGGTTAAGGAGCAGACCCTGGCACCAGGCTGTCTGTCCTGGAGACTGGCCCAGCCTCTGAGATTTGGCTGCCTTCTATAGAAGTGAAGAGTAATAATGATATTTGCATGATTTTGTGAGGAAGAAGTGTAGCAGGTTGCAATCCAGGCAAGCCCCTCTTCATAGTGTATGCCCCCAAAAGAAGATACCCACAGTAAAAAATATTTTGTTTTTTTTAAACTACTCAAGATCTCCCTCCCTAGTCTTTGCTCAGAATTAAACAGTAATTCTAAAACTGGGGGGATTTTGTAGGAAAGGAAGAAGGAGCAGGAATTGGGAGAGTGTGATGCTTCATTTACTCATCTGTTGGATGTTCTCTGTGATCCTGAGCGAGATGCTGAGCTGACAGACAGTGGCAGCTGGCACAGTGGTTGCCATCCTGGAGCCCAGGACCCAAGCAACATGAATTTCATGTCTGTGGAGATCATGTGCCATTACTAGTTCAGGATGACCACACAGAAAGCAGTCTCTGAGCCTTGGAGTCCAGGAATAGTCGAGAGAGGCCCAGGGAAGTCTTCTGTGGTTGCATCAGAAACATCGTGGCCACTTAAAATCCAGATTCCAGAGCCACTCCATCCCCGCCCTTGCATGTTCCTTATAAATGTCCAGGGGATGAAGGGTTGCCTGCTCAGCAGGAGGGCTAGCCTGGGACAGGCATGAAAGGCAGCCTGCAGGCTCTGGTGAAGCAGCTCAGGAAAGCCTGCAGCAGCATGTGGCAAAAGCCATGTGAGCAGGGGCTCGGGAGAGGCAGAAGGTGGCATCAGGGAGCTGGGGCACCAGGCTCTGCCCTGTGTTAATGGTGGGTTCCCACCTACCAGGTGCAGCCCACAAGGTTGGAGGGCATCACTAGTTTTCAAAGGGCAAAGGTCCTCGAGGAAAGCAGTGGAGGTGGCATTGGGATAGAGGGTTAAGGCCACGAGGTTTATATCCAAGCTGGAAATGCCTACAAGAAAATCAGTTCCCCAGTGCTCAGCCGGACTCGGCGTCTCCCGGCCTCTTACTCATTTAAGGGATAAAAGCTGTACCTGGCAGTGTGTGGCAGAATACTCACACTACCCCGACATTTATTCTAACTAAACCACTTATTTAGAGATTTCATTCTCTTTTAAAGTATGGTCAGAATTATCTTATTTCAGAAATTGGGAGCATTAAGCAGACATTATTCTAGAATGTATTCATGAAGATTTGAGAAATAGGACATATCCACTTAAGTAATGGAAGAAGTGCCAATTGTGATTGAAAGATTTTTTTAAAATAAAATGGGAATGCAGTTCTGAAAGTCAACATGTTGTTTTAAAGCATTGATTATTTACTTGAATGATGATTTTTGAAAGGCTCACAACAAATCTGGGTTCTTTAAACATCAGGAGGGATATGTTTTGGAACTGGGCATGGTATAAATGCCTATAATCCTGGTGTGTGGGAGGAAGAGGCAGAAATATAATGGGTTGGGGGATAGGCTGAGCTACATCTGTCTGAAAGAACAAAATGACACGAAGGACAAGTATGATAAACTAATGGACATAAAAGATGTAAACTGTTTTCAAGCCATGATCACATCTGCCCACTCACCTAATACTGAGATAATGAGAGGAAGTTGATGCAGTTCTCTTTGAAGAGTGCCCTGCAGGATGCTAATAGGAAAAAGGTCTGGAGAGATGGCTCCTCAGCTCAGAATGAGTAGGCTCTTCCAGAGAACAGGAACCCATGCTGGGCACATACAGCCGCCTCTAACTCCAGTTCCAGAGATTCCCACACCCTCTTCTGAGCTCCACAGGCACCCATGCACATACCCACACACAGACGGACATAATCGAAAATAAATATTAAACAGAGAAAAGGGTTCAGGCAGATCTTCGTGGAACCATCATGACCCCATTGGCCCCACCTCTTACTAGTCCTGTATTGGGAGGTTTTCAACATGAGCTTTGGAGGGGTCTTGGACATCCAAACCAGAGATGTAAAGGAAGACCACTGGCGTAGGACCTGGGGTCCGGACTGAGACTGCCCAGGTCCGGGCAGTATAAAGCCTGTACTGTCTGCTTCACAGTGTGGTCTAAGCTGTGTGGAAATGCTTTGGTAAGCGCTATGTGGTTTTCAAACATCATGTAAGTACAAATGACTAGGAAAAAAACACAGACATTGTAAAAGCAAAGACCCAAGCTCCTTATGTGACAGACAGGTTTTATCTGGTGAGCAGAGTCCCACTGTCTCTCTTCCCCGTCAGGTGCGCATAATCTGCTGTGCTTCCGTTCCTATCCCGAGCTTGTTTCTGCATCAGCATCGTGACAGTGAGTCGGACCAAAGCAGAATGCTGATGGACGACCTGGGGCTGAGCCAGGTAGGTGATGCTAACTTCATTTCTTTTTATTATAAAATGGCTCAGTGGTTTAGGGTTTGATGCACACCACATTTTGCAGATGGAATGCAATGCACAGTTAACCATGGAGTGATGCTGTCCAGCCACTGAGAGAGTCTCATCTCGGAGCCCCCACTGATTGTTTAAGCCTTCGCTTCATTTTCACATAGCAGAAACAGAGCCCCATACAGAACCTAGCAAGTCCCCAGCTTAAAAAAGAAATCCATGCTTTAGTCCCAGACTTCATTAAGGAAACACTTACAGAGCACCTCAGGGATACTCTGTAGGAAACAGACTGATATGGTCTGGGTTGTTTTTTTTTTTTTTCTGGAGTTTGAACTCTGGATTCATCCCAGGCCAATCAGAAGGATTTCCTTCTTCTGTGAAAGCATTAGGGGCTGTATTGATCAGTATGAAACCACTGACCTATTAGTCAAAAGTTAAACTGTCAGCACTGGCATTGGAGAGATGGCTCAGTAGTTCAGAGCACTGTCTGCTCTTCCAGGGGACCTGGGTTCTATTTCCAGGTCCCACGTGGCAGCTAACAAGTTCTAGGGGATCTGATGCACTTTTCGGACGTCTGTGTTGTATGTTGCATAGACACACCTGTAGACAAGATACCCATACATGTAAAATGAAAAAATAATTAAATCTCAAAAAAAAATTAATTGCCTCCATTTGACCCCAAGAATGGGGACCACGTTCGTCCAGGCCCAACAGTAACTCCTTGCCGACTTGAATAGACATTATTCATCCTCGGGTAAACTTTGAAAACACGATTGCTTTGTGTGTCCCACTCTTCAGGCTGCTGCAGCAAAATACCGTAACATATAACATATACGGCATATCCACCACGGAAGTTGTCTCTCACAGTTCTGAGTCTGACGTCGAATTATTTTGTCATATGCCTCACGTTGGCAGAAGGGAGGGAGGGAGGGAGGAAGAACCATCCTGGGCCTTCTTTTATGAAGACACCATTGCTGTTCTTGAGGACCCCGCTCTCAAGACCTAATCAGCAGAGCCCCAAGGCTCTGACACATAGCATCACTCCTTTCAGCATGGACATTTTGGAAGACTCAAGCATCCAGACTATAGTGGTGTAGGATTAACTGTTTAAAACCCCTGTGTGGTGGGGCTCAGCAGTTAAGAGCACTGACTGCTCTTCCTAAGGTCCTGAGTTCAAATCCTAGCAACCACATGATGGCTCACAACCATCCGTAATGAGATCTTACACTTAGTCTCTCTGTGTTTCCTACAGAGCACCTCAGGGATACTCTGTAGGAAACAGACTGATATGGTCTGGGTTGTTTTTTTTTTTTTTTCTGGAGTTTGAACTCTGGATTCATCCCAGAGTTCAAACTGGGATTCACACAGAGACACTTTAGTCTCTTTTGAGAGATTACCTATGGAAAAATATATTATCTAAATATATATATATATATTTATTATAACTGAACACAGTTATAATAAATAAATCTTTAAAACAAAACAAACAAGCAAAAAAAATGTGTGGGAGTAACAGCAAAGTTGCCTCTCAGAGTGCAATGCCTATCATATGGTCATTGGCCTTGTTGACCTCAAAGGATGTACCCGAGGGGCTAGTCAGTCAAATTAGTCTCTCAGCAGAGGCTCTTAACATTTTTGTAAGAGTCAGTGTTTAGACATGGGCCCAAGTGTTCTCAGCCCATCATGAAAAAGTCAAGGAATGTGACCTCAGAGTCCTAGAGTCACAGGAATCCAGTGGGGAAGGTGACCTTAGGACCATAGAAATTTTCTCTGAAAGAATTTAAGAGCAAACCCCCAAGGAGAGAAAGGAAAAATCCAAAGCCATCCTCATGACCACATGCCATGTTGATATTCCCTCATGACCGCATGCTATGTCGATATTCCTGACCTCAGTGGAAGGTTCCCCAGCCTACCCCTCAGCAGATATCAAACACCCATAGCTGAGGACCAAATCTGCGATCTGCTCTACAAAGTCGGATTCCAGACAGGTTCTCCAGGGCCAGGGACCACAGACCCTCCCAGTCTCTCAGTCTAGAAAGGGCTCCTTAAAGATTGTCCTCAGGAGCTTCTGAAATTATTAGAACTGCTGGGTGCTCTTTCTCTCTCTCTTTTTTTTGGGGGGGTGGGTAAGACAGAATGTTGTTTTGAACTTACAATCTTCCTGTCTCAACCTATGGAGTTCTGGGTTTAGAGGGTAAATCACTGTGCCTGGCAAAATTATCATTTTGCTATTGGCTGCTTTTGGAAAGAGATTTCTTTCTAGCATGTTCCTTTAGAGTTTGCAGCAAACTTCCATTATGAGAAAAACCTTCTGTACTTGGCTTTGATCTGATAATTTTTCCTTTTTTCTTTCTGGTTCTGTTGATTATCTATTGGTTTAGTTGAGTTGACACTTTAGTCTCTTTTGAGAGATTACCTATGGAAAAATATATTATCTAAATCGATGAGGGTGAAGGTTTCTTTAAACAGGGATTTGTTTCTGCAAGTCTTCCTTCAGAGTAGCGGTTTTCACAGGGGCTGGCTCTGTCTGTCTGCTCTGCTCACAGGACTCAGCGGGGCTCTCCATGTTCACAGGCGAGGAGGAAATCTTTGCCTTTCAGCGCACCATTTCCCGGCTCACGGAGATGCAGACCAAGCAGTACTGGATTGAAGGGGACAGAAGCAGGAAGTAACTGTCACTCCCACAAGAGTAATAAAAAAGGGGACTGGTTAAGGCGGGAGACAGTGAGATGTGACAGGATCATCTCCTCATCAGTTAGGCACTTTGCCCTCTGGACTGCTGCATCCGAGGCAGTGGACCGGCACACTGAAGAAGATGCACGTTTATTTATAAAGTGGAATCATCACTCTTGAAGATTACTGCAAAACCTGTCATGTTGGCAGCTGACCGAATCATGGACGGAAGGCAGAGGATGCAGGATGCCTGTGCATCTCCAAGCTTCGGCTGCTCCGTGGTCACGCCTTAGAAACACATCCACTGTAAGAAGCAGGCAGAATCCTAGGGGTTAAAACAAAGAAAGCTTTCTGAACATAAGCTGAAGGGAAAAGCATTTTCCATTGGCCTCTGTATTTCTGTTTGTTGGTTGGTTGTGAATGGCAATAACCTCCAGGCTTCGAGGTTTCCTCAGTGCTAGAGAGAACCCATGTCTAACCAGTAGATCTAGGTTGGCAGGCAGTACTTGATCCCATGAGGATGTGGGTTATAAAATCATCAGGTAAGGAGAAGTGGAGATGGCTCAGTGGTTAAGAGCACCAACTGCTCTTCCAGAGGTCCTGAGTTCAATTCCCAGCAACCACATAGTGGCTCACAACCATCTGTAATGAGATCTGATGCCCTCTTCTGGTGTGTCTGAAGACAGCTACAGTGTACTCATACACGTAAAATAAATATCTTAAAGAAAAAAAAAGGAGCAAGTGGAAAATTCCAGCTAATAGGCAGGTCTCCCCTCTGACAGATAGCCCCGGTGGGACAGGTACCAGGATCCTGACTGGTAGGAATGCTAGAGGAGGCAGAGCCCCAGCCCAAACCCCAGGAGCGTGGACCACCCCCATCACCCGAGGTGCCCACTCTGTTCACCAGCTTCTGCTTGCGCTACAGTCACTCACTGTCCTTGATCCTGAGTTGCAGAGTTGGGCCTTATAGGAAACTGGAAAGGACACTTGACAAATCTGTAAATAAAAGCTGTCTTCTCCTTCACTGAGTGTGTCTGATTCATTTAAGTAAATCCCATTGTTGCTAAGTTTTATCACCAAAGGGAATTGGGTTCTAGTTATTTTAAAGGCTGGAGAGATGGCTTGGTAGTTAAGATATGTGCTGATCTCGCACAGGACCAGAGTTCAATTCCTAGCACCCATGGTGGGTGGCCCAAAACAATCGGAAACTCAACTCCAAGGGACCTGATGCCCTCCCTCTTCCAGCCTCCAAGGGCACCCACATGCACAGGCCCCATAACCACACAGACAAACATACATACACATACTTTTTTTTTTAAAGTCTTATTTTTAAAAGAAAAAGAGAATCCTAAATTCTGGGCCAGTGAGAAGGCTCAGCGGACAAAAAAGCTTGCTTTACAACCGTGACAATGTGAGTTCAGACCCCAGAACCCATAGCTAAAGGAGAGATACAGTTTCTCAGTATTTCCTGACTGCCATACCCATGCCTGTACTTACCACACGCACACGAGTGCATGCACGCACACACGCACCCCCACCCACCCACACACACACACACTAAAAAAAAAAGTTTAAAGACCTCAATTCCTCTTCAGAAAAGAAAAACTTCCAAAAGATGTGAAAAATCAGCTGTTTGGGAGAGTAGTCAATCATGTAGCTCATGACAATGTAAATATGTTCTGTGAGGTTTTTGTCGTTTAATCTGTCCACATCATCCTATTTTGGATATTAACTCTTTTTATGTCAAGCAGATAGATGAGCAGAGTAGCCAAGCAATAGAAAAGTCTGAATTAGGACTTCTGAGAGTTAAATGTGGTGTAGCTGTATGCGTGTTCACACAGATGGATGGATGGATGGATGGATGCATGGATGCATGCATGCATGCATGCATGCATGAATGGATGGATGCATGGATACATGGATGCATGGATGGATGGATGGATGGATGGACGGACGGATGGATGGATGGATGGATGGATGGATACATGCATGGATGGATGAATGGATGGATAATTGGATGGATAATTGGATGCATGGATGCATGGATGGATGGATGGATGGATTGGTAGGTGGCAAGTGGGTGATGGATGGATGGGCAGATGATGGATGGATAGATGGATGGGTATGTGGGTAGATAGGTGGGCAGATGGATTTTTGTGATGCTGGCTACCAAACTCAGGGCCTTCCCCTATGCTAGGCAAGTGGTCCACCACTGAACTATATCACTACCTGAAAGATATTTTTGCTAAAGTGAGACACCGAATTCCAAAGAGAATGAATGAAGGGAGACAAGGTATTTCTGAGCTGGAGTGGAGCTCAGTGGCTTGGAGTGTGTTCTGCTCTTGCAGGAGACCTGAGTTTGGTTCTCAGCACCTACAATATGTAACTCTGCTCTCTTCTAGCTTTCAAGGGCACCTGCACACATGTAGACAGACAGACAGACAGACAGACAGACAGACAGACAGACAGACAGACACACACTTTTGAAGAAAATAACTCACTATGTCCCAAGTTAATACTAGATCAGTTATCTCAGTTTTAAAAGGAGAACTACATCTTTCTTCCCTCTTCCCTCGCCATCACCATGGTGTGAATGAATGTTCTGGTGGATGCTCTCAAGAGCATCCACAACACTGAGAAGAGAGGCAAATGCCAGGTCCTTAGCAGGCCGTGTTCCAAAGTCATCGTTAAGTTCCTAACTGTGATGATGAAGCAAGGATACACTAGTGAATTTGAGATCATTGATGATCACAGAGCTGGGAAGATCGTTGTGAACCTCTCAGGAAGGTTGGACAAGCATGGAGTTAAAAGCCCTAGATGTGATGCTCAATTCAAAGACCCGGAGAAATGGCAGACCAATCTGCTCCCATCACGGCGGTTTGATTTCATTGTGTTGACAATCTCGGCTGGCATCATGGACCATGAAGAGGCAAGATGAAAACATACAGGAGGGAAAATCCTGGGATTCTTTTTTTAAATTTAAAGCATAAATAAAAAGCCTTCGTGAACTGTGGGGGGAAAGAAGTAGACCTACAAAGAAAATTACAGATCAGGAAACTAAGGCTTAGGAGAGTGAAGTCCCTTGACCAGAGGTTCACATCTTACAACTATGAATTCATGTCATTTTACTGTTTATAAACAGAACCCTATTTGATCGTGACATATGGTGAGTATCTATGCACTAACAGCACAGCTGCTGTTCTGAGCTCAAGTAGAGACAGCTTAACTTCACTTTTAAACCGTGTGTGTGTGTGCGTGTGTGTGTGCACCTGCATGTGTGTATGTATATCTCTGTGTGTGGTGACTCTGTGTATCTCTGTGTCTCTGTATCTCTATATCTCTGTGTGTGTGTATGTCAGTGTATCGTGTGTTTGTATTTGTGTCTTTGTATTTTTGTGTATCTCTCTCTGTGTGTCTCAGTGTATCTGTGTGTCTGTATTGGTGTCTCTCTATGTATCTGTGTGTCTGTATGTCTCAGTGTATCTCTCTGTGTGTTTGTGTATATGTCTCTGTGTCTGTGTGTGTCTGAGTGTGTCTGTGTTTATGTGTGTGCCTCTGTGTGTGTCTCTGGGTGGAGTGCTGGGGTTTCAACTGAGGACCTCACATGCCAGGTGGGGATCCACCACTCAGCCACACCCCAATCCTAAAGCTTAGCTTTTGCTTTTCACATTTTTTCTTATATTTAATAAAAAAGACATTGTAGATGGATAGGCAGATGGACAGAGAACTGACAGTAAAAGGAAATGTCCCCAAATGTGTGGTATTGGTGGCACAGTGCCCCCACTTCAGGTTTTGTTCAAGGTCCAGGTTTGGACCTTAAAAGCCTGTTTGGAGATTTCTACAGACTCAGCACTCTGTGCACACTTGACAGCAAGGTGGGCCCCTGTCGGAGAAGGTTGTCTTCAACAGGGAGAAGCTTCTGGAAGGATGCACGGACTGAAGAGGAAAAAGCAGGGGACACCTACCTGCCCAGCCGTGTCAGCCAAATCAACCTAGTGATCAGCACTGGCAGATAACACAGCCATATTACCCTCAGGCCAGAGGTCAGTTGAGTGGAATACAATTTCATTCTTCACAGATCAGTGATGTAATACCAACTCCTTATCATTCTGCTACTAAAGAGTTTAGACAGCCTTTAAAAACAGTGTCTCTAAGGTGAACTCTAGTGTAAGGCTCTGCCTGCATTACTGCAGGGTGCACGTCTCCTATTCCCTTCTGTCCCTCCAGACCCCCAGCTCCCTAGGCCTTGTCAGGGAGGTGGTGGTGGAAGGGGCTGTCTCAGTTGAGTGGGGTTCAGAGAGGAGGGATGGAAGGTCCTTGTGAGGGTTCTGCCTCCATATCAGGAGGCAGGAGGATGGAGTTCACACATGCTGGAAAGGACCCATCAGCATCCTCTTCTCATCCCAAGGTCTGCATCACAAATCAGCAAGAAAAAGTGAAACCAGAAAACAGCATGACTCCCAGACCGAAAGGAGCACAGAGGCTGGGGATCCTTCAGCAGCCACCAGCCACACAGCCACTCAGGCCAGAGGGGGCTGAACGTTTCTTAGACTTGGGGCATTTGCGTATTTATAATGAGATATCTTTGGAATGAGACAACTTAAACAGAAAACCAATTAAGATTCACATACGCCTTCTACATATAGCCCCAAAATAATTTTATGTGACATTTCTAGTGAACCTGCGTTTTAAATCCGTTCATCACATTTTATACTATCTATGACATGTATGGGGGTCTTGCCTACGTGTACATGTGCACCGTGCTATATGTGCTTGGAACCTTCAAAGGCCAGAAGAGGGAATCAGATCCCGAGCACCCTCAGGAATGCACTTGAGGAATGCAAAACTGAAAATGCAGCCCACCCTCGAGGTTTCTTACAGAGGAGCAAGAACCGCAGCCCTCAGGCTGAGATGCTGGGGGATGTCCTGAAATCCACTGAATACACAAACTGTTGCTCTGTTGGTGGGCTTCAGCCATTTCCCATGACGAGGGCACCATCTTGTGGTAGGTGGGTGAACTGACGGGAAAAGTCTAGGAATTCTGTTGGGAACTCTCAAAGCTACCTCAGAGAGTCAGGCCTGCATCCTGGCAGAGGAGGAGCCCAGCACCCAAGTTCTTTAATGCTCCTCATGGGACCCTGACGTTCAGCAGGGTGGGGCTGTCTGGTGATGATGCAGCCAAACTGCACCTGGGCTCCTTGGCTCTAGCACCTGATTGAGGAGCATTTTCAAGGGACCGCCAACCACTGCTGTACTCACAGGCCTTGATGCCCGGGTCACGAACACTCGAGGCCACCTCGAAACATAGTTGGTACCTTTACATTCCTGTGTCTCTCCCTCCCGGAGGCAAGGAATCCTGCCTTGCTTCCTCATCTGTGATATCAAAAAACCAGTCTTACGGTTTGCAGAGCACGACAGTTTCCCACCCTGTGTTCACCGGCACTGTGCTAAGTGAGGGGAGGCAATTTCATCCTCTTAAAAACAATAAGTAAAGTATGGTTCATGTAAATATTATTTAAAATGTATTGTTTAGTTCGAAACAGCCCACCTGACATCAAACTTCTCCTCCTCTTCCCTCAGCCTTCTGAGGGTTGAGATTACAGATGTGTGCCATCACATCTGGATAGCATTTGCTTTCATTTCTAACATGTCTACCTCTGTCTCCCAGCTCCAGTCCCTAAGGTCTTTCGAGATGGGCAATCATTTCAGAAGTGGAGTGTGGTCCTGATATTAGACCCTCTTGTGACTGCTAAGAAGCTCCCTCCCTTTGGCAAGCTTAAAGTCCATCTCTGGGGAGGGGCTCTGCCCTTGGCTCTCACTCTCCTAGCTTAGCACTGTTCCCCTGTTTGTGTGTCTAAATGTTTAAAGAGATGTGACCTGTCCTCCAGCTTAAGAATCCCCTCTTAGAAGCCAAACTTCAGGACTGGAGAGATGGCTCAGCAGTTAAGGGCACTGACTGCCCTTCTGAAGGTCCTGAGTTCAAATCCCAGCAACCACATGGTTCCTCACAGGGCCAGAGTGAGCAGAGGTCATGAGTTCAATTCCTAGCAACCACATGATGGCTCATAACCATCTGTACAGCTACAGTATACTCATATACATAAAATAAATAAATAAATCTTAAAAAAAAGAATCCAAACTTCAAAGTGCAGGCTGTAAAAACTGCTGGTGTCATCAATATGCACCTCTCATTTTGCACTAATAACCTATCATATTTTTAACAGAACTCCGTAGCATGCAGAATATTAAATTTATTTGCTGAAGAAGTATCATCTGATTTCTGTTGATTAGAGTAACATAGTCTGTAGAATTAAAAAATAATTGCTTAGACTTTTATAGTACTGACATAATCAGATTTCACAACACAAAAATAAGCAAGCCATACTAAAAACAATATTAAGTTTAGGTCCCAATGTTTGGCTGAGCTAAGGCCCAGTGTAAGGTCCCACACACGTCTGTAGCTACCAGTCAAGCTTGAAGACGCAATGGGAAGACTTGCCTGTGGGAGGGAGGGGAGATTATTGAGTTACTGTAGAGATAATGTCTTGTATATTGTATGGATGCATCACCTGTCAATTTTAAAAGAACCTGTGGCCTATAGGAAAGGGTAGAATAGAAGATGGGAAATCCAGGAGGCAGAAAGAATTCTGGGATAGAGCCAGGTGCGGGAGATTCTCCCAGGAAGATGTGATGAGACTGACACATGGTACTTGAGCACAGGTAACCAGTCACGTGGCAGAATGTACATTAAAATAAATGGGTTATTTTAAGTTATGATCCAGTCAGAGAAGAGCCTAGCTACATGGGCACGGTATTTGTAAATATATTTTGAGTCTGAGTCTTATTTCTGGGAGCACAAGGCTGGGGGGAAGAACCAGGACTAAACTTGTACAAGCTACCAGTGGATGAGAGCAAAGGGTAGTGCCATCCTCATTGTCCTAGCACAGGGTAGATGCCCCAGGGTGATCTAGGCCAGCCAGGCACAGGCAGGCTCACCTTTCTGACACAGCTAGTGTGATTAGCTTGGAGATACCCAAGGCGTGACTCTTAGGGGCTGAACCCTCCTTGGCACTAGAACCCAAGGGCCTTCCCCCAGGCTCTGCCCTGCCCTCGGATGCCCTCTCCCACTCCATTTCAGTCTCCTTCCAAGGCTGGAAATGATGCTCCAGGGTTGTGGGGGGTGGGGAAGAGTCCTCAAACTTGTTCCGTCCCCATAGCCTGTACCTGTCCCATTCAAAGAGCTGCAGTTGGCTAGATGTGGCAGCAGATGCCTGTAAGAGAGGGAAGGGAGTGTTAAATAAAGCAAGAGTATCCCCACAGGTCTGAGGCAAAGCCTGGACTATGTGTTAAGTTTCAGGCCAGCAGGGCTACATAGTGAGAGCCTGTCTCATTAAAGGCAAGAGCATACGGAACTGCTGTCTCCTGCCTCAGTTTACCCCTCTCCAAGTGTTTCAAGTGGCAGAAAGGTCTGTGTCAGAGCTGGAGACACAGGTAAGGGTCTCAACTCCTAGAGATGTGGTGACTTGCTTTCCTCATTTTTGCAGTGAGGGCTGGTTTGCTCTTTGGACCTGTAAGACCTGGGTCAAATGTGCAGGCCTCACATTGGCATCCTAGTGAGGGTGCGGCTTCTTTACATTGTTTTCCTCCGAGCAACTGTGAATCAAGCAGCAGTGTAAGCCATGGGTACTTTGTTATCGAATTTCTTATTTTCCAACTTAGTGGTTCATCAGAAACATCTGGGATGAGAATATCTACATGCCAAACTCAAGCACAGAAGTGGATGGGCCTGGAAAAATGGTATCTTCTGGATACTTAAGATGAGTGTGGGGAGCAAATTGGCACACTGCAAGTATGCAGGGTGGGCAGTGGCTGCCAGCAGGGCTGGGACGTATACAGGGCACATGGTAGTCCCTGGGTTGGGAGGAGAAAGCACATTTAGTCTTGATTCTGTTCTGTCCTGCACCACACTATGCTGTGCTATGCTATGCTCTGCTGTGCTATGCTGTGCTGTGCTGTGCTATGCTGTGCTATGCTATGCTGTGCTATGCTATGCTGTGCTATGCTGTGCTGTATGCTATGCTGTGCTGTGCTATGCTATGCTATGCTGTGCTATGCTATGCTATGCTATGCTGTGCTGTGCTATGCTGTGCTATGCTATGCTGTGCTATGCTATGCTGTGCTATGCTATGCTGTGCTATGCTATGCTGTATGCTATGCTGTGCTGTGCTATGCTATGCTGTGCTATGCTATGCTGTGCTATGCTATGCTGTGCTATGCTATGCTGTATGCTATGCTGTGCTGTGCTATGCTATGCTATGCTATGCTGTGCTGTGCTGTGCTGTGCTATGCTATGCTGTGCTATGCTATGCTATGCTGTGCTATGCTATGCTATGCTGTGCTATGCTATGCTATGCTATGCTGTGCTGTGCTGTGCTGTGCTGTGCTGTGCTATGCTATGCTGTGCTATGCTATGCTGTGCTGTGCTATGCTATGCTGTGCTGTGCTGTGCTGTGCTGTGCTGTGCTGTGCCGTGCTATGCCGTGCCATGCCACGCCACACCATGCTACACTATGCTATTCTACGATATGCTATGCTATGCTGTCTCATGACATATTTCTAAAATCACAAATGAAGGTTGTCCTACACTGTGTTTTCCCAGCAGCATGGCACTCTCTGGGTCCTGCGTAGTCAAACAGCATGGTCTGACACCTTCTCCAACCCACAGGGAAATATGACCCCACAATTTCTGAGGCCTGATAATGGTATCTTTGTGCCCTAGCTGGCAATAAATCACTTCACGACGTCACCAGCATGGCTACTGCACAAAGGCAAGACCTTTAAATCACAGAATCTGGGAAGCACTTTGCAGTGAGAGGTGGGCCATAGGTGACATGTTATAATCTCGTGCCACATGAGAAGGGTTTCAATTGTTCAATTCAAGAGGCTCTGAAGAGTGTTCGGACTTAGAGAACTTGGAGCTTTTCTTCAGCAAAGGGGTGATGAAAACTTAGCTGCTCTGACTTGCTGGTGATTCTGAACACTGTTCACTATCCTGCTACTAACAACGCTCCCTAAGTCAGACTCTTGAGGGGATGATGGGTTTTAAACATAAGAGAAATAGCACACAACTCTCTGACTCCTACCACAGGAGGACATTCTTAGCAGGTTTGGAAATATTGCCACATGATGTGATCTGTTGTCCAAAATGATATCAAACATCATTGGCAAAAAGCCCAACATGTGTGAAAGAAAGAAGATGCCATACAGTTCTCCACAAGTGTGTTTGTAAGGTGGATCTCATTTGACATTTGCTAACTTCAATGAAGTAAACCGGTCCCTTGGAAAACACAAACATGTGACTCACACCGTATGACACAGATGGTCAGAAAAGCCCTACAGTCATGAATGGATCTGAACCAGTAACTTAAAACTTCCTGGCACAGAAGTCTCCAGGCCCAGGGGATTTCCCTACAGAAGTGTTCAGCCCCTTCTCTTTCAGAAAATAGAAGTGGAGGGGACATTCCCCTAGTCTCACAAAGCTGGAGTTACTCTGACATTAAAACCAGCAGCAATATACAAAATAAATAAATAAACAAATAAATAAATAAATAATAAAGATCAATGTCCCTCATGAATCTAAACATAAAACTGTAAACAAAACACTAGCAAATATAATCAGCAGCACATGAAAAGAGTTGTAAACTGTGTGCAGTGATGTACTTTTATAATCCTAGCCTACAGGGGACTGAGGCAGGAGGATCACAAGTTGGAAGCTAGTCTGGGCCATGTAGACTTTGCTACAAAACAAAAACAAAAACAAAAACAAACAAACAAACAAACAAACAAAAAAACAGTTATATATCATAGCCAAGAAAAAATTGTCAGGGTGTAAAGTTAATCCAGGATTTGAAAAAACAATTGCCGCAACCCACAAGGCTAAATTAGTTTTGTATAATCCAATAAATGTATGCATAGCAAGTGTAGTAGAAATATTGAGATTTGGACCAGGGAGCCGGGAAGCCCCAGAGCCTTCTTTGCATAGCCCGCTAGGAGAGAGTGATCTCCCAGCAGCTCTTTCACTTCTGAGCACTGAGGTGAGATTTCCACCTTCTCACTGGAAGGGAACAGCTAGGAGTGCACAGGGCATAAGATCAGTGGAGCTGCTGGGACAGGAGTCTTCCCTTCTGGAAGCCATTTACAGCAGGGAACCAGGCAGCTCCACAGCCTTCTGTGCACAGCCCGCCAGGAGAGAGTGATCTCCCAGCAGCAATTTCACTTCTGAGCGTGGAGGTGAGGTCTCTACCTCCTCTCTGGAAGGGAACAATTAGGAGCACACTGGGCATATGATCAGTGTTGCTGCTGGGACAGAGGTCTTCAGGCTGCCATTTGCACTAGGGAGCCAGACAGTGCACAGGCCCTGACAGAAGAGAGTTGATCTCCTAGTAGTAAGGACACAGGCTTACAGGCCCACAGGAGGAACAAGATCCAGCCAGAGACAGCAAGACCAACTAGCAACAGAGATAACCAGATGGTGAAAGGCAAGTGCAAGAACCCTACCAACAGAAACCAAGGCCAATTGGCAACATCAGAACCCAGTTCTCCCACCACAGCAAGTCCTGGATACCCCAACATGCTAGAAAAGCAAGAGTTGGATTTAAAATCACATCTCATGATGCTGATAGAGGGCTTCAAGAAAGACTTAAATAACTCTCTTAAAGAAATACAGGAGAACATTGGCTAACAGGTAAAAGCCCTTAAAGAGGAAACACAAAAATCCCTTAAAGAAATACAGGAGATCATGGGTCAACAGGCAGAAGCCCTTAAAGAGGAAACCAAAAAAAAAAATCCATTAAAGAATTATAGGAAAACACAAACAATCAAATGAAGGAACTGAACAAAACCATCCAGGATCTAAAAGGGGAAGTAGAAACAATAAAGAAATCACAAAGTGAGACATCTCTGGAGATAGAAAACCTTGGAAAGAATTCAGGAGTCATAGATGTAAGCATCAACAACAGAATACAAGAGACAGAAGAAAGACTCTCAGGTGCTGAAGATACCATAGAAAACACTGATACAACAGTCAAAGAAAATGCAAAATGCATAAAGCTTGTAACCCAAAACATCCAGGAACTCCAGGACACAATGAGAAGACCAAACCTAAGAATTATAGGTATAGAAGAGAGTGAAGATTTACAACTTAAAGGGCCAGTAAGTATCTTCAACAAAATTATAGAAGAAAACCTCCCTAACCTAAAGAAAGAGATGCCCATGAGCATACAAGAAGACTTCAGAACTCCAAACAGACTGGACCAGACCAGAAAGCCCTCCTGGCACATAATAATCAAAACACCAAATGCACTAAACAAAGAAATAATATTAAAAGCAGTAAGGGGAAAAGGGCAAGTAACTTATAAAGGCAGACCTATCAGAATTACACCAGACTTCTCACCAGAGACCATGAAAGCTAGAAGATCCTGGGCAGATCTTGTACAGACCCTAAGAGAACACAAATGCCAGCCCAGGCTACTATACCCAGTAAAACTCTCAATCACTATAGATGGAGAAACCAAGATATTCCATGATAAAACCAAATTTACACAATATCTGTTCATAAATCCAGCCCTACAAAGGATAATAGATGGAAAATACCAACACAAGGAGGGAAACTACACCCTAGAAAAAGCAAGAAAATCATCTTCTTCCAACAAACCCAAAAGAAGATACCCACACAAACATAAAAATAACATCAAAAATAACAGGAAGCAATAATCACTATTCCTTAATATCTCTTAACATCGATGGACTCAATTCCCCAATAAAAAGACATAGACTAACAAATATTTTTCATGTAAATCTTCAATTTTATCATAAAATGTTTGTAATTCCTCTTTCAATTAATTTAGCAATGTTTTTTATGTCTACCATTTTATCTGTATTATTTTTCATGATAATCTTCAATTTTAATTTGTTTTTCTATATATTTCTTCTATTTTATCAGAAATGTTTTCAATGTTTAAAATCTCTGATTTTATCACAAAATGTTTTTAATTCAATCTTCAATTAATTTAGAAAGGTTTGTTATATCTACCATTTTATCTGTATAATTTTCCATGAAATATTTTCCATGTAAATCTTCAATTTTACCTGAAAATGTTTATAATTCCACATTCAATTTAGAATTATTTTTGTGCCTATCATTTTATCTGTATAATTGCCATGATAATCTTCAATTTTAACGTTTTTTCTATATATTTCTTCAATTTTTATCAGAAATATTTTCCATGTAAATCTTCTAGTTTATCAGAAAATGTTTATAATTCCACTTTCAATCAACTTAGAATTATTTTTATGCCTATCATTTTATCTGTATAATTGCCATGATAATCTTCAATTTTAACATGTTTCTCTATATAGTTCAATTTTATCAGAAATATTTTCCATGTAAATCTTCTAGTTTATCAGAAAATGTTTACAATTCCACTTTCAATCAACTTAGGAATACTTTTATACCTACCATTATTATATCTATATAAAATTTTCCATGATAATCTTCAATTTTAACATGTTTTTCTATATTTTTCTACAATTTTATCAGAAATATTTTCCATGTAAATCTTCAATTCTATCATAAAATGTTTCTATTTCATTTTTCAATGAATTTAGCAATGTTTTTATGTCTATCACTTTACTCTTTAATTTTCCATGAAAATTGTCAATTTTAACATATTTTTCTATATATTTCTTCTATTTTATCAGAAATATTTTCCACATAAATTTTCAATTTTATCATAAAATGTTTTTACTTCCTTTTACTTCCTTTTTCAATAAAAAAAAAAGAAAATTTGAAGACCCCAATGTGGAGGGTCTTAGGTTATTGGTTTCCCACACTGCCCTTATATTTACAATATGCCTTATGCAGCACAGTAGCTGGGCAGCTGCCTACCCTCCGTGCTGTTAGAATCTACTTTCCTAAGGATGACCTGAATTATTACTTACTGTTTTGTCTGGGCTGCTCTTAGCTCCAACTGGGCAGCCCTCAGGGACACGCTGTCTTAACCCATGGCCACTGTCCTCTCTCTCCCTGCTTGTTCTTCCTTTATTCCCCCTCCTCCCTCTCTCACCCATGGTCCTCTCTCTTCTCTGGGGCACCAGTCTTGGGAGCCCCAATTTAGACAAGCAGCATTAGGTCAAGCCACTACAACAAGTATTTAACAAGATTCAATATACATTCATGATAGGAATATTCTGTGATGGGGCTGGAGAGATGGCTCAGTGGTTAAGAGCACTGACTGCTCTTCCAGAGGTCCTGAGTTCAACTCCCAGCAATCAGATGGTAGCTCATAACCATCTGTGATGGGTTCTGAGACTCTCTTCTGGTGTGTCTGAAAAGAATGACAGTATACCCATGTTAAGTAAATAAATCTTTTTTTAAAAAAAGAATATTCTGTGGGGCTGGGAGTATACTCAGTGGTAGAAAACATACTTGGCCCAATCTCCAGCAACACTTCCCAGACTCTTATCTAACATACAGAGTTCTGCAGGCAGAGTGAAAGGAAATAGAGGGGAAACAGACCAGAAAGGAAGAACTTAAAAGCTTGTTTTCAAATACTGTGATTGCCTGAGGATAAAAATTCCAGAGTGTCTATGAAGAAAAAGTCTATAAAGAACAAGCAAAGTCAGAGCATACAAAATAAACCTTAAAGCCAATTATGTCTCCTTACATTAGTAATGAATACATAGATCCCCAAATTAAAAGTCTATACAGTTGAGGCAAAGGGAGTTTGATGCCCTCTCCAGACTGTTCCTGGCGTGCATCCTGCCTCTGCAGTACAGCCATGGCCCGGGAGAGGTCCCAGAGCAGGGTGCAGACAACGGAGGATCACCACCAGAAACAGCGGAAGGGCAGGAAGGGCGGGTGGGGCACACCCTGCTGAGAAAGCTGGGGAAGGCCAGCTGTGAGAGGTGTGTCAAGGAGGCCGCCCGCTAGAGACCAAGGTCAAGGACATCATGGAGCTCCAGCCACGGACAGGAGGAGCAGCTTCCCCAGGGATGACCCACATCTGCTCACTGCCCTGACCTTTGCAAGTAAATGGTGACATCAGCCACATCATTCACAGACTGCTAGAGGAGCGTTGCTTAGGCCAGTCTCCTTGTTGGATGTATGGGGAGGGTGACTCCAAACCCACTTGGTTAGTTCAAGAGCAATGAATTGTGAGGGATGAGGGTTTGTTTTCACTCCTAGTTCCCCTAAAATATCCCCAGACTGCAACTGCTGTCAATTGTTCTAACGAGGTAGAGAGTTATGATCACTCAGTGAGCGTGCCATGGGACATGGGGGTGGGACAGGACACTCGGTGGGCGTGTCGTGGGACATGGGGGCGGGACGGGACACTCGGTGGGCGTGCCGTGGGACATGGGGGCGGGACGGGACACTCGGTGGGCGTGTCGTGGGACATGGGGGCGGGACGGGACACTCGGTGGGCGTGCCGTGGGACATGGGGGCGGGACAGGACACTCGGTGGGCGTGTCGTGGGACATGGGGGCGGGACAGGACACTCGGTGGGCGTGTCGTGGGACATGGGGGCGGGACAGGACACTCGGTGGGCGTGCCGTGGGACATGGGGGCGGGACAGGACACTCGGTGGGCGTGTCGTGGGACATGGGGGCGGGACAGGACACTCGGTGGGCGTGCCGTGGGACATGGGGGCGGGACAGGACACTCGGTGGGCGTGTCGTGGGACATGGGGGCGGGACAGGACACTCGGTGGGCGTGTCGTGGGACATGGGGGCGGGACAGGACACTCGGTGGGCGTGTCGTGGGACATGGGGGCGGGACAGGACACTCGGTGGGCGTGCCGTGGCACATGGGGGCGGGGACAGGACACAATTCCACTTATTATTTATTAAGGCATAAAGGCTAAAATGTGGGAAACTACAAACTGAAGCTTTGCCAAGCACATGGTAAAGGGGAAGGAGAAACACCCGGCTTCTAACAAAGGTAAAAGAAACATTAGCCCTTCAGTATGGTGGCTCAAGGGCACCTTCAAAGGCCCCGGGCCAGAGGCCCAATATGCCCCCTTCTACTCACTACCCAGTCAAAAGTTCATGGGTACAGGTAGGCAAAGAACTGAATTTTGTAATGTGGAAGGCAATCACAATGTTTTCATTTAGAGATTGCAAGTTACTTGCTTCTGTTGAATAATTATGGTCTCTGGGTAACAGAACAGGATTAAGTAATAAGTTCATGGTGTAGCAGACCTGCCTCACCCTTCAGGGGCACAGGAATTGCACGGCACGGAACCGTGGTCTTCACAGGGAAGGCCGTGTGGTGACTGCAGTTCTGCATCTGGGGTCTATTCCAGTTAACACCCATTGATCCTACCTGTTAGCCCTCTGCAAGGATTCGCTGCAATCCAAGAGCCTCTCTGTCCTTTATGGTCACCTTACTATGGCCTCTTGTCTCTTATTGCTTAAAATCCTTCAGAAAATGTTCTTGTTTCCTGTTTGAATATGCGGGCTGGGCTGGGGTGGGGATGGTGGCGTTGGCTCTGTGGTGTTTTCTCATCTGCTTATACATTAGTTTTGATCATTTCCTATCATAAACTTGTTTGGTATACTGCTTAAAAAGAGTATAATTTAGCCGGGTGGTGGTGGCACACGCCTTTAATCCCAGCACTTGGGAGGCAGAGGCAGGAGGATTTCTGAGTTCGAGGCCAGCCTGGTCTACAAAGTGAGTTCCAGGACAGCCAGGGCTACACAGAGAAACCCTGTCTCGAAAAACCAAAAAAAAAAAAAAAAAGAGTGAGTTTAAAAGGAAAAAAAAGAGGAGGAGGAAGAGGAAGAGGAGGAGGAGGAGGAGGAAAGAAAGACCTTTGTCTGAACCTCACAACATGCACAGGACTTAAATACTGACCACTATAAAATACTGATGGTCAAAGGCAAGAGAGCGGAATGACCAGGAAGATGTACATTGTTCATGGAATAGATGACTCAGCACAGCAAGCATGACGACTCTCCCAAATAGACACATGAGCTCAATGAATTCCCTGTCAGACTGCAAGCAGGAACTGGCACACTTATAAGATGTCTACCGGAAGGAAGACAAATGAAAGTAAGAAAAGCCAGAGCAACTCTGAAAAATATCAATGAAGGTGAAAGACTTGTTCTAGCCAACTGTAAGACTCAGAGCTGCCATGACCAGAATGATGTGGTACTGGTGGGAAGTGGGTCAGAGACTCATGAATGAAGGAGAGAGAGAGAGAGAGAGAGAGAGAGAGAGAGAGAGAGAGAGAGAGAGAGAGAGCGAGCATGCGTGTGCAGCACAGATGGTTTTGAGAATGGTGTAATAGCAAAGGGTTGGAGCAAGGGTGTGTTGAAGGAGTCAACAGGCAAAACTCCACCCAAACACATGCATGCTGCCCACAGACCATCACAGGCAAAAACACTCATACACATACATAAACAATAACAAAACCCAAACCTAGAAAACAGGGAAGGGCTGGAGAGATGGCTCAGTGATTAAGAGCACCGACTGCTCTTCCAGAGGTCCTGAGTTCAAATCCCAGCAACCACATGGAGGTTCACAACCACCTGTAATGAGATCTGAAGACCTCTTCTGGAGTCTGAAGACAGCTACAATGGACTTACATATAATAATAAATAAATCTTTAAGAAAAAAAAGAAAACAGGGAGAAGATGAGTGGATTTCAAAGAAGATACACATGCCAAATATAGAAAAAGATATTCTGCATCATGAACCAGCAGGGAAATGCAGATTAAAGTCACCAGGAAGCATCACTACAAATCTAACAGACTGGGGGAAGGATGACAACACTGAAAACTGCCACCCACCCAGCAACTGTCTCCTGCACGTTTATGTCACAGAAATCATATCTTCACACAGAAACTTGCACACTGAGATTCACAGGAGCTACGTGTGTGGCAACCCCAACAAACACCAAACTGGTTTTTAAAGAGGGAACGGTTAAAACGTGGTACGTCCATGTTGTGGGGTTACCCATTGGTTGAGAGAGATGGGCTATACACTGAGAGTGACATTCTTGAAATGTTAAGATTACAGGAATAGAGTTAGGTTTATAGCTGTTGGGGCAAGATGGGCCTGGCATGGGAAGTACAAAGGAACAGGAGGGTTGAGATCTAAGAGCACTGATTACTCTTCCAGAGGTTCTGAGTTCAATTCCCAGCAACCACATGGTGACTCACAACCATCTCTACTGGAATCTATATAGAATTTGTAGTGATTTGAATAAGATGCCCCTCCCACATCCCCGCCCATGGGCTCAAGTGTTTGAATATGTGGTCCCCAGTTGATGGCCCTGTTTGGGGAGGCTTCAGGGGTGTGGCCTTGCTAGAGGAGGTACATCACTGGGGGCCGGCTTTGAGAGTTTAAAAGATTTCTGCCATTCTCAGTTCTTACTCTCAGCTTCCTGCTTGCAGCTTACGAGGTGAGATCTCGGTTTGCTACTGTAGTCACCGTGCTTGCTGCTGGCATGCTTCCCTACCACAATGGTGCAGGACTCTTTAAAAAAAATAACATGGGCTGGAGAGATGATTCGATGGTTAAGAGCACTGACTGCTCTTCCAGAGGTCCTGAGTTCAATTCCCAGCAACCACATGGTGGCTCACAACCATCTATAACAGGATCCGATGCCCTCTTCTGGTGTGTCTGAAGATAGCTACAGTATACTCATATACATAAAATCAAAAATAAATCTTTAAAAAAATAGCATTTTGCTTTGTTGATACCACAGATATTTATTAATTTATTTAATGTATTTGAGTGCTGTATCTGCATGTACACCCGCATACCAGAAGAGGGCATCAGATCCCAGTATTGATGGTTGTGAGCCCCCATGTAGTTGCTAAGAGTTGAACTGGGTCCTCTGGATGACAGGCAGTGCTCTTAACCGCTGAGCCATCTCTCCAGCCCAGTGATGGACTCTTATCTATCAGGAACAGCAAACCCAAACGATCCATCTTTCTCTGCCATGGTGACAGTGTTTCATCAGAGCAGCAGACCTCAAAGGGCACTGTTCAGTACGGTAGCTGAGGCAGTGTCAGCACCCCAGTGGTAATGTGCTACCTTTCACAAGATGCCACTAGGGGGAGCTGGGGAAGCTCAGACGACCTCTCTCCGTAGGTATTATTCTTGCTATTGCATGCTAATGAACACATCTGAAAAGTTTAATTTTAGCTGGGCGGGGTGGCACATGTTTAATCCCAGCACTCTGGAGAGAAAGGCAGGTGAATCTGAGTTGGCGGCCAGCCTAGTCTGTAGAGTCAGTTCTGGGACAGCCAGGGCTGGACAGAGAACCCTGTCTCAAAAAAACAAACAAAAGTTTAATTAAGAAAAAATTAAAACAAATGTTTTCTAAAAGTTAAATTTGAAGCACAAATGGTTCAAGAAGGTTTTAGGCCAGGCATAGTGGCACTTACCTTTAATCCCATCACCCCAGAGGCAGAGGCAGAGGCAGGAGGGTCTCTGTGAGGCCAAGGCCAGCCTGGTCTATGTAGTGAATTCCACTCCAGCCAGGGCTAGATAGTACAATCCTGCCTCAAAATGTTAGGGTCGGGAGAACAGGGAAGGAAGACAGTTTTGTAGGTGTGTGGACATCAATTCAGGTGAAGGAATTTTTGGTTCCACCACAGACAGAAAAGGGGAGACTGAGTGCGGAAATGCTAATTTGTTTTGAAACAAGATCTGCTGTTAGAAAGCTAGCTGGGAGCTTTTTGTTCTCTTGTCCTAGCCTCTCCAGTGCTGTCAGGACTACAGGTGTGCCTACTATGCCTACCTAGTACTTCCGGTTTGGGATAATAGTAATAGTGTTAGGAAATTATTGAAGCCCTGGGTTCAAGCCCCAGGATCATAGAACTGAGCACTCTGGAGGTGGAGGCAGAAGAATCAAGTTCAAGGTCATCCTTCCCTGCATAGCTAGTTCAATGCTACTACTACTACTACTACTACTACTACTACTACTATTACTACTACCACCACCACCACCACCACCACCACTACTATAATCACTGTGAATTCCAAAGTGGATATTTCTTGAGTGTGTTGGCTCATACCTGAAACCCCAACACTCAGGGGAATGAATCCAGAGGACTGCTGAGAGTTCAAGATCAGCTTAAGCGACATGATAAAACCCTGTCAATACAAATATACATATGCATACATACATATACACACATCATGCATACACATACATAAATATATATACATACATACACATATAATACACATATACATACATACACACATACACACGTATATACATACATACATACATACACACACACACACACACATACACATACACATGAATACTGATATATTTCTGTAGAGTGGTGGGCAGTGACTCCCAGTAGAGTCATGGGACTGCCACAGGAGCACTGTTTTTCTCTTCCCTGCCTTTATTTCCTTGTCTTTAGAGCAATATCGTCCTCTCAGCCACAAGATGGCAGGAGAAGATCAGAAATTGAAGCACAGACTCTGCCCCAGAGGAAACCTATCAACAGCTTGGCACCTTTTCTTTCTTTCTTTCTTTCTTTCTTTCTTTCTTTCTTTCTTTCTTTCTTTCTTTCTTTCTCTCTCTCTCTCTCTCTCTCTCTCTCTCTCTCTCTCTCTCTCTCTCTCCCTCCCTCCCTTCCTTCCTTTCTTTCTTTTTCTTTCTTTCTTTTGCCCTTTCTTCCTCCCTTCCTTTCTTTCTCTTGTTCTCTCTCTCTCTCTCTCTCTCTCCTTTAGCTTTCTTGGTGAAGCCATCAGAGGTGCAGGCTAAAGCAAGCAGATGCTGCAGAGTGTGATGAGAGCTGCCAATAAGAAATGGGCACTGTGATTCTGTGTTCCTCTCCCACTCTGCCTACAAAGTTGGGTCCCTGTCGTGATCAGCCGCACCTTAATAAAGCCAGTGAGAGTGAGCCCAGCAGATAAAAGTGTTTCTAGAAAAGGGATGTCGTGTGCCACACTGCCTGTCCCCACCCTCTGCCACACATGCAGGTGTCCTGGATTCTTACTAGCAATACACCTTGGGATGTGTGCCAAGCATGTTTGGAATCCCAGTGCCATTCCTAGTATGGTCATCCAGTGTCCCCAGCTGGGTTACAAACATTCAGACAAAGCCAACCCTTGGCAGGTGTCAGTCAATTAAAATACCTATTTCCCTTTGAGGGACATTGGAACCCAGGAAGTATGGCTGAGATCTGAGCGATTTCCACTCAGCCTGGCCCTTTCGGCCTCTCCCTGTCAGCTGGAAACAAGGCAGGATTGATCTGGAGGGCCTTGGGTTATGAGTGGATGGAAGAAGCACTCGTTCATCTGAGGAAACCTTCTCAGTATTATGAGAAAATGATGGCGTCTTTGTCCTGGTCCTCAGTACGTCTGAGTGTCCCCATCAAGGCAGGTTAAGGGTCCTGTTTTCAAGGTGACTCATTGTACTAGAAGTTGCTGAGAGGCGCTGGCTGCCTCTGGCCAGTCAGCCATCCAGCTGTTGAGGGGGGGAGGTCACCCTCCCCAACTCACTTGTATTGTGGTTTCTTGGTGTATTGAGCTATGCAATGTAACTGTATGTTTGGGCAATTCTTGAGCCTTCCTCAGAGGTCTTTCTGTTCCCTTTTGCCCCTCCCAGTGCTTCCTGGGTGGTGGCCAGGAGGTTGAAAACCAAAGGAGTAAGGCTTACCAGGACGGACACTAGAGAGAAGAAGGTTGCGTGCTCAGTTATTCTGGGGGGTTATAGTGCTCCAGGGACAGTTTCGGTGCTCTCTCAGGTGCAGCACAAAAACCTGGGCTGTGTCTGTGAGAGAGGCTTCTGGAATGGCCATCTTGAGCTAACCTGGTGGTTTACAAGAAAAGGACTTAACAAGAGTGGAGACATGCCGCTGATATAATGCTTTGGAACAAGCAAGGCATGCTCTGAAGGCTGCAATCAAATGCAGACACCAGCTGCTGCCTGGCAGCACAGCCTGAGGGCCCCTGCTGTGTGGCTGAATGCACACGAGATAACCGCTATGTTGGCCATTTGCAAAGATCCAGAGGGGTGGGGGGCAGTGGCACCTGGCAGCAGCAGGCATAGGGAGCACACAGCTATGGTTAACGATGATCCACAGTGATACCCAGAGAGAGCCCGATGTCAAGCACCATCTCCGGATGCTTCCAACAAGGACCCACAGCGGAGGCCAGCGGCCCTGAAGTGTAAGGATAACAGATGCAGAGGCAAAGCAGACCAGCCCACCCTAGGTAATCCCAGGGTTCACACAGGCAAAACAGCCTGGCAAATACTTGCTGAGGCCTCCAATGGCCGACACCATTTCACCTCCCAAGATGGTTCTGAAGTTTGATGCTCTCAGGAAAAAAGAGCCCAACCATGAGGCTCATTGATCACTGGGGTGAGTAACTATTCAGTCTTTAAAAGGCTATGCAGGATAGGTATGGAGAGGTGTGACTAGTTACAAAACCCAGAGGACAGCTTGGGGACTTCATAAAACACATCAGTTTCAAAAGGGGGATTCTGCCAGGTGTGGTGGTACACGCCTCTAATCTTAGGACGTGTCGAGCTGAAGCAGGAGATATCAAGTTGAAGCAAGCCTGGGCTATGTAGTGAGACCCTGTCTCCAAAAAAATCAAATTACATAAATAAAGAGCAAGTAAGGTTCTCTTCTTCTCTGGCTCACTGGGTACACTTCAGTTAAGGGAAACAAAAGGAGGCTGGCACCTGTATCTCTAAGGTGAAATTCCTTGCTAGCAGGGGGTGTTGGCAGTTTTTCCTTAGCTTTGTTTTTATGAAAAGGGAACAAGGGATGTAAGAACACAGAGACTTGACAGTCAGACAGAAAAACTGTCCTTTGTGAAAATTTTCCAGGTCATTTTACATATGAGGGCCTGTTTTGGTGTTAAAAGGTGCCAGTACTCTAACAACATTGCCGTTTTTCTTTTAATATTTATTTATTTATATTTACTTATTTAATGTATCTGAGTACACTGTAGCAGTCTTTAGACACACCAGAAGAGGGCATCTGATCCCATTACAGATGGTTGTGAGCTACCATGTGGTTGCTGGGAACTCAGGACCTCTGGAAGAGCAGCCTGTGCCCTTAACCACTGAGCCATCTCTCCAGTCCTGCCGTTTTTCTTTAAATCGACCGAGAAAGGGAAACAATCCATAATCATAATTATAAATGTGACGGTGCCTAGATGCCTTCGTGGGTGAGCGAGATGTCTTCCGGCTCAGGCGATGTTGGAGGACAGCAGCAGGGCTTTTGTGATGACTCCTCTAAACTCAGAGGGAGAGAGTGAACATACCCGGATCTGTAAGAAGTCTACACCTCGTCTTTAACAATGGGTCTTCTCCTCCTCCTCTTCCCCCTCCCTCTCACAGCCTCCCACGCTGCCGGCAATAGCAGCACAGGATGCAGTTGTGATCCTTAGGGTAAGGTCGTGATGCTTTGGCCTTGAAACTTTTCCTCCCCATAGTTGCCTCTGGAAGCTCAGTAACTGGGGTGGGGGTGGGGATAGTGGGAAGGAGGGAGGGAGGGAGGGGAAAGATTAAAGTTCCATAATCAGCTATGCAGCGGCGGGACAGAGCAGCAGCTGCAATGAGTCGCCAGACTGGGCAAAACTGAGAGATGAGCCCATCCCCTATCTTCGGACTTAAATCCTTTTAAATTTGACTTTATTTGTTTACCCATGTATTTATTTTTATGAGTACGGGTGCTTTGCCTGCATGTATGTCTGCATACCACATGCATGCAGTGCTTGTGGAGGCCAGAAGAGGGCGATAAATCCCCTGGGTTGTACAGCTCCACCCCTGAAGCCCCTAAACGCAGAGGGAAGCTCACCGGTAGTCAGACCTACCCTAGGTCTTGCCAGCCTAGTGAGTGCATCAGGAGGCTGCGAGCAGCTCAAAGCCCCAGCCGCCTTCAGAACCCCAGCCCCCACGCACTTGAGAAATCCGAGTCTGCAGGCAGAGCAGCCAAAGGGGAGAATCTGCACTGGTTACCCTGCAGAGCTATAACTGTAATACCTGACCAAAAGAAGTGTTGGATTGACAGCATCATTTTCAAGCCCACTGTGGCTGGGTAGGCCAGGAAGTCCTGCAGAACAGTGTCAAAGGCAGACATTCGTCTAAGCAGACCAGGTCACGGAGGTCAAGACCAGAGCCTATGGTTGAACTCGAATTGTCCAAGGCCCACCCCTAGTGACCCACTTCTGCCAGAGAGGCCTCACTGGGGGACAGAAACTCAAAGCATGAGCTTGGGGGCACATTTCAGAGTCAACCACATAACAGATCACTTTGGCTATGTTAGAGTCAGTCATTCCAGTGTGACAGAAATCATACTTGACCCCTCCACCTAGAATTCTGCCTTCTTACCCTGTTTATCTTAGAAGGAACAAAACAGCGTCCTTCTCTGACTACCCAGTCCAGCCAGGAGCCAGAGTTTGGGTAGTGGGGAGGAGGGATAGTCTGTGTCCCTTGGCCCCAGGAAAGGCTGTCGGTCTAAGGCTTCCCTGGGGACAGAGGCATCAGCTATAGGAGGGGCGTGGGCTGCAGGAGGACCCCCAAGCCAACCACAGACAGCACAGATGTGCAAGAAATCCCACAGGGCATCAGGACCTTTAGCAGACTCCAGAGCTGGACCCTGGTAAAGAAGAGGGGGTCTCCCAGAGAGCACCCCATGGGTGCTTTTCCTAGGGGACAGGAACACAAACGGGTTACCTCACAGGTGTGCTGGCTGGACAGAAACCAGGCTGTCCTGCAGCCAAGACTTTTAAAAGAGCAGAAGCCATACTGAATCCTGCTAACTCAGTTGTAACATTTTCTCCGCTCTTTGCAGGGAGACGCGCTCAGCATCTTAATCATGGCCGTGCTTGCACTGGGCACTGGCAAAGGGCTCGCACAAGTAATGCAACTTTCTCTGGCTCCCATCCATGAGGTGATGACTTGATAAAAGGTGGCATCCCAGGTCAGGGCCTGTGGCTCAACAGTGGACAATTTCTGTGCCCAGTGACATCACAGGGTGGGGAGAGCCCAGTGGTCAGCATCCCTCCTGTCTTCCCCCACTCCCGCTCGTCTCGTAGTTACTCTGCATCTGCTGTGTGTGGCCATACAAAGACAATCACACACTGCACAGAGCTTCCAGTCTGCAGGACAGTAGCAACCAAGGCTCTTATTAAGGAGACCTCAAGTTACAGACCAGAAATAGCTAAAGACGAAGAAGAGCCAACGAGCACACAGGAGATGATAATGATTGCTGAAGAAACGGAGGTGCTCAGTCCCAGATCCCAGGGCCGGAGCCTCTGGTGCAGAGGAGGAAATCATGACTCAGGACTGGAATGTTGCAGGTGAGCTGAGGGTGCAGCAGAGTGCGCAGCAGATGTTCTGGTACAGAATTCTCCCCTGCAGTGAGGCCTGGCCTGGCCTCAGCTGATGCTTTTTGAAAAGAGATTGGGACACCACCATTGGCTTCAAGTAAGCCCAGTGAGAGGGGAGGCCGAAGGAGAAGGAAACAAAACAGAACCAACTGATTTAAGTCTTTGGGAGAAACCCTTTGTGACAAGAGAATGGTGGTGGCTGAGGTAAAGCTGTGTGCATATGAGGCCAGGGCCACGGTTCCCAGCAAGGGGCTCACTGGGCCACAGGTGACATTCCAACTGGCCAGAGGATGATGAAGGAAGCAGAAGGTGGGATGTAGCTGTGAGGTGATGTGAGAAGAATGTGGTCCATCCATACGGTTGGCCAGACCATGTTTCTAGGTTATGACACGAGGAGAGCCTTATCGCCTTTTCAGGGATGTTGGACTTCGCCAAGATTAAAGACATACAGATGCTTTGACTGTTTGGGCAGGCACTGAATAGATAATAGCTAAGTTTTGGTGTGGATGGGCCTGTTGCTGTTCTTGTGAACCAATCCCCTAATGAATAAAGGAGCCAATCACTGGGCGAGTAGGAAGGACTTCCAGGTTGGACAGAGGAAGAGAGGAAGCAGGAGAGAGTTGGGTCCTTTGGGACAGGTATAGTGTGAGGACAAGATGTAGCTATGAGTGTCTCCCAGGTTCAATGGAGGATATGTAAGGATTCACCACTGGAGGATTTAGATTTAATAAGGCTTACAAGGTTATGATTTAGTTGTTGTGCCCAGCAATTGAGTTACCATTGTGTTTTCCTTCACACGGCGGTTTATCTGGGTTCAAGAGAGAAATGTACTGTGGCAAAGTGTGGGTTTGCCTGAGGTGCACGACAAAGGTTGTGGGGGTTTTGGGTTTGGCGTGGTAGTGACCCGCCAGTGGTAACCTAGCAAGCTGGGTGGAGAGATTGTGGAGTTCTGAGTCAGAGTCTCCAAGAGATAAAAAAAGGTTGGCCATTGCCCTCCAGGGCATAGCCAGTCAAACTGCTGGGGCAGAGAGCAGTAGGGAGTAGCGCCGGAAGCATGCTGGTCATTTTTTAATATTTCCTACAACAAAGTATAAATTGTTTTAACCCATTGTTACTAAAAGAAGAAAATACAAAAGTGAAATAACCCAGTTTTGTGCAGTGTGTGTGTGTGTATGTTTGTGATATGTGTGGTATGTTGCATGTGTGTGTTTATAATATCTATGTGCCCACACATGTATGTATTTGTGGTATTTATGGTCTGTATGTGATATGTATATATGTGTGCTGTGTGTTTGTGATATATTTGTGATGTGTGTGGTGTGGTATGTGATGTGTGTTTGTGATGTGTGATATATGTTGTGATGTGTGTGGTGTGGTGTATGTGATATGTGGAGTATGTATGTATGTGATATGTGGAGTATGTATGTATGTATGTGATATGTGGTGTATGTATGTGATGTGTGTGTTTGTGATATGCATGGTGTGGTATGTGTGTATGTATGTGGTGTGTGTGTGTGTGTGTGAGCTCGCATGTGTGATATGCATGGATCAGACAGCTTGGTGGAGCCTGCCCCACAGTTACCTGGCAATAGCCAGGTGGCCTGGCCCACTATAAAGGGGGGCTTCTTGGCCCCTCCTAGCTCTCTTGCCCCTTCTCTCTTACCCCTTTCTCTTGTCCACACTCTCTCTTGTCTCTTGCCCCGTTCCCCCTCTTTCCCCATTCTTCTCCCCTCTTTTCACGTGGTCATGGCCAACTCTCACCCCTCTTATCTTTTCTTTCTCTCTTCTCTCTTTTCCTTTTCCTATTTTTCTATAATAAAGCTTTAAAACCATGGACTGTCTCTTATCTAAATCCACTGTGTAGGAGAAATGGAATTGGCCTCAGTGTCTCCAGCTGCCAGAAAGGACCCAGGACTTCCCTACCTGGCCAGGCTTCCTCTACAGGTACACGGGGCCCTCGCCAGAACAGCCCCACATTCTGGGCAAGGACCTTCCCCCCTAGACGGGCAGCTCCTCTGCAGGTACACAGGCACTCGCCATCCCTATACAGGTCCACAGGGCCTTCTTCCTCCCTACAGTCGAAGATCAAAGTCAAGTCACCAGGCTTTGCCACAGTGCCTTCACAGAGCCCCTCTCACGGGCCCCACTTGTATATTCTCTTTGTAATCATTAAGCTGCATCATTAGCATAAACTGGAAGCAGTTCTACAATTTTCTATATGTATGTTGTATTTCTTCATAACAAGTAGGGGAAGGATTCTGATGAAGACAAGAGGGCCTTCTTCAAATGGAAAAAAAAGGATAAAAATGAATATATTAAAAATAGTGTGGGCCAAGCAGTGGTGGTGCTTGCCTTTAATCCCAGCACTTGGGAGGCAGAAGCAGGCAGATTTCTGAATTCGAGGCCAGCCTGGTCTATAGACTGATCTACAGTACAGCCAGGGCTACACAGGGAAACCCTGTCTTGAAAAACCAAAACAAAATAGCATGATATCTTTGCTTTATGTTGGGTAAGTTGTGACATAAAGCTAATAAACTTGTTTTATATTTAAGAGAAAGAAATCTCCTTGGGACAGATGACATTGTGGATTTTAGAAGGCATTTTCCGAGCTACCTCACATTGCCATTTACTGAGTCTGCCTTGAGTCAGTAAAAACATATTGATATAAATGTAGACCTGATCACTTGAATGTAAAAGTACAGTTGTGACCCAGAGACAGGCCTGACTGAACACATAGGAAGAGTTGTTTCTATTCTTTAGTGAAGGGAGTTGTCAGGGTTTCTATTCCTGCACAAACATCATCACCAAGAAACAAGTTGTGGAGGAAAGGGTTTATTCAGCTTACACTTCCACATTGCTGTTCATCAACAAAGGAGGTCAGGACTGGAACTCAAGCAGGTCAGGAAGCAGGAGCTGATGCAGAGGCCATGGAGGGATGTTCCTTACTGGCTTGCTTCCCCTGGCTTGCTCAGCTTGCTCTCTTAAAAAACCCAGGACCACCAGCCCAGGATGGCACCACCCACAAGGGGCCCTCCCCCCCTTGATCCTAATTGAGAAAATGCCTTACAGCTGGATCTCATGGAGGTATTTCCTCACCCGAAGCTCCTTTCTCTGTGATAACTCCAGCTTGTGTCAGGTTGACACACAAAACCAGTACAGGAGTACTGGTCTAATTGTATATTTGGGGAGTGATCAGTTTAGAAAAACAATTTACTGATAATGTCAAATATATGGGGTAGAAAGCCAAAGTGTGGAGGAGACCTCCTTCACAGCAGACCTCAGGTTTCTTCCAAGTCCAGCCTGAATGTAGCAGTTAAAGGAACCTGGGTGTTGTCAGTACCACAAGGTTGTCAGGTGCAGGATGACACTGGTTTCCAAGTTTACCAGTCTGTTACCTTGGCTTTCTTCTGTTGCTGTCCACTGAGAAAGGTCAGCTTGTGGGGGCGGCAGGTCTCTCCCTTCCAAAATCCATGTGTGTCATGTGGCAGCTTCTGTTAGAGTTGTCATGACAACCCATTCCCTCTTCAGTGGTCAACAAGTGAAGAAATTAAGACCCAACTCATCTTTCTATGGTTGGCAAAACTCCTACATTCCAAGGGTTTTCTGAGAGAGAGGGAGAGGGAGAGAGAGAGAGAGAGAGAGAGAGAGAGAGAGAGAGAGAGAGAGAGAGAGAGAGAGAGAGAACGAACAGCAAGGCCTGTGATACAAATGGTCAGTCCCTAACCAGGCTGAGGGCCCCAGGAGAACATAACTCTTCACTTGGCTTCATTGCCCATTTCAAATATAGACTTAAAAAGTCTCTTCAAACAACAGCCTTCCAATGAAGAGTTGAGTGGTGAGATTCTCCAGGGACTCTGGGAGCTGTATGTGTACAAATAGGAAATTGTACTTTATTAATAAACACCCACAGTTTGGAGATCTTGACACGTCTTCCTCACACGTCTTCCTCGGTGACCTGACCTGACTCCTGTGCCATTTGCTATCACATAGACATGGGCTTTTTCTTGATAGCCTGACAACTTTAAACTGACATTAACATCAGACATAAAGACTTGGCCAAACTTTGTTTTTCCTCCACCACCTTCCTGTTTTACAGGCTTACTCATCTCCAGGTGGAGGGCAACAATCAGATTTAATGACCTTTGGGCCTCAACTCGCACCGCATGGGCTTTAGTATAATATGATTCCAGAAAACTTGACACTAGTGTATGCACCAAACTGCACCAAAGAGACGCACATACCCTGAAGAGCAACCAGTCCATCCATGCGGTCTGGAATTACGGAAAATAATTGCGTTTGAGATTCCAACGCTGGGATGTCCGTAGGTCACCTGACAGGTGGATGAGGAGCACAGTTTCATCTTTCATCTTTTCTCAAGATGGAATAGAACCATCTACCCACAAAGCCCCCTGCCCGCTGGGCCAGTCCTGAAGCGTCACATAAACGCTGACCACATCTTCCCAGATAAGGTTTTATAATAAGGTTCTGACATTTACATTTCCAAGATGTAAATATAGACTCTGGCTTTTAAAAGGAACATTTTGAATGAACCCTTCCTTTTTTGCCTTTGACGGTCAAAGGACAACAGAATGTGTCGATCCTGACCCCATGTCATCAAGAATCTAAAACCCAGCTGGGAAATAAAAAGGTTAAGTTAGAGCTGAGTGTGGTGACCCAAGCCTGTAATCCCAACACTCACCAGGCTAAGTAAAGAGAAAGTGAGAGAAAGTCTGAGGCTAGCCTAGGCTACGTAGCTAGACCCTAGCACAAAACAAAACCATTCAATATTTTCAAGGTACTTGGTTCCTTTCTAATACTTTCAAGCTTCTCTTTTATCTTAGTTTTTTTTTTTTTTTTTTTTTTGAGACAGGTTTTGTGTGTGTGTGTGTGTGTGTAACCCTGGCTATTCTGAAACTCACTCTGTGGACAGGCCGGCCTTGAACTCTCACTTCCTGAGCACTGGAATCAAAGGTGTGCACTATCTCTGCCCAACTTCTATTTTTTTAAATACATAATCGCATCTGCTTCCTGCCGTTTTGTACCCCCTCCGCTTGTCTCATCATGGCTTCTGTCTCTGTCAGCCCTTACTCTGGTTTTGTTTTCTAAATGGGCGCTTCCGCTTCTGACATGCTTTCTGTGAGAATTCCCTGAGGTCTGGGTTCAGGATATCTTCCTGGAGGTTTGTGCTTGCTTTTGATAGTTGCTTAGAGCCTCACAAACCAGGTTGAGGACCCCTGATAATCTCACAGCAGCATGCATGGCTTTGACTCTCACCTCCTAAGCGGGGTACCCCACAGGTGCGGCTCCTAGGGAACAGGATCTTTCTGCACTAAAGTCAGCACAACGTCCTTTTTTCCCCCTTTCATTCTTCTGCAAAGCAGATACATTTCACAGTCATCTCTCCTAAGGCTCCTGGAGAGTACAGCTTTCTGGGCAAAGTTCTTATCATTCTCTCAATTGCAGGGAGGTCGGGGATTTCTTTTCTTCTTTTTCCTGTTTTTAATTTTAATATTTTTTTTTTAGACAAGCTTTGTTTCTGGTCTTCTTGCTTACTAATGATTCATTTTTAAAATATTAATTTTTTTCCTTTTTGGTTCTATTGTTTATCAAGCTTGGTTTTATCAAGAAGTTCACTTTGAGTATTTATATAAACCATCACACTGAACTGAAGTATTTCAAACACATGGTTAGAAAACAGTCAGTTGCTAAGTAGAGTTGAGGTGCAGGGTTTTTTTAATATTAAAAAAATTATTATTTTTAAAGTATGCGTAGGAATGGAAGTTGCATGTGGGTGTGTGCACATGCCAGTAGATTTGGGAACTGAACTTGGGTCCTCTGCAAGAGCAGCAAGCACTCTAACTGCTGATGGTCTCTCCAGTCCTTACTGTAACTGTGTCCCCAAGGGTGCCTGTGTCCTTCGGTATTGTCCCCCTGCTCCAGTCTGGCCTCCTTCTATTGCTCCTTCTGGCCAGCCTCCTGCATGCTGGGATTGCCGGCCTGTGCCGCCACAGCGGGCTTCGGTCCTTCACTTTTTATTCAAGACAAACTTCTAGCTCTGAATGTGCGATGGGCAGAAGACCGCTGAGATGACAACGCACTTAAGAAGCTAACTGAGACAAGAAGACAGAAGTGGGCAGGCAGGCGTGAGTCGCTGGATGTCTGTGGGGTAAACAGCCCCCAATCTCCATACAAACTACAACACAGCGACCTGCATGAACCGCAAAGAACCATCACCAGCCACAACAGCGTATCAGGTACCTGGTTAAGCGGATGCCCAGAGACCAGTGAGGACACACAGATGAGGGATGGACAGGAGGCCTGACAGAGTGTAGATGCCACTGTCACCAGATCTTCCGATTTTTCAAGAGCGATAAATCTATATTTCAGGTAAATCCCGGTTCTTTAAAATGCTGACAACAATATTAGAAAACACACGAGAGACCTGCAAAGCAGCCACATGGGGAAAGATCTGCAGACAACCCGCAGCTCTGGGCTGGCTGTGGAAGTGCTGGGGACCTGTGGCTCCTCTGGTCAAGGCCAAGTGGCCGGTGTGCAGCTCCTCTTCTCTGCAGCAGTGACTGGAGAGACAAAGCAAGGCTGAACGTCACACACCTGTAGTGGGTTCTGACACGCTGTGACCCGATTCTGAGACTGTCACTCACTGTGTGACCTGAGGCAAAGTCCTGCAGAATGAGAGGGGTGGTCTCTGCCCTGGCAGGTTGCTCTGGAGAGAAACTCCGATGGCTCGTGGATGACCCACCTCCTCCAGTGGAATCAGGTAAATGCCGTCCTCCTGCTTGGAAGGAGCCAGTCACTACAGTGAGTGAACACGGGGACATGTGACAGGATGGCTCCTGTGTGGCTCTCCTGCAACCCTGCCTTTGATTTGCCTGGCGAAGGTTGGGAAAAAACCTTCAAAGCCACTCTGTTCTCAGAGCGCGCGCGTGCATGCGTGTGTATGTGTGTGTGTGTGTGTGCACACACACATGGGGCATATATATGTATATATAGAGCATAAGCCTTTTATGGTGGGCATGTGGAGGTCGAGACAGGGTTTCTCTGCGTAGCCCTGGCTGTCCTGGAACTGACTCTATAGACCAGACGGGTCCTGAAGTCACAGTGATCCACCTGCCTCCACCTCCTGAATGCAGGGATGAAAGCCGTGTACCATCAGAACTGGCTCAGTTTTCCTTTCAAGACGTGGTCCAAGGGACTAGAGGCCATCAGACTTGACAGAAATCACAATTCTAGGCCGAGCCGTCTCCCTACCCTATCTTCATGTATGACACTTCTTTAGTACAGTAGTTCTAACCCTAACGCTTTCAATCTATAATTCACTTGACCCAATCTGGGACTGGGACTCCAGGGCTGAAAACCTCTTCAAAGTCAAGAGCTGGTTTGTGAAGGAGTCAGGCTGAGTTCAAGAGCTTGGACTCTTAATCTTATCATGGAGTGCTCCTAATGTCAAAGCAGAACTTACCTTCTTGGGGAGCTAGTGAGGACAAAAATCCGCCCGGAATGACATCCCACAGGACACTCACTATGTATGAGTGTTTAACAAAGACATCCCACTATTACCAGTTTGCTGAGAGAACAGAGGGCAGGACTGGGGAGCAGCCATATGCCTTCAGGCTGGCGCGCTCTCCTTTTTAGCTGGGCCACATATTTGTTGGGAGAACACAGTAGCCAACTCAGAAGAAAAGGAAGCATGTGTAGCATGCTCAGCACCAAGAATTTTGGCTGTGGGGCTGGAGTGGAGCACCACGGCCTGCCTACAGGGAGGACTGTGCTTAGTGGTTCCTAAGGAGGCTGAGTGTCTGCCTCTTCCAGGCCCCGTCACAGCTAGGTGTTCAAAGGCTTTTATTCATCTTACTCAGCTTAAAATTTTAACATATTGTTTCTTTAGTACTTAAATTTACATAAAAATGGACAACCACCACCTTAAATCATTCAAAGGAAAAAAAAAACAAAACCTTGTCGGTAAGAGGTGGGGAAGGTCTTGATTTTAAACCTTAGCTAGGCGTGGTGTCGCATATCTGTCATCCCCACTCAGGAGGTAAGAGGGTCAGAAATTCAAGGCTGGCTTTACATAGTGAGTTCAAGGACAGCCTGGATTACATGAGACCCTCCCAGTCTTAACAGCAAAAAAAGTCTACCTTAAAGATAATGTGGGCATTCGACTGAGTCAACACTCTATGTCCTCAACTTTTCTATAATAAAGTTTTAGGTGAAAACAAAGGTCATCTGTAGAAATGGAGATAGTTCAGGAGATCTGTGAAGGGCAGGTAAAGGAAAAAGCAAAGGGGACCATGCATAAGGTTCAGTGTGTGTGTGTGTGTGTGTGTGTGTGTGTGTGTGTGTGTGAAAGCTTTTCCCATGGGAACTAACGGCAGGGATAAATCCCCTGGGTGAAGCACATACATCTGACAGTTAACATATACATGTCCATGGTTTGTCTTGCATTGATTTCAAACTCTTGAAATATTTAACTTTTATATATTTCTTGTGGCACCAATCGAGACTGTAAGTCTGAGATGAACGGCATCGAGTGCCTGGTCCCCATTCCCTACTGTTAGGGTAAGAATGCTCTCAATGAATCCACAAACTCTTATAAAGCCCCAAATTTCTGCATGCTCTTCAAGTACACTAATGGGACGAGCTGCTTACAGATGCATGGATTTCTTTCGTAGCATATTGTGTGTGTGTTTAAAAAAAAATGAGTGAAGTCTTCAGTGTTTGCGTTGCACATTGCAAAGCCTCGGTGAGTTTGCCTTCTGGATCGGGCACAGAGCCAGACACCAGATTCCTGGTAATAAATCCTAACCTCTCTGCACAAATCCCCACCCATTTGGGGCACAGGCACTCGAAACTGAATATGCGATCCCACATCACCATCTACATTGCCAGACTGTAAGTAAATCAAAATCAAGTTCCGGGCTTCTTAGTGGAGCAGACTCGAAAGGACAAGGCAGGTCCTAAGGTAGCATAGCAAACCTAAAAGGCAGAATTCCTTTCTTCAGCTCCCCTTTCCAGAGACAAGCCCAGGAGACGGAAATGTATTTATTCGTAAATGGACCGAGCCATGAAGCCCGAAACCTGTACCTAAGGCTATCTGGAGCAGGGGCACAGACCACGCAGGGTGTTAAGTGTCCACCGTGTGGTCCAGGTGCGTGCACCGGTGTGTACCTAAAGCTGCTGCTTTGTTCTGGTGAAGGCAGGAGCCCGAATCGGCGCTGCTTGGGGAGCGCGAGAATCTCGCCATCGAGATGCGTGGTCCGAACCTCGGGTCTGTGCGGGAAGCCCGTTACGGGCCAGCCTGACTGCCTCGCAATCAGCGCCCAGGGAGACCGCAGTAGCGCGGGCCTCACCGCGTCCCTCCGCCGACGCGGGCGGCCCCACGCGCCAGCCGCTCCGCCAGCCCCACATTCCAGTTCAGAAATAACACACACGTGTGCTGGTAAACAAGCGCGCCAGGCGCCCGGGGCTGCGCGTCCACGGCGAGCCTGTGCTCCGCGCCCCCTCCACCCGCACGTGCCGCCAGGCTCCGCCCGCGGAGCCGCTGCGCCGCCAGGCCCCGCCTCTGCCCGCCAGGCTCCGCCCAGCCCGTCTCTCCAGGGCCCTGGGGTCCTAGCGCCCGCCGGCTAGCAGGCTGGCGTCGTCGGGATTCTGCAAGTTTCTCGCCCTGATGGAGCGTGCCGCCCGGGTCCGCTCCCTACCTCCTTTCTCTCCTCCCCGCACAGTCCGCCTCTCGTCCTCCCGCTGTGTGCGCGCCGAAGGCTGCCTCTCGGAGCGCCTTCGCTCTCCCTCCCCTCTGTCCTTGCAATTTTACTCGATTGTTTATTATTTGCTGGGGGCGGGGGCGAAGGGGGAGAGAGGGGCGTCTGGAGCCCAGAGGCTCGCGGCGGCGGCGGCCAGTCAGCGCGCGGCGTGGCTTGACGAGGAAGCCGCGCAGCGAATGGCGACGCGGCGCAGGGCTCCGGGGTCACGCGCGTGTAGAGACAATGACATCATCTGTTTGTACGCGTCGAACTAGCTTGGTGCAGGGGCGGGGCCTCACGTCACTTGAGTGACGGGTCGCGCGTAAAGCCTGGAGGCCGGAGTTTCGGGGTGGGCGGCCTCTGCTAGTCTGGCTGTTTTGGGATATTGGGTTGTCGCGGAGCCCAGACTTTAGCTGCAGAGACTGAGGGTTTTGTTTTGAAAGATACATATGAATCAGAATGCGTAGATTTTTGGTATGCATGTTGCATGTGGCGCAGGAAAGCACACACGTATGGCCCAGAGGCACGGATCGTCGGATAGGGGATTGCGAAGGTGCTATTTGAAGTCCAAAGACTTGAAAAAGTCAAGCACGTAGTCAGCTGCTTTATCATAAGAAAACTGTTGCCCGCTTCCAGTTAGGTTATCTGCTGCTCCTGCGTTTAGGACTGGGGAGCTGCACTTTTCTTCCTGAGTTGCACTTTTTCCGATTAGCCTTAAAATCCGTGCAAAGCGAAGCACGACTGTCCCTGGGCGTCCCAGGTGAGGGTCCAGTACACACCTTTTGGCGCCTAAGGTAAGGCATCGCAATCTTGGCCGGCCAGCGTCTCCACACCAAGGTAATCCTTGTCATCTGCGGCTGGCGTCTTTACTCGGGTGTTACCCGGTGTCAGGTTCTAATAAGGAACCCGATCCTGGGGCGGGCTCCGACCCCACGCACCCACGGGCAGGCCAGGGACCCACAAGCCAAACGCAGGGCCCGAAGCTGCGAGGGCGCGGCGCAGTGGTGTGCTCCGGACCAGCATGTGGCCGCTGAGATCCTCGAGGACAGGACCCCTGCACAGAAGGCTGCGGGAGCCTGCAGGGTCCCGACCCCCGCGCGCGCCCGACCCCCACTCCCGCAGCCCCGCGCGCGCAGGCGCGAGGGCGCACACACGCGCACTCCCACACGCACGCACAGCAGCACTCCCGGCCCCCGCCCCAGCCCTCCCCCTGGGCGGGGACCCGCCCCGCCGTCAGCCTAGGTTGAGGCTCCCTGCGAGTGTCTATAACTTTGTGCTGCTGCCGCGGCCGCCCTGCTCGTGGAAGGGAGGAGGAGGAATGTGGAAGGCGGCGGCGGCGGCGCAGCCCAGGCTGACAGGCGGTTCCTCCGGCGGGCTGCGGCGGCGGCCCGAGCGTCCCCTCGTCGCGGTGCCCTGGGCTCGCGCGGAATCGTACGCCCTCCTGCCTCGTCCCTGAAGGGAAGGAGCCGAGGTAGGCGCCGGAGCTGTGCAGCGGGGCGGCCGCCTTTCCAGTGACTCCGGATCTGTTTCCAAGCTGGGCCAGGCTCTTCCCTTTCCCTCCCTGTGACTCGGAGTGCTCCCCCCCTTCTCTCCCGCTAGTGTCTTTAAAGGACTTGAGGGAAGGGGGGAACTGTCAAGATGGCAGCAGCGGGAGCAAGGAGGTGATGAACGTGCTGGTCCGGGTTTTCTTGCAGTCCGAGAGATTTGGCGCTTCCCGACCTGTTGGAAGATTTATGTTCCCACTTGCTTCCTCCTTCCCGTTTCTGACCTGGAAGGGGGCGGAGGCCCCCAAGTCCCCAAGAAAATACACCTCAGATCTTCTTAGTAGTGGGTCCTGCGGGGTCGGCCCTCTCTCTCGCTTGTTGGAAGTGACCTGGCAGGTCTGCACCCAGATCCCACGCTCGCCCTGATGGTCCGCGGGTGGAGAGGAAAAGACGGGAGTTGCCTGCGCCAGCCCTAGGGGGCCTTTCGTCTGGGAGGGGTGTGCGGGGGGGGGATCGCAGGCCCGGGAACGGGAGGAGAGCCCAGGACTCTGCTGACTTCGGCTGCGCCTCGGCTGGAGGCACTTGAGCGGGCCCGAGCCAAACATAAACAAACGCACGCACGCCCTCCGACCGGTGCTGTGCTGTTGGGGTCCGGAGGCCGCCCACTCTTACTGGCGCGGCCTCCCCTCCCCCGGGGCGCCCCTCCCCCCTCCGCCCCGCCACCTAGCCCGGGGGAGACCTGCCGTTCTGACGACGGCAGCGGGGGAGGGGGCTGCCCCGCGCGCGGCCGTCGATTCGCTCGCGTCTCCGGGGCGGCCGGGCCAGGGGGCGGCGTCTGCTGCACCAGGTTCGCGGGGAGCACGTCCTCAGGTCTATCCGTTCTAGGTGGCGGCCGCGGAGTCTCCGTGGACCAGGCTCCAGCACGGGATAATCAACTCTCTCTTCGCGCTTCTCTAGGTAGCTGGAGCTCGAGCCTTCGCGGCGCCCGGTCCCTCCCCCGCCGCACCCAGCCTGGGCGCGAGAGTAGAGTGCAAGAGCCCAAGCCGCGGGCGGCGGGCAGGCGGCGAAGATGGCAGAGGCACCAGCCTCCCCGGTCCCGCTCTCTCCGCTCGAAGTGGAGCTAGACCCAGAGTTCGAGCCACAGAGTCGGCCACGCTCCTGTACGTGGCCCCTGCAGAGGCCGGAGCTGCAGGCGAGCCCGGCCAAGCCCTCGGGGGAGACGGCCGCAGACTCCATGATCCCCGAGGAGGACGACGATGAAGACGATGAGGACGGCGGCGGCCGAGCCAGCTCGGCCATGGTGATCGGCGGCGGCGTGAGCAGCACGCTGGGCTCCGGGCTGCTCCTCGACGATTCGGCCAGGCTGCTGGCTCCGGGAGGGCAGGACCTCGGGTCGGGGCCAGCGTCCGCCGCAGGCGCGCCGAGTGGGGGCACGCAGACGCAGCTGCAGCCTCAGCAGCCACTGCCACCGCCGCAGCCGGGGGCGGCTGGGGGCTCTGGGCAACCAAGAAAATGCTCCTCGCGGCGGAATGCCTGGGGGAACCTGTCCTATGCCGACCTGATCACCCGCGCCATCGAAAGCTCCCCGGACAAACGGCTCACTTTGTCCCAGATCTACGAGTGGATGGTGCGCTGTGTGCCCTACTTCAAGGATAAGGGCGACAGCAACAGCTCTGCGGGCTGGAAGGTGCGTGCCTATCAGGGGCTGGTGGTCGGACCTGCCAGGCCTGCGCAGCGCCGAGCGCGCGTATTGGAGCGGTCGGTTTGCCGACGCCCGGAGAGGGCTGGCAGAGGAGCTTCTTTCTGGTGTGAGGCTTTGGGGTTGGGGGTTCTTTTCACTCCTAGAGGAGGGAAGCCTGGGATGGCCTCAGAGTGGGAAGGGAGTGTCCTAGGCAAGCCTTGGGCATGCCCAGGTGAGGAGACTGTGGGCAAAGGACGGACCTGTACATTTGTATGTGCTGGATTACCCTGACTGCGGGGAGGAGGTAGCCCTGCGGCCAATTTTGGAATACACAGGGGGTGGAAGTAGGAGGGCAGTGTGGGTGGAGGGAAGGCGTGTGTGTGGGAGTGTTTGGGATGGCGTTCAAGTTAGTGGCAAAAGCACGATACTAGCAAACTGAGTGAAGATCTTTGGGTCCGACTTGTGCTTGTGGGTATTGACACCAACACAAATCGATCCCATTAGGAAAAGCAATGGTCGCAGACTGTTCCCTGGCCGGCTCTCAGGCCTTTCCTCACACACACCTTTAGAGACGTCACTCCCCCAAGCCTGCCAGCAGGTAGCCTCTGAAATGCTCTGGGGCTTGAAACAGGTCGAGTTTGTCATCCAGAAGGGTACTGGCTACACCTGCTGCTCCGGTGGTGGTCTATGCCGCTGCAGGCGGTGTTTGAGGCGGGTGTCACGTGCCAGGGCCTCTGGTCTGAGCTTTACCTTTGTGGGAGGGAAGGACGGAAGGGCTGATAGCAGGGTTGGGCTATAATGGCTTCTATCTATAAAGGAGCCAGAGAGACTCTTCTGTTCCCTTTCAGCCTCTTGGGGCACCCGACACGTGATAGGGAGAGAGGTGAGGAAAGGCCTATGATGTAATGACTTCCTTCGGTTGGGCATCCTGGTCCCTGCCGGGTTGCCCTGCTCTTGGGGCACCTCGGGCCCATTCCCCTGAAAGCAGCCGCAGTCCCTCCCGCGTCCGTGGAGCGAAGTCACTCAGCAGTCGCCCTTGCTTGCTGTTTCCTTCCTTTTCCTACTTAGCTGTCATTGTGAGCTCTGTGGCTTCTGGCTTCTAGGTTTCTTTAGGTGTATAAGAACAGTTCAACTTTGTGGAGACCTGAAATAAAGCCTCTGGAGGAGCCTTGCAGACTAAAGTGACTTGAAAAAGTGTCTAGTACTGAAGAACCTTGAGTGGATGGTTTAAAAGCAAAACGTGTGCTTTGATACTATTCCAGAAACCTGTCTCAATTCCGATGATACAAGTGCTGACGTTACAAGCTTATATTTGATCCAATTTTGTTGATTTCCAAAGGAATGGCACATGTTTGAGGTTCGGGTTGTTTACAGAGAGGATGAGGCTCTGTTTGGAAGTATTGCTAATGTGATAGCTTTGAAAACTGCTTCGAAGCAGGTGGAAAACCTTTATGTCAATGTCCATTGTCTGGATGGAGTATGTAGAGTTGGGCAAAATGCATTCCGGAGTTTGGAATATTTTTCAACAACTTCACACTTGAAATTAAATCCTACCTATTTGAATTTGCTATAAAAAGAGATTACTCAACTTTACAAGTTAACATAGGAAAGGGTTTTGACCTTTCCTTATATGTGTTTGTGCATATATGTAGTATATATAATATATGTTAGAGTAGGGGTGAGGGGGAGAGAGAAAGGGAGGTAGGGTGTGTGTGTGTGTGTGTGTGTGTGTGTGTCTGTGTGCGTGTGCAAGTCAGAGGATAACTTGGGAGTGGATCCTGGGAGGTGAACTCAGATCATTAGGTTTGGTGGCAAGCACCTTTACCCACTGAGCCTCTGATTTTTTGGGGATTTCAAAAGTAATTTAATTCTGTAAGTAATGTTTCTTGTTATTGTGCTTATAAAAATAACCAATTTTGTATATTTGTGGCTTTAATTTTTTTATAGATTTACTTCTGAAAGTGGTTACCAAAAGAAGCCATAGTTGAGTTTGGTTCATATTTTCATAAAGATTTTAGGCTTTCAATAGGGCTAAGGGGACACAGTTGTATGTGGTCATGTTATGATTGTCACACGGTTTTTTCTTTTCTATCTTGCTTCAACTAAAGCCATATGAGATATTGCCAATAGAATATCTCAAAGCTTATTATGTTTCATTTAGGGCATATGTTTTATGGTTTTCTTTGCTTTAACTTTAAGGATATGTGTCATGGAATCCTTGAAGACTTGAAGGAATGTAGTTTAGTTGAAGTTTTTGTAAGATGACCTTCACCAAAGGAAGCAGCCCTGCAGGCACTTCCACATCTTTAATGATGGGGAGAGAAGGCCCTTTGAACACGAGGCCGGCCGGCTGGGTTTATACACTGGTTATGACTAATGCCAGCCTTTTTTGTCTGCTGGTTTAGTGGGACTAGAAGGTAAGGGGGAGAGGGGTCAGGAGCTAATGTGACCCACGCCTGTGCATCTGAGTTTAGGAACTGACTCCTGTGATGTGTGGCCATTTTAGAAACCTGTGTTTAACCACAGTACTTTCATTGTGAGTTATACTTTAGGATTTTTAGCTTCTAAAAATGTCTAGAATTCAGGTTAACCTGCAGACGTTTGCAGATAGAGCAGGAACTCGAGTCTTAGGACGCACTTTTGTGGCTTTTTGGGCCAGAATGTTATGTGAGTCTCTAACCAGAAATATCACTTTAAGATTACAGAATGAAGCCGAGGCTTAATAGTAGGCTCCTTTAATCACAGCACTCAGGAGGCAGAGGCAGGCAGTCTCTGACTTTGAGGCTAGCCTGATCTACACAGTGAGTTCCAGGACTACATAATAGAAATACTGCCTCAAAAAGCCAAAATTACAGAATTGAAGAATTAGAAAAGATGCCTTGAAATTAGAATTTAGACCAGTTATCTTCAGCATTGGTTGGCTTTTTAGAATTACCTGGGAACAACTGAAAAATACTAGTGCTCAGAGAATCTGGTAGAATCTAACTCGTGTGACTTAGCATCGGAACCTTTTTGCTTTGGTTCCCCAGGTGATCCTAATGTATAGCCAGGTGCAGCTTGCTGAAGAGATTGAAGACTTCTCAGATCACAGGCAGTACAAGGCTAATTAGCAGCTACCGACAGCGTGCAGGTCTCTGTCTGGGCCTTATCACATGCTTTCTTTAAATCGGTTGGTCGTTAAGTCTTTTTGCTTTCCTGAGAAGCACATTCGTCTCCCACCCCCGCCCTGCAAACACTGGCAGCCATTTAGGCAGCAGGAGAACACCAGAAGGACACACAGGACAGGGAGGCCAAGCAAAGGGGTCATGTGTGTGACCCCTGGTCAGCACCTGCACCAGCAACCTCTGGTGTGGTTGCTTAGGAAGTCTGAAGTAGCACAAATGGCAAAAGAGGAAGCCCTTGCTGGGTGCACACTTTGCTGGGAGGGTGATGGCTGTCTCCAAGGTCCCTTACCTCGGGCATTAGAGTGGAGGGAACAACCAGGTGTGCTTGTGGGGGAAAGGTTCCTTTATTCAGATTAAGTTGGAGTGCACTGTAGTTAATGTAGTGTGAGCTCTGTTGGGAGGCCCCAAGCCCTCTGGGGTTAACCAGGAATCCCTATTTATCATTTACTCTGTTATACAGATCCCCACACTTACTGTTTCTCATGGGTTAGGGCAGGATGCTAAACAGCTATACTTTTCTGTGGGGGTACCTACTGTATGGGGTACCTATTGTGTGGGGTACCTACTTGTGTGAAAACCTCTGCTGTGGCGCAGAGGGTGAGTCTTCCAAGTCTGAACCTTTCATGGGAAAGCGTGCCTTCTTGATTGTTGCAAGGTAAAAAGAAAAAAATGAGAGTTGACCAGCCCTTGATACTTCCTAGAAAGGAACCCTGGAGAGACTTCAATATACTTACTGTATTAAGAAAATATTATTTTAATGGCCATTTGTTTTCAGATTTCATTTTAAATTTCAAAATGACATAGCTGTAATTCCATCTTGGTCTGCAGTTTGATCTTTGGCCCCTTCTGATACCAGAAGGCCAGTTACAGTTGTGTGTGAAGAATCTGTCTTCTGCTCGATCTTTGTTATTTCGTAATTTCCTCTGTCAGCATGTCTTTGTCAGTGATTCTCCGTAGCACACTTCCTCTTTCTACTGTCCCACTGCCTGCACCGGGGACTGTTTTCCTCTTTTGCAAAGCTGTGTCATTGACCTATGAAGTGAAGAAATTGGGCCTTTTACACTTTGATCTTTGAACTCCATGTAACAGAAAGACTCTTCAGAATGAGGCTAAGTGTGTGTTTTCATGTGTTTATCTTCTCAGAAAATGAAACTCCAGCAAGCTTATTTTTAGGAGACTTCAGGGGTTCTATTTTAGGAAATGATACCATAGAGCATGTTGAAGATAAACTTTTTTTTTATTTAAATACTTTATTTATTATATGTATGTGAGTACACTGTCTTCAGACACACCAGAAGAGGGCGTCAGATCTCATTTCAGATGAAGATAAACTTTTTAGTGTCCTGCTTTTGATTCATATATCAACATACCAGATTGTTTATCTGAAAGATAATAAAAAAGACCTTGTCTCCTAAAAGAGTCATTTTCGTGGACTGGAAAAAAACTTAGCAAACATCCACCCAAACTTGATGATAACGTAGAGATAAGCCTGGTAGCCCGTAGTGAGTTCACCTACTATCCATCGCTGATGTCTCAGAGTCTGGATTTCTAGGGCTGGAGAGAAAATGGAATTTACTTTGTTGTAATATCTTTCCTTTGGGAGACAAACTTGATTCTTGTCTTGATTAATTGATTTCTTTTATGTGTGTCACACATCAAGAAGTCTAGGAACCAATCTGCCTTATGGCTGCTATAGAAAGAACCGGGGAGCAGACGTACAAAAGCGTCTTCATACCCTCAGCTGTTCCGGCTTGGTCGTCAGTGAATTGAAGGTGGCACAATGAAAGTTCTTTGCATCCACTTCCATCAGCTCCCGTGTGGATTAAAAGCACACTGTACACAGGCATTCTGCCCAGCCCCAGGGATACACGTTGGTAGTACAGGGTGGATAACACTCTAGTTCACAGGAGATTAAGTTCCAGAGGGCAGAGACAGGCTGCTGACAGAAAGCTGTTTAGTGAACGTGTTCTTATTGCTCGCCCTCGGCATCTTGCTCATGCGTACTTTTGTCTTTCTCAGGGCCTCACCTCTGCTGAGAGGCTATTGCAGATGGCAAACTCGGCGTTGCTCTTGGGTTAGAGCTGCCCTTTGGCTATCTGCCGGTCACTTTGAGCTTGCTATGCAGATGAAAGGCCTCCATGGCATGAGGCCTAGAGTTTATGTCTGTTTGAGAGAAGCCGGGGTTTCCCAAAGTCCACCTGCTCGAGCCCACCTGCATCCTTGCATGGATGTGAGTTCTTCAGTTCTGTTGATGAGGCCTCGTTCAGGGAGGCCAGTCCTCTGGGGGTGTGGAACTGGAGAGAGCTGACTCATCCCCACTGCTTTTCACTTAAACTCATAACTAAAAGGGGTCATAAGAGGTCTGTCTCATTTCTTTCTGGTGAAGTACCAGGCAAGGAGCACGGGTGACCGGGTCAGGGTTTCACAGCTTGCTGGGGTGTGGTTAAAGTGTGTTCTCAGGAGTGCAGGGCACCACTGCTGTGGAGAGTGCTGCTAGCCTCTGTGGTTTCCAGCTGCTTTGTCAGTGTAGTTTGCTACCCGTTCTGCAAGCTCCTACTTCATTTGCTCTCTTTGGCTCCTCCCCCTTCCTCTAAGCTGACTCTCACAGAAGTGGCTGTGCCTCCCCCACCCCATGTCCCCACAGGAAACTCTCAGTTCACCTTGCAGAAGAAGTCCCTCAGACCCCATTGCCCAGCTCCCCCTGGGTTCTTTATATCTTCTTTTGACTCTCAGATACTCGGTGTTAGACAACAGCAGGGATCTCCTCGGACACTTGGAGGTGGTCTTGGTTCACTGTGTCCTCAGCCACGAGGGTGGCCTTCTCCTGATACTCTTGTTGGGGACGTTGAGACCGACCGTGACTCAGGATTTGGAGCTGGCAGGGTGGCCTGGGTACTTGCAGGCGTGAGGGTGCCCATAGCCTCAGGCCTTCTGGCTTTGTGTCGACATGATGGAATGTGAAGGCGGAGTTCCTGGGGGTATTGGCTTCTTACTATGAAAGCCCCTGAAAAGCTCGATTCACACTGGAAGTGGGAGGAGGTGTGGTGGCATTTCATCATGGGAAAGAGGAAACCAGGCTTGTCCATTGGTCCACATACTGTCTTCAGCATCAGCATGCACTGTCTGAACGGTGTTAGCTGAATGCTTCTTCCCTCTCCCATAGGAGCCGAGCTGGTCAGGGAGTGAGGCTGTCTGTAATCTTCTGTACTGGAGGACATAAGCCTTGGATACATGGAAAGCAATATTTCTGCCTGCTGTCTGTCCTTATGACCAGCCATTGCAGTGCCCGCCTGTGGCTTTTCTGAGTTGGGAGTTTTCTGAATAGGTGATTAGGCAAGAGACTTAGAAGACCCAGATTCTGATTCCTTCTCTGCTAGAGTCATGACTCAGACCGCACCCGCCCACCTCCCCTCCCCAGGAGAACCAAGCAGAATTGTCAGCCTGTGCAGGGCTGCGCTGGCCCTGGCTGGTGGTGTACAGGTACAGGCCTGAAGGATGGCACAGCCTAGGCTGGGTTCGAGAACAAGGGCTGGTTTGGCCTTCCGATCTTGAGATCTTTTTTTGGTTTTCCTCCTCAGTATCCAGTGACTACTGTGAGATAACATTGCAGAGTGAAACAGATAAACTTCTCAGGTTGGCCATGGTCCTTCTAGTAGCTATGCAACGCTTGGCCCGTGGTGAAGAGGCCAGGTTATCTGGGGGATCCTAGCGCTCAATGCCAGATGTACTTTGTTCTTGTAGTGAGGAAAGGAGCACGGGGCAAGGAAGGAACAAGACACAGTTGAGGAGACAAGGTCAGGGTAGGCCCTTCTCCCAAACCTACAGCATAGACATGGTTCTCTCCCGTTAGCCTGTGACGGAGAGCCTGTGATAGGGGAGCCTGTGACGGGGGAGCCAGTGACAGGGAGCCTGTGACGGGGGAGCCTGTGACAGGGGAGCCTATGATGGGGAGCCTGTGACAGGGGAGCCTATGACAGGGGAGCCTATGACGGGGACTGTGCTTGGCAGTGCCCAGTGCTTGTTTTGAAGTTTATTGCTCACTCTTTTGAAGGCTCGTGCATAGAGAGAGCCCATATTGTATTTCTGTTTTTGGTCTATGTATCTCTTAAAATGGTAATTTAGCTCCTGAAGCCATTGAAAACCTACTTTAAATTTAGAGCCAGCAGAGGGAGTCCACAGGTCTTTACGCTGATCTCGAGTATATCCTTCTCCATAAAGCTAAGATGTCTTGACTGGATTCTGCTTATTTAGTGCTTCCATGACTAAATGTTGTCATCATTTGGAAAGGTAACTTGAAATGGAGATTAAATACTTAAAAGTAACTTTGTTAAAGAAAACCTTAGTTTTCTAAGACCCCTGATCTCTTCCTATCTAAAATAGTTAAGTGGGCTTTACTTAGTTTCCTAAGTGTCTCACTTTGTATCCCAGGCTGTCCTTGAACTTGCAGTCCTCATAACTCAGCTACATGCCTGCCTGCTTCTCTGCAAGAATATGATTTTAACTAAAAGTAACTCCTAGTGCCTTCTGTCCTATTGCATATCGTCCTGATATTTGTAGGAATAGTTATTTATACCGAACACAAATCTGCTGGGGGAATGGTTAGTTGGTAAATGCTTACCACACAGGCAGGAGGACCAGAGTTTGATGCCCACAATCCATGTAAAGCTAGCTTGGCAGTCTAGGGGATGGCATGGTACTTGCTCTCAAGCATGAGGATCTGAGTTCAAATCCCAGGAAAAGGCCAGGACATGGCTGCCTATGTCCATAGTATTGTTAAGAAGAAACAGGATTCCAAGAACTCCCTGGCCACCTTAGCGCCAAACAGTAAGTTTCCACTTCAGTGACTGACTATGCCTTAAGGCGGTGAGAGCCAAAGACAGCTGGCACCTTCCACCGGCCACCGAGTGCATTCACGAGCATACATGCCTGCCCGCTGGTGTGCAGTGGGCTCTGGGAGGTAGAGTCAGGTAGGTGTAGAAAGCTCTGGCTAGGCCGCCAAGCTGTAGGTCAGCCCCAGGCCACTGAGAGATCCTCCTCAGTAAACAAGATACAAAAAAACTGGTAGAGTGCCCTGAGAAGTGACAGGCTTGCTTGACCTCTGGTCACCACACGCGCATCTGTACGTACAAAAGGATATTAAGGATGCTTGCCTGGTAGGAACCTTTTATAGATCACGTTAAAATCAGCGGACTGTTTTATTTTAGTGCTTTTGTGATACTGCTGATATTCCAAGCTTTCCCAGAGTCCTGTGAGCCAGAGTCTCATTTCTAGCTGTTTTGTCAGCTTGGGGGATGGGGGGGGTGCATTAGTCTTCGTTCTTCCCTCCCCCCCCCCACCAACCCCTGCACCCACAGCATCTCCCCAGTGATGATAGTTTTATTTAGATTTGGCAACTGTAGTGGATTGAATCACGTTTCAAGGATTCATATCTATCCAGAAGTTCAGAGTGTGACCTTATTGGAAACAAGGTAATTGTGACTTGCTGAGCACTTACTGGGTGCCAACTGCTCAACTATGTGGAGGTTTTTTTTGTTTGTTTGTTTTGTGTTTTTATGTTACACTGATCCTACAAGGTAAGTAAATCCCAGGACGAGGAAGTGGTTAAGATCAGTGGACTTGGGAGTCACACCTAGTCTGACTCCAGCTCTTGTGCTTTCTGTTTTGCTCTTCCTCCTCCTGGAGTGTGGGTGGGATGTAGTAGTTTAAAAGTTAAATAATAGCCACTTAGGAAGTTTCTGCTGCGCTTGGCTACATTGTTTACTTAGGTCACCATTGTTGCCACATTAATCCTTCAGACTGTTCTTGACCACGGATCTTTGGAGCTGTGCTGACAACAGCTAATGCCTCTCTGACCTGGCGTCTTAGTTACTTTTCTGTTGCTGTGAAGAGGTACCGTGACCAAGACGACTTATATAAGAAGGCCTTTAGTGGGGACTTACGGTGAGTCCTCAGCCAACATGGCAGGGAGCATGGCAGCATGCAGGTGAGACTCTTTCTGGAGAGCTTGGATCTTGAGGCAACTACAGGGCAATGAGAGAATTAACTGGTAATGGTGTGGGCTTTTGAGGCCTCAAAGCCCCACCAATGACACACCCTTAGCAAGGCCACACCTCCTATTCCTTCCCAAACAGTTCCTCCAACTGGGAAGCAAGTGTTTAAAAATGTATGAACTGATGAGGGCTGTTCTCATCCAAACCACCACAGCCGGCAGGGAGTGGAGAACGGACCATGATTTTAGCCCCTTTACCTGGATATTTTCATGGACTGAAAACTTGAAGGAACCTGTACATGCCTGCTCCTTTGGTGGGAGAAGGAGGAGGCTTGAGACGTAGATTTTAAACCTGCAGATTTATCAATTCTGCCTTATGGCTTACTATGGGTCACATAGAGAGGGCTTTGCTCAGCAATGATAGAGTGATCCACGGAGTGTAGAAATCCTCTGATGTACTTCTGTCTACAGACAGCAGGACGTCTGTGCCTTTGCAGCAGGTAGACAAATGACCACACAGCCCTGAGAAAAAGTAGGCTTCAGGAAAAAAAATTCACAAGTTCCTGGCAGAAGTTTGGCTACCAAATCATATTTCATAATTAAAGGCATTTAACAATATTTTTCTGAGGTGGATGACTCTACGCAGTGCAGTTAATAGTGGGTTTAGAGGCAGGCTGCCAAGACAGAGAACAGGAATGTTATATAATGCACATTGCCAGCCAGGTTAGTGTTTATCTCTACTGAAGAGCCTGCTAATTTTGTCTTCAAGGTAGGATGGGTGAGTAGGTCCCAAATTCTAGTTTCAGTTGGCCACAGGACTGTGTTAGCCATGTGTTTGTATAGAACGGTAAGTAAGAAGCTAAGTATCACATGTCATTCTGAACATATTGCAGAAAATGTACACTGTGGCTGTCATAATGGAGATTGGTGAGAGGTCTGAGAGTTTCCAGACGATGGGCTGAACCCCTTTGATAAGTGTGAGTGTACAGGCCGCTTCTGCCTGATAACTTGAGTAACCAACATGCAGAGAGGGTGGGGCGGAGGGTGGAGGGCATTGAGACGGCAGGTGGCAGTGCCCATGGTAGCCTTTTAAAAGAGGGTGCAGTTCTGGGTACGGACCTGACGTTTACTAAAATGACATTCACTTGAACTTGTTGAGTGTTCCCTTGGAAACTGGGGTTGGGATCCAGTGCAGGGCCGAGGTCTGTCAGTGCTAGAGGACTTTCCCAGCAGACCAACGGACAAGCAAGCAATCTATAGTGGAGGCATTGATCCAGGCCGCTCAGTCTCAGGACTGCCTCTGTCCCTCAAGTCTTTTTATTACATCTAAAACCGATATTCTTTGACAATGAATTATCCAGATGCTTGCCTTTACGCTGCATTTCACAGCAAGCTTGCCTGGAGTAATGTTCAAAGCCTCCTGCTTGCTATACCATCTCTTGATTTTTCATTTTAATTTTCCTTAATACTAGAAGTCTCCATTTGAACTTTTTGGTTTGTACCTGCGTGTGTGTGTTAAGTGGAACTTTGAGAAAGAATCTTACTATTTGTTCATCGGGCCCTGAGCTGAGGCCCTGCTCCTTCGGCCTCCTGTGCAGAGATTATAGGCTTGTACCAGCACCCCCAGCTGCTGTTTGAACTTTTCATTCCGATAAACTCTTTGAACACATGCACTCACACCATGAAAACTCCCTAGCCTAAAGGTCACTGCCGCCACAGTTCATAACTTTAGCTGGTCGCTCTGACTGCAAGCCTCTGTCCATTCCCAAGCTAAGAGTTTGTTTATTCTCTCCCACCTTTCATACGTTTCCATTGGATTCTGGTTTTTTGTTGTTTCCTTCGTTTTTGTTTTGTTTTCTTTCTCCTTTTTCCAAAGTGTTTGCTCCTTTGGTAACTTGAAAAGAGCCATCTCATCTCCTCTTTACTGGTTCTTTTTCTGCATAGCCCTACTGGCAGCATTAGTTCACTATATATCATCAGTATATATAGTGTACAAATAAATAGTAGCCCACAGGCTAACACAGTTTGAAGTACGGCATTTTTAAGTAAAATTGAAGCCATGAGTCCAAGCATTCGACTAGATCTCTTTGGGAAAAATAAGGTAAAAAAATTAGATCAGCTGCGGCGCTTATGTAACCTGAGAAGCAGGGCCCGGAACTGACCACTGAAAACGTTCTGGTCCTGATCGTTTGAGAACAGTCGGAGCAGGTCCTGTTGGTGTGGCTTTGGCGCACTTGGGCTCTTAAGCTCGGGTAGATAACCTCCTAGGTGAGCTGGTATACTGTTTCTTGAAATTAGTGTCCTAGATCAGGCCTTCTATCTCCAACCCCATCCAATAAAGATACGTTTACAGCCTCCTGTTTGAATAGGTGCGTGTCCTCTGCTGAACTGAATTATCTCAATCAGTCCTGTTGAGTCTTCCCTTTCCAAGAACGATCATTATTTCAGACGGAAAGGCTCCGTGATTTTGGCTGTATTTTAGGCTTCATGACACACAGTTATTAAGATAATATTTGGCCCTGGACAAGGGTTAGTAGGTGTTCTTTGGCTGGTGGGGAGAGGTTTATTCCAATAATCTCATAAAACCAGAGCCTGATTCCGGTTAAGGGACACAGTTAATGAGTTTAAGAATTTGTCTAGGTTTTTTTAGAAAAAAAGAAAAAGGGCACATCATTTGTGTAACCTGGAGAATCAAACTTGGGTGACTGACTGGTGTAAGTGGCCTAGGGCTGACTGTGGAGGCCCTGCAGTGGGTGTGGTCTTGTGCCAGCTTGTTGGTACCCACAACGAATAAGTGAGGCTCTGTGTGCTGGATTTCTTGTATTAGCAGAAACCATTGGCTGCTCAAATAGGTTAAAAATGATCAAGTAAATTTCTTTTTTTTTTTTTTTTTTTTTGAGACAGGGTTTCTCTGTGTAGCCCTGGCTGTCCTGGAACTCACTGTGTAGACCAGGCTGGCCTAGAACTCAGAAATCCTCCTGCCTCTGCCTCCCAAATGCTGGGATTAAAGGCATGCGCCACCCCTTCAAGTAAATTTCTTAAATAAAATATTGCAATTCTTATTTGAAGATTTAAAGATATCATTTAACGATATCCATATTCTATAACCAAATTTTAATTGATCAACCTGTTTTAGCTTTTCATGAAGTAAAAATATGTCTAAAATTTTGTTATTGGTCTTGGTTTTCGGAGATAGGGCCTAACTCTATATTGGATTGGTCTTGAAATTGCTGGCAGTCGTCCTGCCTCAGCTTTCCAAGTGCGGATTACAGGCATGACTACACTTGGAGCTTTCTTGGTGGGCTTCCAGGGTTTTTCTATGTCCCCTAAAATCTTTGCTCTATTCAATGACCTGGTGTCTTGTTCTTGGGGTCAGGTTATTTTCCGCTCATGGTTCTGTGTCCGGTAGGATTATGAAGCTGACAAAGATGTCCGCTTGTCTGTTCTCTCGAGTGCATCTTTACTGCTCTAGAAGAAAAACATTCATTTTACTGTTTGCATCATGTAGTTTGACAACTTTGGGCAATCTAATTTACCAGAGCATTGCTGGATGATCATGTAAACTACCAAGTGCTTGCAGAGTTTTAAAATCTGTCTTACCCCCTCCATCTCCCTTAAAAAAAAACAAAAAACAAACAAAACTCACTTTATTTTGCTGAGGGAGAAATTTTATTGTTCTGGCACATGGTTTCAAGGTTGAACCTTTAGGTAATTTGCAAAAAGTTCAAGCTCCTTTGTCTCTGCTTTGTATGCCTTGTTAGAAAGGGTTTAGAAAGGCTCTTGGACTGCTACTGAGCCCTTGGCAAATGAGGACACACTCTAGCTCTGTTTTAGAATCACCTGGAGAGGGCTGGAGAGATGGCTCAGCCGTCAAAGGCTAGGCTCACAACCATAAAATATAAGAGTTCCCAGCACCCATGGCTGTCTCTCCAGCCATAAAAAAAAAAAAAAGAATCACCTGGAGAGCCTTAGGCCAATGCCCACATTCTACTTAAGACAGTTGGGGGGGGGTCCCCAAGCGTGGGCTCAGGAGCCATATTTTTTAAGCTTCTCAAAGCTATAATATATAGCCATGGTCTTAGGGAAGAGAGAGAGATGTTGTCTGTGGAAGTAATTGACTGTTTTGGTAATGACTTTTGGACTTCGTTTACACTGTTCTCTGTGGGAAGGTTACAAGGCAGAGAGTTGGCTCCCCTTTTTTGCCCTGCACCCAGCCCCCACCCCAGCTCTGAATGAAAAGAAATGTGGTCAAGTTGATGCTAAGGCACTTGAAACAAGAGCATCATTCCTTAACAAGCTATATTTAGTACAGTCTCTTCTTTTGTATGATTGTAAGTGGTTTATTTAAAGTCTCCACCTCCCACTTGTTTCTCCTTGTCTCTATTGGGCCCTACTTAGTTTGAAGTCTGTAGGAACTTGTAAGAAGAGATGGTACTGTTAGGAAACATTGTATACGACGTGAAAACTGAGACATTAACTTGTTTCTTTTGAGAGCCTACTGTTGTGTATACTGTATCTACCACACTCTTGATTCCCTGAGCTATTGACTGTAATAGTGTGGTTCTCAGACCAAGCATGCTGACAGCACATAGGCACGTGTTGGGAATACAGATCCTCAGACCCATCCCAGACAAAGTCAGACATTCTGGACAGCTGTCAGTTTTAACAAGCTCTCTGGTGATACTGCTGCAAGCTGAGGTTTCTGAACTGGGCTTTAAAAGACACTATTATAAATTTTAAAGATTTATTCATGAGCTTTACTTGCATGCCTGTGTGTATATGTATCATGTGCCACGAGAGAGCCAGGTACCCTGCAACTGGGGCTATAGATGGTTGTGGGCTGCCAACTCTGTTAACTGCCGAGCCCATTTCTTCAGCCCCAGAAATAGTCTTCTAAAGTCATTTGCTAAGTGTATGGAATTCTTGTGATGATTTAAGAAGTCAGAATCGGCCGGGCGGTGGTGGCGCACGCCTTTAATTCTAGCACTTGGGAGGCAGAGGCAGGCGGATTTCTGAGTTCGAGGCCAGCCTGGTCTACAGAGCGAGTTCCAGGACAGCCAAGGCTACACAGAGAAACCCTGTCTCGAAAAACCAAAAAAAAAAAAAAGTCAGAATCATAATTCTGATATATTGGTTTCTGAACCCTGACATAGGGGAGAATAGGCATCTTGTGATGGGGTCTATTGAATGTAGCAAGCTCTGTCCCCTTGAGTGTTCTAGACCAGTCTCTCTTTCTCTCTCCCTGTAGCTTTCTGCAAAGGCAGGGGCCAATCTCCTTCCACAACAATAGATGGGAACAAAGTTCCTATTCAGTTGTATAAAGAAAAACCAATGTTCATCCTGAGATACCTGTTTTCAAAGGGCTTGTGTTTCGGTGAGATTCTGGTTGCTTAATGATCATCCCTGTTTGTTTGTTTGTTTGTTTGCCTTTGGGAAACGTCCCCAGTCTCAAGACCAGCATGAAGCCAGAGAGTAGCCTCTGACTCATCCTCAGAGAGACTCAAGATGTGTGGGAGAAAGATAAGATTAAAAATATGCTGGGTGTAATCGGGGAGAGAAGGGGAGAGAAGGGCAGCTCTGGCAGTGAAAGCAGGAGTGAGCAGGTGGCATCTGCCTTGGCTCACTGTCCTAAATGGTGCCTGGCCTGCTTCACCCCAAGGTGAAGCCAGGGGGAGATGGAATTAGTGCTGCTTGCCATTCTCGTTGGATTTGTAGTCCATTAAGAAGGGCTTCTTCATCAGAGGTATCTATCCAACATGGCTGACAGCTTTAGGAGCGTGGTGAGAGCAGTGGCCTGGCCGGCACGAGAAGTTCATTTCAGGATCGCTTTCTTAGCTGCTGCTTCAGACTATTACATGGCATTCGTAAACACTCATCCTCGATACACATTAGTTTAGACTATAAGCCCTTGTTTTAGTAGCATACCAGATTGTAGCCCTGAGGCTGTGGCTTGAATCCTGAGCTCCCAGAGGACTTTGCTCTGGGTTTTCTAAGGGAGTGGGAAGGGCTGGAAGATCACTCTCCTTCTTCATGAAGGTTCTTGAGAGGGTTGAGAAGATAGCTTGAAGTGTTGGACACCACCAGAAGGGACAGGCAACAGTTTTTTATCCGAGGCCAGAGTTTAGGAGTCTTGAGTAGTGTGTTAAGAATATTGTTGGCAACATTTACACCTGAACTCTAAGAGAGTTGTAGGGACCTCGAAAGATCAGAAGTTGGATGTAGCTGGTGGAAACTTGAGTTGTTTCCTACCAAAGCTGCCGCTGCTCACAGAGGAACTGTGTAAACATGGCTTCCGTTTGGTCTCCAAAGCACAGGCCTCTGTTGGCATGTTCTGAGAACAAGAAAGCAATATGTTTTGAAAGATTCTGGCACCAAGAATTCGTTTACTGTGGAATTAGGTTCCTGCAAAAGCACCCAGGCCCATGGAATGCCTGCTTGGCAGCCATGCAGAAAGGTTGCCTCCGTCCCAGTGCCACCCTGAGACCTCGGGTCCCAGGAACTTGCCTGCCGATGGCGGTGAATGGAATTATGTGCACATCCCTCTCTGTCAGAGGCCTCAGGGGAAGGTCCCTGAATCCCTACAGCTATAAGTTTTAGAGAGCTGTAGGTGAGAGCTTTTATCTGTCCCCACTGAAAGGGGAGGGGGTGGAGCACCATTATAACCCCTTGCTCTGAGTTGTGAGTGGAGTGTGCAGTCAAAGCCTTTTGGCTTATTGGTCATTTTCACGACTGTGACTGTCACTGGACACTTTGTAGTGTGCCCGAGCTAAGAGTTTAGCTGTTCTTCTAGACGAGGCGTGTAGAAGAGTAGGGAAGGTAGACAGTTGGAGATGGGATACCATCAGTGTCTATTCTCCTCTGACAGAACTCCGAAGTCAGTAATTCATCCAAGCCTTAGAGATTTTGATTTCCCTCTTAATGATAACTGCCTGAGATCGGGGGCGATCTTTTCTAATATAATTCTTGATCTGGTTCAGAAGAAGAGAGGGGAGTTTGCGGGGATGGAGACGAATGATTTCACGCTGCTCGTCACTCTCAGCCCACGGTAAGAAGTCTGGACTGTTAGCGTGTAGACAAGTGTCTGTGGAACACAAAAGGCTTCTCAGACTTGTAATTTGGCGATTTGGTGTTGATTATTCTTGGGGATGGCCCTTTCCAGTGTGGCCATTTTCCTTGAGGTTGCAGTGCAAATGCAATGATGTAAGAAGAGTGGCCTGGTCACCTTTGCAGGTTCGGAAATGGGACACAGAGATACTTTTACTCCAGATGGCATTAAAGCTTGCTTTGGGTGACCTCTTTCACTTTCCTTCCTCTCCATTCATTTCTCTCAGTCTCCTCCCCTCTGCCCTTCCCCTGCTGTCCACCACAGGAAAGGCCTGCGTACCATATTTTAGTGCCTGTACACATAGCACACAGGCATTGAGACATTTAGAGCCCCTAGATCTGGCCCTTCCCACTGTAGGTCAGGACGTTGTGGTGGTGGCCACAGTGAACCCTGTTGAATGGTGGAGAGGAGGACAATATCGTCACTGCACACAAGTCTAGGAGCATGGAAGATGCCCAGTATTAATTCCTTGGCAGAGGTCGAAGGGCTGTTGTGTGACTAACAAATTATTAGGGGATTGCCAATACTGGTGTAGGAGTTAAATGGTTACATAATTTTTCCCAAGAACATTATCAGATGATGCGTGTGTACTCAGGTGCTGACATGGATGGCTCCACTTTATAATTACAGTGCAGGTCGGACTTCCAGCCTCAGTGTGGACTCACTGAGTGTGACCATCGCACCTCTCCCAGACTGGTAAGAAGAGGAAGCTAAGTCGTGTTGTGGTTAGGAATAAATAATAATTGTAAGGTCTTCTATTTCCAGAATTACCTTCCAAGGAGTTCAGCGTTATGAGTCATTTCTTTTTTGTCAAGGTGGGAAAAGAGTTCTTTCTCCAAACTGAATCTCACCAAGTCCTTGGTGCTTAGCAGACGTTGGACTAAAAGGATGGAGCTGGGGACCTGTGGGCGCCATCTTTCCTCTTCCCATCCTCCTTGAGAAAGGCTCTGCAGCTTGCTGCCAACACCTTGTTAAAAGAACATGCTATTATGTGGGAACAAGTAAATTTTGCAGTACCCCTAATCCTGTCAGGAGAAATGAACCTTTTCCCTGTAGGGTAGGTAGCAAGGGGAGCAAGCGCCTACCGTCCTACCGTCCCCCGTAACTCATGGTGGGGTCCCGGCATCTCCTTTTCTGAGGGAAGCAGGGGAAGGGGAAGGCTCCTCCAGACACAGTCAGGGTTTATGAACTCCCACCTGCGGAGCTTTAGAGCTGGTTACATGAACTCAGAAACATCTTTTTTTTGTCAGCCACAGACTAGTAACTTTTTTTTTTGGTTTTTCGAGACAGGGTTTCTCTGTGTAGCCTTGGCTGTCCTGGAACTCACTTTGTAGACCAGGCTGGCCTCGAACTCAGAAATCCTCCTGCCTCTGCCTCCCAAGTGCTGGGATTAAAGGCGTGCGCCACCACCGCCCGGACTAGTAACATTTTTTAAGAAGTGGTTGAACTTTTTAAAATTAAAAATTATGAGCTGCTTGTATGTAAAGCAGGGTTAGCCTAAAGACCTAAGACAGAATAAGCAACCATTTGTGGAATAATGCCTCCATCCTGCAGGTTAGCTTCATCCCGTTGTGTCATTGTGGAGGTGAGTTAGCAATGGGTTCGTTATTTTTCGAGGAGATATTTTTAGGGCAAACTTGGTGTTTTGCTTTCTTCTGATGCCCGTATAGCCCAAGTACAAGGAGGGAAGCCCAGCCTGACCCAGAAAGGAGTGCACTTGGCCAGCCTCATCTTTCAGCTGGCTCCCCAGGCCAGGATTAGATGTGGCATCCCAGACTATTCCCCTGACCTTCAGGGGACACACTTGTGTTCCTGACACCCCCATTCATCCCAAGTGAATCCAGTTTTTAGGAGGTCTGACCAGAGACACAAATGTTGCTAAATTAATGATGATAACCCTGAGCTGTGGCATGGGCACCAGCAGCTTACCATCCCAACCCCCATTAAGAAGTCAAAGTGCAGAGATGTGAAGACCTTACATGTAACCACACAGTGAGGCTGCTCCTAACTCTTCATTGATTAGGTGGGCTCCAGAGGTTTTATTTATTTATTTGAGACAGTTCTTCACTGTGTATCCCGTGGTCTTGAGATAGCCTGCCTGTCTCATGAAGATGTGTAAGATTTGTCAGGACACCATTCTCAGTGCAGACACCACCACCCTGTACCCTAGTGAAGAACAAGACTATTTTACTGTGTCCAGTGTGGAGGCATTGCATAAGATGTACCTGAGAGAGAATTTGTCCTGGTGGCCCATGTGCTAATGTCAGACCTATTAGACCTTGAGGACTTCTTGTCTGGTGTCATCCTGTAATCCGGGATGATGGGGCCTGACTTTCTAAGTGGCTCTATCGTCCGGATTCTGACAGAAAGAATTCCCCTGTTAGGTTGACAAGAGTACCTGTACCTGAAGCATGGCACAGTGACTTGGATTAATGTCTGCCCTCTGCTACAGAGATCTGCAGTTCCTTCAGTCTCACTTTTGGGCAGCCTAGAGCGTAAATAATTGGGGGAAACTTGGTTATCTTTGGGAATTTGGCCCCCAGAAATGATGTTCTATAACTCTTAAAGTCTGATTGATACTGCTGAGCTCTTGTTAGACTAGAGTAGGTTGGCTTTTTCTGAACTGAGGGATCTCTTTTGCTCTGGCCCTGAGAGCCACAGCGCCACTATGGTCACTTAATGTCAGGAGGGATTTCAGCCTTAACGCTGATTATTAAGAGGCTTGTGGCAAACAAGATGCCTAATGGGTTAAATCTATGTATGCTTGGAAGGCACAATGACAATACATCAGATTATCTGGATTTAACTCCTGTGAATAGTTCTGTCAGTCACAGATGGCTGAATGTTCTGGTCCTGCAGTAGTGGCTGGTGGCATTGCCACTGATTTCTGCAGCCTGACTCAGGTCAAAACCTAAAGTCAAGGGAAAGTGACCATGTCCAGGGTTCTCATGAATTAGTCATTAGGGACAGGACGTGAGGATTTGGTGCCTATCCGCTTATTTCTGCTAACATGCAGTAAGTTGTGGAATATACATCTCAGATATGCAGACGTGGAAATGGGTACTGCTTGTTTTCTAGAGATGGACCTCACTATGGTGTCCAAGCTGGCCTTAATGTCCTGTGTTCAAGTGATGTCCACCTCAGCCTCCTGAGTAGCTGGAGCCACTTCGTTCAGCTTTGCCTGGTGTGTGTGTGTGTGTTTGTTTGTTTATTTATTTATTTATTTATATCCAGAATCTCACTATGTCCCCCTGGCTGGCCTGGACCTCACTATATATATATGTATGTAGACCTTAAACTCGCAGAGCTCTTTTGCCTGCCTTAGCTTCCTGAGTTCATTCTGAACTGGTGACTGGCCAGTCTAAGCACACCGTTTCTCGGGAGACTGCCCTCACTCACTCTGGCTAGAATGAAGGGCAGTCGCGTCCAGTTTTCCACTGTGCCGTGCCTCGTCGCCTTCGTTACTTTTTCTTCTGATATTAAGATTTCCAACAACACACTGGTGTTTTTCTTTTATTGGTGAGAGTGTTACAGTAATCAAAAACTTCTTCAGAGCCTTCACAACTCCCAAGGAAAAGCACTAGAGCACAGAGCCCGCTCAGTGACTGCGGTACTGGACCTGGGTGCTGCCCTCCCCTCGTTTGTACAATCACGAACGAATACTGAGTCTGCTTTCTTAAACGGGCTCATCCTAACACATGGTTTATTAGGTGAATTTCACCCGTAGTCTATCTGGAAACTTGTATTTATCAGGATACAGAGCCAATTTTGGATGATCCCAAGTCCAGTGTATATGTATAATGGTTTAGCTTTCCATCTGACTAGCACCTGAGAGGTTGTAGACTGTAGAAGAATAACGATAACTCTCCCAGAGAACCCTGGCCAACCTCAGAAGCCCTCCAATGTGAAGCAGAAGGGCATGGATCCTGAAGCACATTCCCTGTCCCGTGTTCTAAGTCAGACCCATTTGAAATAAGGAGCTGGGTCCCTAGTCTATGTTGTAGTTTTTGTTTGGCAGTTGTATTTGCCAGAATATCCAAACCTTGAAGAATCTTGGCTAGCTTACTATCCCAGCTTTTGGAGAACGAGTTTCCCAGTCAGGGTTTACATTCTGCTGAAAAACCCTTACAACCCAAAGCCTCAAAGGTCTCAAAATAACCTAGTGCAGGGGTTTCAGGCCACTTGATCTGTGCACATGTACACGGATCTGTTTAGAACCCAGGTGGCGTGGGGTCATGACTCTGAAAGAGACTGTATCCACCCCCCCACCCCCACCCCCACCCCCACCCCCACCCCCGCACTTCAGCAGAGAGGCTAGCTGCTTTTCCTGAGACAGTCAGGAGCCTTTCAAGGTGTGCCCCGTGCATTTCTCCATTCACAGATGTCTTTCTGCCTCCCATTAGAGACTTAGAGGCTATTCAGGGCACATTAAGAAAACCTATCATTGTTATTCTGTTAGCCTACAGCCTCTCTGGTTTTAGTCAGATGAAAATCCGGACCACTTTAAATACACATTGAACTCGGTATCATCTAAACTCCAGAGGCTTCTGCAGAGAAGGGGATGTCTTAGCCCTGGCTTCAGTGCCTTTCCTGTGGCTCCTGCCCTCGGGTGTCCTTCCAGGGTGTGTGGCAGAAAGATGGGAGACAGATGTCTGGTTTTCATCTCATGCCCTCCCCATTTTCTTAGCAGCTTGCCACAAACATTGAAGAGATCTGTGTGGGCTCGTCCTATGGAAAAGCAAAGAGCCCTCTTCCAAGGTGGTGTTGATTTCAAACTTAATGTGCTGCTGCTTTATACCTCATGTTTGCCGCTGAGTGACAGAACCGAAGAGCTCAGGACTGTAGAGTCCTATAAGAGGTGCTGGGGTGAGGTTAACTTGGTCAGCAACAAACAGGATCTTGACCTTTTAACTGCCCCTGAGTGGCAGCCGCTGATTTCCCAGCAGCAGCCTGGCTTTCTCTTGCTGAGGTTTTCCCTTAATACATCTTAAGGACAACATTGATGTAAGAGACGCAATTCTTTTTCATTTTGGGAATTTGATTGTCTAAGGTAGTGATCCAGTGCATTTGAGCATTCCCCTGTGGTTTATGTACTTGTTTTATAATTCCTTGTCTGGCATCCCAGGAATTTGACCGGGCGCATGTGGATTCAGACATGAGTGCCTGAGTCTACCTGGGAAACAGGATGGATCAGGGAGGAGCCTGCTGACGGACAGGCAGACAGAGGAACTAGGAGAGTTTGGGAAAAGACTAGTGCTTGCTGAGGGGGGATGCCAGGGGTGACTGGGGTGTGGTGGCACTCAACACCGGCACTCAGTAGGGCCACAGGAGGTGACAAGACCCTGACCATGATGTAGGAGGCATCCAGAAAATGGCCCAGGAACCGGTGTGAATTCGAACTTCATTTCTTTTTTCTTTCTTTTTTTTTTTTAAAGATTTATTTATTATTATATGTAAGAAGTACACTGTTGCTGTCTTCAGACACACCAGAAGAGGACATTGGATCTCATTCATGTGGTTTCTGGGATTTGAACTCAGGACCTTCGGAAGAGCAGTCCGTGCCCTTAGCCGCTAAGCCATCTCTCCAGCCCCGGAACTTCATTTCTTAATCTTGAGCATTATCCTTACAATAACTCTGGAGACCAGTAGTTTCTTTTTCTCTGACATTTTTATTATTAATCTATTTATTTACATTCCAAATCTTTCCCCCTCTCCCAGTCCCCCCCCTCACAGAGTTCTTCCCCCCCATACTTCCTCCCCTTTCCCTCTGAGAGGGTGCTCCCCCCCCGCCCCCGCATGCCCCTCCCTGAGGCATCAAGTCTACAGGATTAGGCACATCCTCTCCCACTGAGGCCAGACAAGGCAGTCCTCTGCTACATATGTGCCAGGGTCCTCAGACTGTCTGTGTGTGTATGCTCTTCAGTTTGGGGCTCAGTCTCGGGGAGCTCACAGGGGTCCAATAGTTTCATAATTGGTGAAGAAAGCGAGGCCAGGAGCTGGGTTTGTCCATGCTTGGATTGGTTGGTGGGTCCTGGGCCAGACTCACCCAGCTTGTAAGTGATGTAGACTGTAGACCCAGTGTCTTCCCTGCACTTCATGATGTTCCTACTTATTTAGGACAGGAAGGGACTCTAGGTGACAGGAGGATCAGGGCAAGAGCTGGTCCCAGACTATTTACTGAGGGAAGTCAGATACAGGGCTGGGTGAGAGTGAATGTCAGGTAGTTACTGACAGCTCTGTGGACCTGCCACCTGTGGTGCAGATGTTTGCAAAGTAGGAATTGGTATGTGAATGCGTGCTCGGACACACACACGGGGTGGAGGGGGTGGGGAGCAGCAGGGGAGAGAGGAAGACTTGTACAGTTTGCTCTTGGTAAGGGCCAAGTTCACTAAGGCCTAGGGCCGAGGTTTCTCTCCTCTCCGGTGTAGACCAGAATGTGTTTGTGCAGACAGACTTTGTTTAAGGTGTACTGGCCTGCTTTTGTGTCATCATCAACCCTTGTTGAAGCGTTGAGTCTCTCTAGGGTTATCTGCACTTAGTTGACTGACTGATAGGACATTTGGTTCTAGAACCTGGAACTTTGCTTTTGCCCACCTGTGTTGGATTGTCAGACATGGGACACTCAATGTTTTTATGGAAATTTCAGGATTCCTGCACTACGAGGTGACTCAGACCAGTGCTTCCAGTCTCCCAGTGTTAACTGGTTACATGCAGAAGGCTCCACTCGTTCTTCTCCTCCAGCCTTCTCTCAGGATAGCTGTCCTTCTAATGTCTGCCGTTTATAGTGAGGCAGAGGGCATAGCTCATAATTTAAGATTTTTAAGCTACTTTAACAGAGAAAGGCCCTAAATTCTACCACAGTCTGCTGACCCATTGCTTTGCCGTGACCCCATTTAATAATGCATTGTGTTGTTTTAAAACTGATAAATTCAATAAAGGCAAATATAATATGTCCTTCAAAGCAAGTTACTTTAAACTATGAATGCTCGTACTGTGGCTTATGTGGTGGCTCATGTCCCTTACCCAGCTCTCAGCAGATCGAGGCAAAAGGTTTTTTGAGTTCAAAGGCAGCTTAGGCTACATTAAGTCAGTTTCCAGTCAGTCTGGGCTATAGTGTGAGACTTGATCTCAAAGAAAGAAAAAAATTCGTTTTGCAAATTTCTCAGCACTTGGCTTGTTCTTCTTGCTAGCTTGTTGATTTGTTTGAATTGACTGGATATAGGTAGTTTTCCCCCATTAAATTATATTAAAAAAATTAAGATTTACAAAAAGATAAATTGAGGTTGTTGAACAATTAACTGTCTTTAATGAGCGGCTGTATTTTATACTTGTTAACAAATGGGTTATTTTCCTATCTCAGACATTCAGGTGCGGATGACTGTCCAAGCATTTGTTCTATAAAATGAAGCTCGCCAGGTCTGCTGCTTCTCTAGTCCCGGGTTTTCCCCTTTAAAAACGAAAAAGCAGGGACTAAGATGAAGCTTTAGCTGTGAAGGGCCGCAGAGGCTGCTGGCTGGGGACTGTACTCGGGTGAGGACAGAGGCCTCTGGCTGGGGACCGTCCACAGGTGGGGACAGAGGCCGCTGGCTGAGGACCGTCCACGGGTGGGCACAGAGGCCGCTGGCTGGGCACCGTCCACGGATGGGGACAGAGGCTGCTGGCTGGGGACCGTCCACGGGTGGGGACAGAGGCCGCTGGCTGGGGACCGTCCACAGGTGGGGACAGGGGCCAATGGCTGGGGACCATACACGGGTGGGGACAGAGGCCGCTGGCTGGGGACCGTACACGGGTGGGGACAGAGGCCGCTGGCTGAGGACCGTCCACGGGTGGGGACAGAGGCCGCTGGCTGGGGACCGTCCACGGGTGGGGACGGGCTGCTGGCTGGGGACCGTCCACGGGTGGGGACAGAGGCCGCTGGCTGGGGACCGTACACGGGTGGGGAGATGGGGCCTCAGCTTAGCTCAGCCTCGCCCTAATACCGGGCCTCCTCGGGAGGGTGGTGGGGCTTAGTGGGGCCTTCTGGTGTGCTGGGATTATTTTCTGAAGCTCAGGGCTGGAGGAGGAAGGTAAACAGACTGGCTGCTCCCCTGCTCACTGTAGTGTCTTCTGATTTAGATGTAGGAAAGAGTAAAGGAATACGGAATGCTTCTGCTGGACGTGATGAAGGTACCTCAGCCCCTGAATGTTGATAATGTGAACAGATGGCTGTGGGCTTTACAGCAGCACCTGTGTAGTGCATGTCCCTCAAGGCCTTTCCTCCGAGCCTTTCCTTGGGCCTGCTTTGAGTTTGGGAGGGTAGGAGGAGGGCTTCACCATAATAAATCTGATCTGAGGAGAAACGGATAGCTTCGTGGGTCCACTGTGGCCCGGCCCACAAGTAGCTCTTTCCTCTGATCCAGTTTTATTTCAGAAAATGATTGTTTTTGATTTTTTTTTTAAAAGCCATCTAAATGGCAGAGAGAAATATAGGCTGTACTTTTTGTAATTTTTCTTGGTCACAGGCAGCCCACAATTAAGAGCTTGGTGATGTAAGCAGCTCGTATTGCATGGGTTCTGGAGTCTCGTCAGGCCAGGCTTTGGCTGCCCCGGGCTCCACAGACACAGGCATGACCTGGATCTTTGTTTACTTCCTCTCCAAGTGCTGGGGACATTCAGTTCTAAGAAGGACTGTGTGCTTGCACAAACACTCCTGCCAGCCTCTCGGCCTTGGTTCCCGCCTGTCTTGGAAAGCGCACATCCCTCGGGCAGGCCTTTACTCTTAGAGTGCACTCTGCAGGATTCCTGTCCAGGCTTGCAAGCTTCTCCCTGCCTCTGGTCCAGGCTGGAACTCAGCTCGAGCTGCCATTAACTTGAGCAGCTGAGGAGGATTCAGGCAGGGGTCGCTGCTCCTTAGTGTGGACTTCCGTACTGACCTCTGCAAGCAGGCTTTCCTTGTCTGCAGCGTCGCCTTCTCCGGGCTGAGGCAGAGCCTCCCCATTGCTGGTGCTCGTGGAGTGTCAGATGATTCTTTATAGTTTCATGATAAAAGCGTTGGCTGTTGTCAGGATAACACTGCAAAAGCAAGCAGGTGTTTTGTTTTGTTTTTAAGCTTTTCATGCTCTGTTGTGTTACTGGCATATGAGTTTCATACCTTACCATGTTCTGTATGGTGCTGTGAGCCTTAACTATTAGTGTTCATACAGAATGGCACATGGGTACATAGAGTTACTATGGAGGCATGGGCTCATTATCAGGATTTAATTTAAATTCTGTTTAGAGGAATAATAATCACACTTGGGGAAAGAAAAGAAGTAAATTTATGTAGAGAATGCAGCAACCAGGAACTATGAATGAAGAATCAAGACACACTTTGTCAGCTGTGCTGCTCACACATTCCGTTGTGAATCAGAAACCTACAGCTTTTCTCCGTTTGGTATCGGAACTCGTGGCTCGTCCACGAATGTCGTTGTCGTGTTGCCGTGCTTACACCGCTGGGAACCTTGGAACTCATTCTAGCCCAGCCTTCCGTTTTGATGGAGAAGCTGGTAGTGGGCTTAGGACTGTCAGGATGCCCTGGGAGCAGAGCGGTCAGCGTCAGAAGATGGTACGGCTCCCCTAACTGTCGGAAGGAAGGCCTGCTTGGTGTGCCTAGGGGTGTGGGTGTTGGGAATGCAGATGAGCCTGGAGTGTTAGAGTGTGTGATTTAAAAACCGCACTATAGCTGGGGCTCATGTTTACAGCCATTAGGGCTCTTTCAAATGCAATTTATTAATTTAATAATGTTGCAGTAATTACAAATAAGATGATAGCATTTATCCTAAAGAATGTTTGGAGGAGAAAAAGGAAGAGTCACACTAAGTTAAAGGTGGCCCATTTCCCTTTGAGGGTAGTGGTGCCAGTGTATACAGGCCGCCACCCTAAGCCTTAAGTGTCATGTGAGGCATGCGGTGTATCTCTTTCCCTTGGAAATCGGAGGTCTTGCATGACATGGCTGTTAGGCTAAGCAGTCTCGACATGGCTGTTTGTTTGCTAAACAGGGCTTCTCAGGGCAGTTCTGACTCGAGAGAAATCCCATTGCATCCTTCCGATGGCGACACAGGAGCCAGTGTGAAACCCCAAATCCAGAGGCGCCAGGCAGAGAGTGGGAGGGCCAGATGCACATGGAGCTGAAGTTGCCCAGCTCACTCCGGCCAGGCAGCCAGCAGCCCGTGAGAGTCACCTGGTCAGTTTCCTCTGAGTTCTTCGGCAGCTTCAGATAGCCCCTTGAGTTGGCAGTAAGCTAAGCTTCCAGGTTATCAAGCTTTTCCCCCATGATTGAGCAGATGATTCTTTAGGGAGGCAAAGCAAAACCGAGCTGTGTTCAGAAGTCTGGGTCTGGACTTGCAGTTATGCAGAAGTACTTCTGATGTCAGCTACCTTGCAACAAAAACAAAATGGTATCCGTACAAACTTGTATGTACACCTTCAAAAGCGCCTTCGAAAGCACCGTCTTTTTGTAAAGAAAAGGTTGGGGGAAAGTGCGGTGCATTCATACAAAGAGAGCCATCCTTGGTGGAGTAATATGGAACAAGCCACTGACCCGGAGCATGGGCTCATCTCGGAGTGTCTGCCACAGTGGGATGTGTGCTCCTGGATCTGTTTCTGTGAGAGCCTGGGGAGGTGGAGCTAACCATGGTGACAGACAAGCAGGTCTGTGGTTGCCAGGGAGTGGGGTGGGAGATGGCTGGTTGCAGTAAAGGCATACAGGTATTTGTGGGGAGAAATAAAATCTAGTGTGTTATTGTGGTGGTGTCTGTGCTGGCGTGTGTAACTACAGGCCTACAGTGTTTACTTTCTGTTCGTATGAATTAGACCCCATAAAGCTGATCTACAATGAAAAAAAGTTTAGAAATGAAATTTCTTTGTGTGACTGAAGAAGTTGTGTGTCTTAAGACTATATAGCAGGAGACTCATCCCTTTCCTATAGGGTCAGCTGGCTTGTGCTCATGGATCTGTTTTAACTTTATTCCTTACCATGATTTAAAGAGAGTCTCTCTCCCCCATACACTTACAATCCTTAGTAGTAAGCAAGAATGTAGCTCATCTTAAATTGACCTCGAGCTTTTATCTTCTGTCCGAGTTGGGGGATTTTCTGGGGAAGACAAGTGGTGGGAAGAATCCTGTCTGTATTCCTCGGATTGAGGTGCTCTGGTCTCACAGCTGTCTAAGCAACTGTGCATAGTGAAAGACAATGTCATGAGTTTAGCTGCTGGTACTTGTGTGACACAGCTGGGGTCGGTTGCACATGGGCTGTATGCAGCCTGAGTCTTTGAGAAGCCATTTGTTGGAAGGCATTGAATGTGGCTAGCATGGTATTAACCAAGAGAGCAGGAGGAGGAGGGGTGCTGCGTACACGGCTTGCTGGTACTTAGTCTCCATCTTTATACCTTTAGAACTTAGAGTGTTCCTGCAGCGCATCCACAGAGAGATGGATGTGTGCTTAGGAATGTATAATTTAGTGGGCAATTTGGACATCTAGCTATTGGGAATATTATCATTGAGTGTTCGTTTGAAAGTTCAGGTCCTCCGTGCCCAGTCAACACTATTGTCTAAAGAACCTGCTTTCTTTTAATGGAACGTGCACTGGATGCAGTGCATTGTGTTTTCTTAGAAGGGAGGCTCTCACACCACAGTAACAAGACTTCTTTTTATTTCCTAGTTTATCAAAAGATGTTGATTGTGAAATCGGGCGTGTGGATTGTCTAGATCTAACTAGATTTTAAGTAGTGAGCAGAGGTTGCTAGAAGGTTAACTGGCCTTAAGGAAAGTTCAATATTGGCATAGGGTGGGAAAGTAAACAGTTCTCCCTTGCTGTCTCCAGTCTGTGGAGGTCCTTTGGCTTCTCCTCATTCGCTTAGAGCTCTAAGGAAAGATGGCAGGCCTCCTCTTTCTTGTTTCTTCCTTCCCCAAAGTTGTTGAAAAGTTAGTTTCAAGTGAGATCTTAGGTTCAAAGGGCAGTTTGTGGTTCCCAGTTTAAGGAGAATGTTTGTTTTATAAAAAGGTGAAAACAGACACATTTTTAAAAACTCCAGAAAGAAGGCAAGTGAGAGATTCCTGCCTCTGTCTGCCTCAGGAGAGCTGTGGAACTGGGGGACCCTCCATGCTCCCAAGGTTTAGAAGTCAATAAAGAAAACAAGTGACTTGTCTCTGGGTGACCCTCCTTTCAGTGACAATAGGGGAGGGTCTCAGGGCAAACCTTCTGCCCCATTCTGATCTCCAGGTTTGCCTTGGGCCCCTCCCTGGTTTTACACCTTTGGGTTTCGGTGTATTGTTTCTGTCTGACGGCTTTCTGAACTCCATAGAGTTCTGAAAGCAATAGATTTGGAATCCTCCCTCTGTGGCAGTGGTGACCCCTGTCTCCTTCACCCCATGTGTCATGAGCCTGTGGGTCTGGTATGTCTCAGCTGACTGACCTGGGGACAGGCGTGCCTGCTGTCCCCAGTCAGCTTTGTTGCATCTGGCAGGGCCCTGGCCCTTTCCAAGCACAACTGCTGCCAGCCCAGTGCTGTGGGTAAGGACTGGCTATGGCCTGTGGGTAAGGACTGGCTATGGCCAAGTTTCGTAGAGCCAGTGGTGTCCAGGGTGTTTGTGTTTGTTTGCTTTACTGTCCTTATAAAACCTTAAAGTCACTGTACTCTGTATCGGGGAATGTGTGATTTGTCATGGTCACTTATAATCTAAGGTGTTTTCATGGGGAGTCTGTAGACGGCACTAACAAGTGCAAAGAGAACAGCTTATCACTCTTGAATTTAAGGTTCTAGTCAAGGGCAGACATCTTTTTCTGGGCCACACCTCTGCCCATCCCCCTCTCCTTTCCCCTAAGCTGCTGGGGTTTGCAAACCCTTGTCTAGTCACGAGCGGATGAGTCCAAAACCATTGCCTCTTTCTGTAAGTTCCAGAGAAATATGATCACAGTGTGTTTAGGTAGAGTTGTGAAATGTAAATTGATTTTCAAGAATACTGGAAATATTTCTAAAAGAGGGAGAGTGAAAAGCTATTCCTTATTATAACGGTCACCTCTCCACTCTTGAACTAGAGCTAAATTTAAACAGTCAGATTAAAAATGTTGATGCTTATCATATTGCATTACTTTTCTAAGCATGTCCATTGCTTTGCATGAAATACAACCTAAGGTTTTGTTTTTATAAGGGCCCAATGAAAACCAGTAGGTTCCAGAAGACCCCTCCCCCTTCATTGAAGCTATTTAAGGAAGTTTTTATAGTTCCTGTAACTTTTTACTGTTTTCTCTCTCATAGAAGCCTATTTTTCTGGAGGGAAACAAGTCCTAGTGCTGGAGACCTTGCCCTAGGCAAGGAAGCAGAAACTACCCTGAGGGCAGCCTCTGCCTTCTGTCTGAGTCTCCAGCCTTCCCTCTGCCTCCCAATGCTCCTCTGCACGCGTGTGAGTGGTCTTGAAGTGGTTAGCCTGCCGTCTTGCTGCCTACTGGCCCATCTTCTCAGCCCTCACCCCACACCTTTACATCAGGATCTTTGTATGAGGTCAGGCTTCCCTCACACTCCTGATCTCCTGCTGTGGTCTCCTGAGTGTGGAGGTTGTAGCCGTGCCCTACTGTGCTTGGCTTTTGCTGACTGTGCTAGGAATGAGACATGGTGCTGCCTCCTTCCCTTTTACATTGTTAGGGGTAACGTCATAGTTTTGCTAGGAACCAACTTTGTATTAAGGGGACAAGTGCTTGAAGATTCATGTAAAGCATCTTTGCGGTGGCCATCTGTTCGGGGTCCTCCAGGTCAGGCTGCTCCCTTCTCTTTGTTTAGGGCTGCCATCTTGTCTTTCCTAAGGTCTTCCTCTACTTGGAAGAACGCCTCCCAAGTTTGGGATTTGAGTGTGTATTATTTTAGCTCTAAAGGCCAATGCTTTAATCTCCGCGCCTTTCCTATCCATCCTGATCCCCCTCAGCATGAAAATATTTCATAATACCATTTCTGCTATTATTTGCCAATGAGTTTTTTTGACAGATTTATTTATTTTATTTATATGAGTATACTGTAGCTGTCTTCAGACACACCAGAAGAGGGCATAGGAACTCATTATGGATATTTGTGAACCACCATGTGGTTGCTGGGTTTTGAACTCAAGACCTCTGGAAGAGCAGTCAGTGCTCTTAACTGCTGAGCCTTCTATCCAGCCTGCCAATAAGTTTTGAAGAATAATGGACCCATTTAAGAAACTTGGACTGGCTATGTCTTAAAACAGTTTTTAAAAACAATTTTAAGAAACAATGTGACCACAAGCACATTTTGTATATGATTTGCCTGTGATTCCAGGGGCTGCAGACTCTGTGTATCATTCATGGACTCCTTGTTAGTACATGAAATTTAGAAGAAAAATATTCAAAGTAAAACTAGGAATGTGGTCTCCTGAGCTGTAATAGAAAATGTCTGGGTTACTTGACAAGTTGGGAGTTGATGAATGAACTCTCATCAAGTGGATTTGTTATCAGGGAATAAAACTGTATTTGCAGAGCAGATTGGAGAGATGAAGTGAGGAGAGGAGAGGACGTTAGAGGTGAGTGCTAAGAGGGGCAGTCAGAGGACTAGAAGACCCATCTTCTAGCATGTGTGCATCTGTCTGTAATTCAGTAATGGGGATTTTGAGGGACACTCTAAGAATATCAGCCCAGTTATTCATTCCTCAGTTACCCATTTTATTTAAACAGTGATCTGTGTTTGAATGAGTTTGGGAAATAACTCTAAGTCATGCTGCGAGATCTTTGAGGTGAACGGCAGCCGGGACAGAAGCCGGGACAAGTCCTGCAGCAAAGAAATCGGTTTCGCAAAATTTAACGTAGCATATTCCCAACAGGTTGAAAGGATTTGGGAGTGGGGTGGAGCAGAAAACTGGCAGAAATGAAAACTATTCAGGGAATGAAATGCTAGGCTAGGTCACTGGAGTCCTTTCCAACAGGAAGACCCTTCCTGAAGTGTGAGAGACCTCCAGACACCTCGAGAGAGAAGTGCCAGGATCAGAGATGGAGAACACATGGAGCCCTGCAGGGAGGAGCTGCAGGGACAAGCCTGCTGCCACTGGGCTATGTAAGCAGCACATCCGACTGGGGTTGTGTAAGTTCTTACTGTACGTGGAGGTGAGGGAACCAAAGCCTTAGTGTGTTCAGTTAAGCAGTAAGAAGCGACAGCCACTTCTCCATCCTCATTAAATGCAGGGCTCGAGGCCCTCTGGATAATGACTGTGGCATTGGGGTGTTCTCGGGCTAAATTAAGCTGCAAGACAATTTTTCATATGTTTGAAGATGTTTTTAATGCAGATATCCTGCAGGCTTTTATGACTTACTGTAGACCTGTGTGTGGCCAAGTCCGACTACAGCTTTGAGGTAGCCAGTGAACTATCCCAGGAGCCTCATGATTCTCTAATTTCTAATAAGCTCTTAGGGCTGCCTGACTCTTGAATGCATCACGTGCCATCTACCAGAGCACTGAGGAGCGACCACAATTAGAATTCATCCTTTGGACTTTTAAAAAATAGTTATTTCTCCTTTGCTGATACTAAGACATTATTTATTAGTCTTTCCTAACTCGTCCTTGCTAAAACAAAATTATGACTATTCAGCCTGAAACAAGCAAGAAGACTTAAAAAAAAAATAGAACCCCCATTTCCTGTTACAGTTTGAGGTTCCCTGCCGCTGCTCAGTTTAGGGCACACTCCTCTTCAGGATTCAGTGGTAACCCTTCCCCCTGGAGTCTCCCTCCCAGTGTGGGATGGGGACCTCTTGCTTCTCCCAGTCTTCTTGTCCTAGACCGGCTGGAGGAGCTTGGGTGACTCAGGCGAGGGTCTAGATCGCCCAGGTTCTGCTGACTACTGCTGCCCAGCTCTGCTGATAAGGACCTGCGCAGCCTGGGGATGACGGGGGATTAGCAAGCAGTTGCTAAGTGATAAAGTTAACTGAGGCAAAAGAAGGACCGGGCACACTGACCACACCATGCCACACACTGGTGACGGCACTGGCTGTCTGTGCAGAGGGTTGCTGGGAAGTAGGAATGAAAACAAACTAAAGTTTTCTCCTGAATAAAAATACAGAATGAATCAGAAGGATAATTCTGGAAAGTCTGGGGTTGTACAGACTGGGGATGGGGCTTGTTGCTACTTATTCTGTGGTGATTGACTTCCTGCACATTCACTATGGAAGTAGATTTAGGGAAAGAACTCTGGGAAGGCTCTCACTTACAGATTCAGTTCAGTAGGCATATGGCTTCCAGCAGTGCTAGACGTGGATAGCTGACTGCCTCTGCCTGGTACTACAGTTGGGTGATGTTTGAAGACACAGCCTCCAGCAAGGCTCTCCCCTCTCCCTCTGCCTGCTAACTCTGGCCTCAGCCCAACCAGAGAGAACTCATTCCTGTCCAGGTGCGCCTTCCCCTCCTGTTTTCTTCTCATGGTGCCGTACTGAGAAATCAGGAACTGTTATCGCTCCAACTGGAGATGGAATGACCGTAGGAGAGATTGCTCTTTCTAAACCAATTCTTGAACAAAGAAAGGCCATTCTTCCAAATAAAGGGACTGGCAAAATTTGCCATTTTTTTTCTCTCATTTGTTTTTAAGACAGTCTCATAGTCCAGACTGACCTCAACCTCCCCATGTGGCCAAAAATCTTTAATTCTCCTAAGTGGTGGGATTGTAGGCATCCACCAACATGCCTAGTTCATGTCATACTGGGGATTGAACCCAGCACTTCATGTATACTAGGCACACACGTGGCTAGCTCGGCTGCACCCCCAGCTTCCCCTTGAAAGTTGATAAGAGACTCGTGTTCATTCAGCCACTTCAGCACCTTCTGTAGGTTAGAGCTAAGATCTCCACTGATGACTGCTGTCACCCACGCAAACTGGTCACTGGCTCAGGAGGACATCTTTTTCTGCCTGTCATGACTCTTAATAGCACTGGTTAACATGAACATTCCAGTGTCTAGAAAACATTCTCAGAGTTTGGGCCTAGAAAAGAAGATACATATTGCGTATCAAGATGGTCATTCTTGAGTCTGATTTCCAAAACATACTTTTTGGCATAAAGAAGATTCAGAGAAGAAACTGCTAATCAGGGAGAGGGGTGCCATTTTGGCAGTGTGAGATAATAGTGCCTACGTTGTCTTTCTCAGACCAGGTAATCAGTAGATGAGCCTTGAATGTTTAACTTTAAGGTTCATGTTCAGTCTTGATTTTGAAATAAAAATTTATCTACATTGTACATCTCACACACACATATACTTGCAATGATTTAAAAATACCAAGAACTAGTTGACAAAGAACTTGGTTGAGGGGCGGATTCTTAAGCCACCCTGAAAGAAGGTGGTACTGAGGATGACAGTATTGGCTGGTTTTGTTGACCTAACACAAAACTAGGCATATTTGGAAAAGGGAACTACAATTGAGAAAATGCCTCTGTAAGATTGGCCTGTAGGACATTTTCTTAATTAGTGATAGATGAGGGAGGGTCTGACCTGTTGTGGGTATGTTCACTCCAGGGCAGGTGGTCCTGGGTTGCAGGCTGAGCAAGCCAAGAAGAGCAAGCCAGTAAGCAACACCCCCTCCATGGTCTCTACATCAGTTCCTGCCTCTAGATTCCTGCCCTGTTTGAGTTCCTGATTTTGGCTGGTCTTTGGCCAAACTAACTTTTTTATTGAAATCCATGAAGCCGTAAGTTTTATCACAGGATCCGCTTGTTTATACTCAAATGCGGCAGGTACTGCTGTATTGTTCACAGACACTGTTCATAATCTGCCCCCAGGAGCTGCTTATTACTCAGAGGAAGAAGCACGGCCGTTGAGTCGTGGGTCAGATCCTTCTGATTACCTGTTTAAAGTCACAAAGTCCTGAAGCAAGCAAGGGCTGTGTATGTGTCCGTGTGTGTGTCCATGTGTCCAGCAGGAGACAGATTAGCATACGGACAGTACACGCGAATGAGACCAAAGGGAGAAGTCATAAGACCAACTACCCTGTAAAAGGAGATGCCTTCAAATCGCTTCCAAGACCACAAAAGTTGTTTAAGCCTATACCATGAGTGTATGATACTTGGTTATTTACTGCACTGCAAAGTGTTACTGGTTTGAGGGAGAGGAGGGCTCGTGAAGATCATAAAGAAAATTTAGAGCCACAAAGAACGTTTTGCATGGATCAAAACAGATACACATTTAAAAAGGTGGCGCTGGGTGAGAAAAGAACCAGAGTTTGCTGGTGAGCTCGAAGGCTGGAGACACCTCAGAGCCCCAGTCTGGGCTGTCAGGAATGTTCTTAGTGATGACTACAAATCCAGAAGCTGGAGAGGAGGAGTTTCCTTTGCTGCTCTCTGCGGACCTTCTCATGGCCTTGTTCACTACCGCACACTGCCCTGACTCCTCTTCGCAAGAGCAGTTCATTGGCAAGGCTGGCTCCTGCGAGGGTAGTGTTCTCTGCATAGTAATCAGGGCCCTGCAATTGTGATAGCCCTGCCTCTTACCCCGGGCTCTTTGGAATCCTGACACACAGGGGCACTGGTAGAACAGAATTCAAAAGAAGCGGAAGGCTTTCTTGAAGTTTTACCAGCCTGTCCTACTTTAAGGCTTAGTGACCAGTCGCAAATAGGAAATTGTGGGAAAGTGTATTTAATCACCCTCAGCACATGACAGTTTGAGAGTCTCATCCACACTGGCTACTGAACCTGCAATGTTCATTCACGTTGGGGTTGTATAGAGCTGTGGACTGGGGATGTTGCTCAGCCAGTCTGTGGGGTGTGAGGCACCACATTAAATGGGGCATGGTGGCACATACAGGGAGAGGCAGAAGGATTAGAAATTCAAAGTCATCCTTGGCAACATAAGAGACCAGCCTGGGATGTGGGGGTCCCAGAGAGCCGCAGGTGGTAAAGAAGTTGGGAGTCTTTGTAGAAGACAATGCTGGTTTAACCAGCAGGTATCTATGCTGGTTTTTAAAATTTGTTTTGTTAAGCTTAAAAATTAACTGACTACTGGGACTCTCAGAGTTTTCAGAAGCCTGGTATTGTCCTTGGTTCTCAGAGTCACAGAACTTAGAATTTATGGCCTTTTAGTTATTAACTCCTATGGTTTGTCTTTTGTCCCCGACAGGGTGTATGGAGATGAAGGGATGTCTGCTTTTAATTGAATCCCCAGAGGGTACTGTCTGCTTTCCTTCTTGAAAAGCTTGCCTTTTTGGTACCCTTGTGGAAAGGCTACATATCTTGAAATTGGAATTGCAAAATGTGCATGTTTCTAGCTTGATACTTCTCTTTTCAGATGCTTGGATGAATGTGGAGTAAATTCCATTCAGTTTGTAAAGTACGTGGGCGATAGTCCATTTTTCTATTATCTGACAGTAGTGGTATATAAGCCATACCCTCCCTTAAGGAGCTCATGGATTAAATATATAATGATTCACCTTAGAAGCTAATTAGTATATTTATTTACTATCTACTGATGCTTACCATTTGTCAGATTCTAAGCACAAGAATTCTATTAGAGAAGAAAAGGTAGCCATCCCGCCCCCATACACACACCCTCAGTTGAGGTCAGGATCACCATGGTCTGTAGCAGCAGATAGACGTTCTAGGAGTTCTTGTGTTGTATGCATCAGCAGTAGACCCTCTTAGTCTATGTAAGACCCATTCAGACTTCTCTGTTTCAGGGTCGGTTGTAATCTCAGTACTCCAGTGACTGAGGCAGGGGATCTCAAAGATTCAACGCCATCTTATACTACATAGTGAGTTCCAGTTTCAGCAAAGGCCACAGAGTAAGGTCCTGCCTCAGAACCAGGTGGATGGAGCAACATGCCTAGTGTCTATCCCATGGAAAGCTGGTGTTTGGGTGAACTGAGGGGCATAGTACAGTTTAAAAATCATTGGCTCTCAGAACTAGTTTCTGACCTTCAAGTAGATCTGACTAAAGAGCTAATTCCTGTCTGGGGATTCTCTTTTTCCATGTTTCCAAAGGGAAATAGAGCATGGACCCTAGAGTACAGTCGTGAAAGTAGGATATCAAAGGGATGCTGCAGCTGGACTAGTTTCTCCATCAAAACAAAATCTAGAAGTAAAAATACCCTCCCAGAAATGGGCATTATCCTACAAGCTAGCCAGCGCGTTGTGTGTTGGTGGGAATAGTTTACAGAGGCTCTAGATTCTTGAGTAGAGTTAGCATTTCTAATAGTAAACTCTTTCTGAAGAGAAATAGGATCAGTCCCCCTCCCCTCGTCTTGCTTCAGCAATTTGTGTGCAGCAGTTTAGAGCACGGCTGTTTGTTAAACCCGAGGTAGCCACGGGGTGGGGAGATGGCTCAACAGTTGAGAGCATTGCACTGGTGGAGGACCCTGGTGTGGTTCCCAGCACCCACAGAGTAGCCCACAGCCGGCTGTAACCAGTGCCTCCTGACATTTGTGGGCACTAGGGATGTCCGTGGTACACATACATGCATATAGCATATAGACAAAACACTCACACATATAAAATAAAACAACAGAAGGCTGAGGTATGGGCCGTGTGCTGCTGCCAGCCCCCAGGGCATGCTGGCTAGACTTCAGACTGTTGAGAATATCTTTGGTTGGTTTCATCTTAATCCAAATGGACAGCTACGTGATGCAGAAGAGGTGGCTGGAGATTAGTTCTTAACTGTCTTTAAGATCAGCTCGTTGTCAACCACATTCTGTGGAGCTCTGCTTTGGTAACTGGTAAGCTGAGTAAATGGATTATCGCTAAGCCTTGCTGTTTTTAGCCTTACTCCCCCCAAAAGATGAATGGTGAATCCCCAAAACACTCTGGAAAGGTTCTGTTTTGTTTCATTGCCAACTTAGAGACTAACAAGCTCTCAGGAACTGATACCAGGTTTCTAGGAGATGGCAGGGGGTACAGATGGGTTTGGTGGCTCCTGGAGTACTGTCCACCATGAACGGAGAGGAACCGGAACTGACGAGTTCTAGTCCAGCTTTAGCTGTTCTGAGACTGAGCGTCTTTGGACCTGATTCAAAAAATTGCTCTAGCTGTGGCTTCTCACGGCACGGGTGAGAACGCAGGTTGGAGACTGCAGGTGGTGGTAAGAAGGGAGGTGAGCAAGCTGGTACCAGATAGGCAAGTGAGTTCTTGTCTTTCCAGATCGCTGTGTAGTGCTGTGAACCTCCTGCACAAGGGCATGGTGTGTTGGGCCCACCATGTGGCCACCAGTGCCCCCCCCAACCTGGAATGGGTCGGATCTTTGCACCTTTTCTGCTTGCTGCTTCAGATCGTGCTTCGCTAGCGCGTCTCTAGCCCTTCGGCTGTAACTTTGGGCCTGCCACACACATGAATGTGCTCCTAGCGTGACAACCCTAGGGAATGTTAAGGGGACGGAACTGTTAGGACAGGGCTCCTCCTTGGGTAGGTCAGAGTCCTTTCATTGAATTTAGGAGATTGACGACTAATCCATTCGTTGCGTGAGCCCCCCCCCCCACTCTAATAAAAGGAAGTTGAGAAACTTCCTAACTCCCTTGATTGATGACTTTATTGCAGGCTTGTTTGTGCATATTTACTTAGCAGCAGTGAGACTTTCTGCTTTTTTTGTGTGTATCCCTTTATAAAGACGATACTCGGTATTTTAAATGAATTGCTTTAATAGGGCAAGGATTAGATGGGTTCATAATGTATTGATTCTTCTGTTGGAGAATCAGAAATCGTTATTATCAATTTATTTATACATAACATGCACACAGAATTTTACAAAGGGGTAAATCTAAGAGACCTGTTAAGTGGTTGCCATTCGAACTGCTATCCAGTCCAGGAAGTCACATTGAATAGTCAGGGCAACCTGCCACACAAGAGGCTTAATAGAATCAGAAGTATCCTTGAGTATAATTGAGTCATGAGACAGGTCCTCCCAGCCTAATGGGTTGAGCCTCCTCACCTTTGTACTGGGAGTTGGAGGGAAAGAATGGGATCTCTGTGTGTGGTGTTTTGTTTTCAAAGAAAGAATACATTCTCTGGCTTTGCAGGTAGGTTTCAGTTGCACAGCATCCTATGAAGCCTGTAAGGCACTTTAAAGAGCTGGGTAAACAGTCCCCACATGTGTCTAGTGCTTGTATATGTCACGGCCTCTCCCTCCCCCATCTCATGTAAAGGTTAAAGGTGTTTCCTTAACAAGTTGACTGGTTTTGAGGCATTTGGATAATACTATAGTGAAATAAAATTGCTTTTCTTTTTTAATGAGAGCAATATGTTTGGAAGTCTACCAGTGTCAAAAATTTTAATCAGATTTATGAAGTTATAATTTGAAAGCAACCAGTTCAAGGGTACAACTTGAGTTTAATTGTTTTGTTGTTTTCTGAGACAAGGCTTCTTTCTCTATGTAGCCCTGGCTGTCCTTGGATTCCCACTACAGAGGGAATCTGTAGATCTACAGATCATGGTGGCCTCCTACTCATAGAGATCCACCTGCCTCTGCGTGCTGGGACTAAAGGCGTGTGCCACCACTCGTGTAACAATTTGAGTTCTGAAAAGCACAAACTAGTGTAACTAAGGTTACCATTACGATGTGGACATCGCAAACATCTAGCTGGCTGGCCGTTTGCTGTCAGTGCCCTCGTGCTGCCCTCACTCTGGCAGCTGCTGAGCTGCGGCGTGCCTTTCTAGAATTTCACACAAATGGAGTCATCCTCTGTGTAGCTGTTTGTGGTAACAGTTTTCACTCATGTAGAGCATTTGAGATTTGCCCATGCCTTTTATCAGTAGATCACTCTTAATGGCTAAGAAGTATGCCATCTTAGGATATTCCATTATATAACTCGCCAGTGCACACTGTCCATACATCCGTAGACCGGCATTTGACTAAGTTGGATCTTTTTATCGCTGTGAGTTTCCATGAACATTCACGGATATGTATTCATTTTGGGGGGATAAATCTCTGGCTGTAAGATTGCTGAGCCGTAGGCACAGTGTGTGTTCTGGAGATCCCACCAGCCTCTTCCACCAGCAGTGCAGAGCGCCCTGCGGTCTTTCCACATTGACCATCCCGGGGACTCCTCTGTCGAGTGTAGTGTTTGGGGTGGGGGATATCATGCTGCAGAGTTCAGTCTGCATTTGCTTAGTGTCTGTTAAAGTTAAATATCTTTACACTTTGTTTACTGTGTGTGCATATATGGAAGTCTGAGGACAGTTTGTGGGAGTTAGTTCTCTCCTCTGCGGCTCCAGAGGTAAAACTCGGGAATGACCCCTTGGCAGCAAGCACCTCTATCCACTGAGCCAGCTCACCCGCCTGCTTATTTTATTCTTACTTGTAATTTATGTATCTTCCTTACAATGAAGGTGCTATTGAAGTCTTTTATGTTGTTGTTGTTGTTGTCGTTGTTACTATGAGGAAGAGTCTTCTTATGTCACCCAAACTGGCATTGAACTTGATCTCTTTGGTATCAACTTTCCAATTGCTTGGCCTATGTAACTCTAAATCCTTTTAAAAATGATTTTGGTTCACATGGTTTTAGTTATTAGGAATTCATTATTCCTTATTTTGAACACAAATTATTTTTGTCAAATTAAGTTCTTGTCCTGTTGGTCTGAAGATTCGTTATTGTTTTGGATTTTGAAGTAGATTCTCCTGTAACCCAGGTATCCAGAGAGTGGCCTTGAACTCCTGATTCTCCTGCCTCCATCCCCCCAAGTGCTGGGCTTTACAGGCTCATACATCATGCCTGGATTGCTTGTTCATTTTTAAAAGGACTTTTTGGAGAACAAATTTTAGGTTCTGTCCAGGTTTGCTTTGCTGCTCTGTTTTAGAAATTTTGGACTACCCTACGGTCACAGCTTTCTTTTTTCCCAAATACTTTTAGCTCTCAAATGTCTTTGTTCCATTTGGAGCTAATTTTAATATTTAAGGGTCTAGATTTACTCATCAAGTAAAGTTTTGTGGTTTTTATATATTCAGAGTATAGTTCTCATTCATATATATATATATATATATATATATATTTTTTTTTTTTTGGTTTTTTGAGACAGGGTTTCTCTGTGTAGCCCTGGCTGCCCTGGAACTCACTCTGTAGACCAGGCCGACCTCGAACTCAGAAATCCACCTGCCTCTGCCTCCCAAGTGCTGGGATTAAAGGCGTGCACCACCACAGCCCAGCCCTCACATATATTTTTAAAGATGTATTCAAAGATTTATAATTTTTGTTCGTTTTGTGTGCATTTGTGTGGATGTAGATCTGGGTGCAACACTTGTGCTCCACTGTGTGTGTGTGTGTGTGTGTGTGTCTGTGTCTGTGTCTGTGTGTGTGTGTCTGTGTGTCTGTGTCTGTGTGTGTCTGTGTGTGTGTGTGTGTCTGTGTGTGTGTGTGTCTGTGTGTGTGTCTGTGTGTGTGTGTGTCTGTGTCTGTGTGTGTCTGTGTCTGTGTGTGTGTGTCTGTGTCTGTGTGTGTCTGTGTAGGTCAGAGAGTAACTTTCAGAAGTTCTTTCATCTGGGGACTGGAGCTTGGGTTGCCAGGCTTGGCAGTACTACTGTTACCCGCTGAATCATCTCACTGGCCCAGAACTTTGTTTATATTTTCATGCTGTTCTACATATTATTTGAAAATTGTCATTTCCAGTCATTTAGCCATTCATGCCATGTTTTTAATATAGTGCTGCTGTTTACTTAGTTTCTTCTATAGTGATATTTTTATAGTTCTCAAAATTATTGTGTATTATCCCTTATCAAATTCATAGGCATAGAGAGCCTGGCATGGTGGTGCACACCTTTGCTCTCAGCTTGAGGGATACAGAGGCAGGGGGATCTCTGAGTTCAGTGCCAACTTGGGCTACAGAGTGAGTAGAGAGAAAGAACACTGGGATTGGCTTAGGCTTTTGGAACTCCAAAGCCCACCTCCAGTGACACACTTCCTTCAACAGGGCCACATCTACCCCAACAAGGCCACACTTCCTAATGCCACTCTCCTAAGCATTCGAATATATGAGCCTGTGGGGACCTCTCCTAGTCAAACTGCCACAACCACCATCATCATTAATATTACGGTTATCAGACTGGAACTTATTGATTGTGTAGCTCAGGCTAGCCTCAGCCTCCCAGGTGCTCATGTTACTAGCCTGTACCACCATCCCTGCTCTTTGCTGTGGGATCCAAGTCAGTCCTTGTAAGTGCTGAGCAAGCTCTTTGTCACAAAGCCACACCCTCAGCAAGCTAGTTTGTTCTTTCTCACCCAGTTCAAAATGATTTCTAATTTACCTGTGATTTCTTCTTTAATCCATGGACTTTCTCAGAAGTGAGTTATTTAATTTCTATTGGAAGGTTTTCCAGATACCTTTAGTTTTGTTTTCTGGTTAAAGAGCCTACTCATGCCAGGCCTTTGGTGGCACACACCTTTGGTGGATCTTGTAAGTTCCAGGCCAGCCTGATCTGCACGTGAGTTCCCGGACAGCCAGGGCTTCACAGAGAAACCCTGTCTCGAAAAACCAAACAATAAAAAATAAAGGAGTCTGTTTGTTTGCCATTTCAGTATTTTTAAATTTACAGAGACTTAGCATGGCCTGTCATGTTGAATGTTTTGTCAGGTTGGTCAGATTCACTTCTGAGTGTATGATCGGTGACTGCAAGTGCGGGAGCCTTACCGCCTTATCTGCTTGTGTCTCCGAATTCAGGGTTGGTGATGCCCGATGCACTTGTTTTCCCTGGTGCTGTCTATCCTGCTGGCAGCCTCTGCCTTCCTTGTGCAGAGGTACGCTTTCAAATCCTATGCGTACTGTGACTGCAGTGTGTCTGGGCCTCTGTCCTGCCCATGCCGCTCGCCCATCCTGTCTGTAATTCCCCCTTTCCTGTTCTTTTTCAGGTTTTTATTTCACATAAGTCCATGCTAACTGCCCCAATCTGCAGCTTTCGATACATGTCTATTATTTTTTAATGGTTATTCCAAGGCTTACATGTCTTTAACTGATCCTAGTCAGTCTTGAGGTAATCGACTGTGAGGTCCTTGATAGTAGGTATATGCCTGTCTTTCCTTTTTTTCTTCAAAAGATTAAAATTGAGAACTTTTACTCCCCATGTATTGAATGTTTCCAGTTCTCCATTCCTTTGTTTAAATTTCATGTTGTATTATTTTCTGTCTACTCTATAAGCTTTTTTTTCTTTTGTCTCTTTGAGACCAGTGTCTCCTGTATCCCAGGCTGGTCTCACGTGCCATGTGGTCAAGTCTGACATCCATCCTACTGATCCTCCTGCCTCCACCTGCCAGAGTGTTAGGATTGAAACCATGGCCCACCACCCCGGCACTGAACTCTCAGTTTCATTTGTCTGAAAGAGTCCTTTGTTGAGACACCGCCTTGCTTTACAGCCCAGGCTGGCCTCGGGCCCGCTGTGGTCCTCCCCGCTGTGTCCCCAAGCTTGGCGCTTACATGTGTTGTTATCTTCATCTTTGAAAGACCTTGTGCTCCGCATGGATGTCTGGTTGGATAGCTTTAGGTATGTGCTTCTGCTGTCTTTCACCTGACAGTGTCTGCTGGGTTTTTGTATGTTGTGAGTTTTTGCTGTTATTTTTATGGTGTCTGTAATTTCCCTTATATTTGTTTTATTTGGCAGTTACTGAATTCCTGGATCTGAATATGATTTTTGCTTTAGCAAAAATTTTAAAATTTAGTCATCTTTTAAGATCCGTTTTGGGCCCCGTAATAATGGCTCAGCAGTTAATAGTATATGTTGCTCTTGCAGAGACCTGGGTCCAGTTCCCAGCACCACATGACAGTTAGTTTCAAGGAGACCCCATGCCATATTGTGACATCTGCACACACCAGGCATCCACTCAGTGCACAAGCACACAGACACACACAGACACTCACGCACATAAAGTAATTTCTAAAAGTATTTTTTAAAATCCATCTCATCAGTTGGAGGACATTTTCATTGTTTCCATGTTTTGACTTACTAATAGTATGAACATTGCTGTTAAGAACATTTGCTACAGCGTTATGTGTACATGGTTTGGAGTATGTGACTAAAGATGGAATTGCTGGTTGAGATGAGAACACTCTGGATCCTTCTTGCTGCCCGTGGAGGACTGGCTTCATTTGTTACATGTTTTATTTTTGTTTTAGGAATTGGTCCCTGTGTTGCCTGTTGTACAATGTAGAAACAGTTGTTTCCTGCATTTCCCCCTCACTCTCTATTCTTAATCCATGCATGCTAGGCAGAATCCATTCTAAGTGTGAAGTCAGTGTTAACTTCTGCTGCGATATTTATTCTGTACAGCAGGACCCATTAGAGGAGGAGGAGGAAGAGGACGACGACGACGACAGCTGCAGGGGCCGGTGCGCCTGTGCCTGTCGTCACATTGGTTTGCTTCTGACGATGGGTATTTGAGAAGAAGCAACACCTGAGTTTCCAGTATTGGTTAATTGCTCCCCATTTGTTTAGTCATCCGAGAAGTGTGCTTCGTGCCCTGGCAGACAGCCCTCCTCTCTCACTGCTTTTAGCAGCTGGAATATGACAAACAAACACAATAAACAGAGTTTTGCTTTTCTGGTTACAAAGTTGGATTCTTAGAATCTTCTCTCCGGCTCCAACATTCAGACTGAAGGTAGAGGGCAGAGTAAGCCGGTCCCATTTCCTTCACTAGCCATCTGATTTAATTGTGTTCGAGGATAACAAAACTTTCAGCCATTCGTATTTAAAAATTACAATCTGAGATTAGTTTTAGTATGTCCATGTGCCATGGTATGCGCATGCGCATCCCGCGGGAGTTGCTTCTCTCCAGCCACAGGAGCCCTGGAGGTCACGCCTGAGTCAGTGTGCTCCCCGACGAGCCATCTTGCCAGTCCAGTTTGGTTTTTTTAATTACTAAAAATAATTAATGGGCAGAAACGTACTTGCCCCACTTTTGAGACAAATCTTCTTGCAGTCTGTTGCAGTTAGGAAGCTAATTCCCCTGATTAAGGATAGAGAGACCTACATAAGCATATGCTGCCGTGCTGTGTCTGAAGTCATGAGGGCGTGATTAATAGTCCATGAGAGTTTTAATTTGGCATGCCTTACTCTTAGATTTCCCTTAAGCTTGCTTGTAAAGCCTGACAAATACGTCTTCTGTGTATACCAAGCTCAGATGCTGGCACCGCCCTCTCCGGGTTCGTTTCCTAAACTAGCCTGGGATCTTTCCGACCAGATTTACAGGGTAGGGCTAGCTTGCCTGGAGTCAAAGGCGCGCCTCCACAGGTGCCCAGTTAAGCCCAGTGTGCTAGCTAGGAGTGTGCTTTGTTCTGCGAGCCAGTTTTTAACAGAGACCTCTGTTAGACCTTTAGGTTAATAAAGCCTTTGATTATAATCTCTGGGTCAGAGAAACAGGCCATTCTTGAATTGAGGAACTCAGAAGTATACTGGACTGTTGACTTACCCCTGCCTTAGAGACCTTGAGATGGCCTCATGCTGCCTTTTGATTTGTTGTATGTGTGGCATATTTGTCCTTAACATTTTAATAGTATGTGGCAGTGGGTGGTGTTTTTGTCCTTTTCCTCAAATGGGAGGATTTCTTCAGGAGGAAAATGTATTAGTAATGGTGTCATTTTACTCCGTGTGGGATACAGAGATTTTCCCTAAAAGCTGAAGTTACCTGCTTTGTGCAAGGCAGTCCTGTGAGCTTTCTCCTGTGGTTCCTGATTGATGCTAGGGCCTGGACATGAAGACTTATGTGAGACTATGGCGCCTTTTTGACAGAGTCGGGGTCATCTGTGTTTTTGACACCAGATGAGACCATCAAGGTGTTATTTATTGCAGAAAGGACTAATGATTTGTTTGTAGTAATAATGATTTGTTTCTCAGCCAGTAGCAGCTGCCACAGGCAGCTTATTGCTTAAAGACTTCACGTTGTAATATTTAATCTGGGGTGGGAGTGAGGAGAACCACAGTGTTGCAAAGGTTCTTACTCGACTGGTGGTTATTTGATACAGGCCTAATGGATACTCTCTTGTGTGGTGTTTAGTCTCACGCTCAGGACTCTGCCTACAGTCTGGACATGTATTTCTTGGCTTTTCAAATGAATGACAAGCAAGAAGATGAAAATGCCTATTAAAATGTTTTATTCATATTTTCACTTCCAAAAGGAATGTTGAAGATAAACCAATGTTTGAATTGTTAAGGTTGGATTATTTTGTTTGGATAGAGAATTTATGTTCTTGTGAAATTGGGTTTATGAAATTGGATTGGAAAAAAATAGAGTATATAATTGGGTACATCCTGTACTGCTTAATCACCAAACTGGGGTGTAATGGCCATTAGCACTTGGGCAGCCAGGCTGGCGTGCCCTTGCTCTGCCTGAAAAACCAGGAGTTCCTGGGAGGGAGAGTAGCTCCTCTGGGCGCTGACTGCTCTTGAGTTGCTGGCTGCCTGCTGTTTTGAGTCACAAAGGCATCAGATGGCATCAGGTCAAGCCAAGGGCCTCCTTGGTCATTCTTAAGGCCATGGCAGAAGGTGCAGTTCAAAATATAATTCACAAGGCAGCATCCAGAAGTGTACTGTATGCCTTACAGTACAGGCATCAGCCGCTACAGTGAGGAAAATCTCAGCGGAAACCTTTGATCCCATTGATCAGTTTCCTCCAGCCCAGCACATACCTCTTAGAAGTAAATGGTAGAAAAACATGGCGGGGACCGTAAAACCCAAAACTAGGGCCAAAGTCTGGGTTCATGTGGGACAGACCTCATCGCCCTCCCCCCGCCCCCCCCCCCCCAACAGGATCACTGTAGAGTTCTGGCTGTCCAAGAACTCACACCAGGCTAGCCTCAAACTCACAGAGCTCTGCCTGCCTCTGCCTCCCAAGTGCTGAGGTTAAAGGCGTGCTCCACACCGCCCACACCACCACTGCCCGGCTTCGGGCTTCGTAGAAGCACTTGCTCCTTGGCCAATCCCAATCTTTAGTTTTGGTTTGAGGTCCGACCTTCGGTCTCAGTCCTTCACACTGTGTCTGCTTTGATGTCTCTTATGTAATGTTGCCCAGTAGCCATTGTCATGGAATTAAAATGTCACTTATCAGCTTGGGACCTTGGACAAGTCAGTCTCTTTGGCACCTCCCCTCACCCCTTTAAATAGCATGGGAGATAGAGTTATCTCCCTATATTAGAAGGTTAATGGTTGGATTAAAAGATGATCGTGGTTATAAAGTTGGTGGCATAAAGCCTGGCGAATTATAACCTCCCATAATCGGCAGCTGCTGCTATTAGGTGATGATAAGGTGTGCTGGGTGGGTAATTAGCCTTTTCTCTTCCCACTTGCTTGTCAACAACTGGAGGGCAGGAGTGTCTTGACCCTTTGTGTATCAATTAGATCTCCTTGAATAACTGACAGGATCTTTTTAGGTGTGGTGCAGAGTCCTCACAGGCTGCCAGCAGAGTCGCTCCCCTTCAGGAGGTACTGCAAACTTGCTCTGACCCGCTTTAGCCTTCCTGTGTGGGGCACCAGGCTGCTTGGCTCTGTGACCCTCCTCAGCAGAAGTGCCAGGATTCTCAGCTTCATCTCATTTCTGAGGTGCAGTTTGACCCTTTGGCTTCAGTCGTTTGGTGGGTTTGGCATTTCTGAGACCCTGTTAGTTCTGGAGTGTTAAGTCTCTGGTCTGATTCAGACAGGCCTTGTATTCTTCCATTTTCCTTCCCCATAAATAGAGACAGAGGCAGCATCAGATCTGAATGGGATCTGCCAAATTTTCTCCTGCCCTGATTTTCTGCAAGAGACGCTCTCCGTTCTCTTCCATCACAACCCTGCCCTGGGCAGCAAGCCTCCGGGTTACTCACAACCCTCACTCACAACCCTGCCCTGGGCGGCAAGCCTCCAGGTTACTCACAACCCTCACAACCCTGCCATGGGCGGCAAGCCTCCGGGTTACTCACAACCCTCACAACCCTGCCATGGGCGGCAAGCCTCCGGGTTACTCGTGTTCTTGAAGGCTGTTCTTTTTGGAGCATAGCTAAATTCACACCAAAGCCTTACTAGTTAGAACTACAGTCTATGCTGCTATGCTGTCAGAATACAGAATCCTTTTCCCCCTTTTATTTATTCTTTTCTCTGATATTACATCCAAACTTTGGTTTCTTCTCCCTGCCCCCCCCCAGTCTCTCCTCTCCACCTTCCCTCCCCTTTTCCCTAGCTATGCCCCCCCACCTTTCCTCGAGCTATACCCTCCACCTCCCTTCAGAAAAGAGCAAGCGTCTCAGGGACATCAACCAAATACAGCATAACAAGTTCAATAAAACCAGGCAGATACTCTCACACCAAGGGCTGGACGAGGCACCCCAGTAGGAGGAAAGGGCAAAAACCAGAATCTTCCTGAGAGGGAATTTGGTGGAATCATAAGCCAGTGACTTGGGGGTGGGGCGGGCCTGCAGTTCTGCCCCCAGGGGGCATTGGACACTTTGGCAGCGGGAAGAGAGGAGAGGACACTGAAGTGCAGTGTGTAGCGTCCACGGTTCTGCTGAGCACAGGACAGCCCATCAGCAGTTACCCCCACAGCAAGTTCCAGACCAGCCAAGGTTGCATAGTGAGATTCTGTCTCAAAACTAAGTAAGCTTCAGCGACCTGGAGACTGAGGAACGTCTGCTGCAGGTATGGCCAGAAGCACAGTGGGAGAAGTTGATAAATCCTAACTGGCCCTTCAGTGCTTACAGGTGCGATGAAAGGGGTCTCCAGAGCTGAGCCTTGGGCTCCATGCAGACTCTCTGCAACACATTAGGGCCTGCTCTGTAGTTCAGGAATAAATCACCTGCTCCACGTTAGGGGCAGAAGGAGGCAAGGCCTTGCAAGTCCACGTTCTGTTGGAGAGGAAGCTGCCCATCCTTGTGAGTTCTGCTATGTGTTTAGGAGGAGGTGACTGACACTCACCCTCCACGGTTTCCCTGGGGATCAAATCGGGGGAAGAAGTTGGGTCCCTAGAGAATCACGTGGGGTTGCTTGAGTTCAGTTTTAACCCTACCATTTTGCTCCCCCCTCCCTTTTAACATCTGCTTCTTTTGATTTTATATTATTTTCTTTTTCTCCTTGCCTTTCCCACTCCCCATCTGCTCCCCCCACACCAAGAGGAGCCTAGGAAGCAGGGGGATCCTTCCTGGTTCCCCGTCCTGTAGCTGAGAGACTCTTACAAAGCCACTTGCCACAGATCCCATGTGGGTCTGTGTGTGTCTTGCTTTCTCTGAGTAGGGGTTGCAGCAGCAGCAGCAGGCACAGGTTAAATTTCTCATATCGCCTGATATCTGTGAGTGTGGGTCACCGTGAGCTGGTGTCTGTGAGTGTGGGTCACCTGTGTGCTGGTGTCTCTGAGCGCTGGATCACCTGTGAGCTGGTGTCTGTGAGTGTGGGTCACCTGTGTGCTGGTGTCTGTGAGCGCTGGGTCACCATGAGCTGGTGTCTGTGAGTGTGGGTCACCTGTGAGCTGGTGTCTGTGAGTGTGGGTCACCGTGAGCTGGTGTCTGTGAGCGCTAGGTCACCTGTGAGCTGGTGTCTATGAGCGCTGGGTCACCTGTGAGCTGGTGTCTGTGAGCTGGTGTCTGTGAGTGTGGGTCACCATGAGCTGGTGTCTGTGAGTGTGGGTCACCATGAGCTGGTGTCTGTGAGTGTGGGTCACCATGAGCTGGTGTCTGTGAGTGTGGGTCACCATGAGCTGGTGTCTGTGAGTGTGGGTCACCATGAGCTGGTGTCTGTGAGTGTGGGTCACCTGTGAGCTGGTGTCTGTGAGTGTGGGTCACCTGTGAGCTGGTGTCTGTGAGCGCTAGGTCACCTGTGAGCTGGTGTCTGTGAGTGTGGGTCACCATGAGCTGGTGTCTGTGAGTGTGGGACACCTGTGAGCTGGTGTCTGTGAGTGTGGGTCACCTGTGTGCTGGTGTCTGTGAGCGCTGGGTCACCATGAGCTGGTGTCTGTGAGTGTGGGTCACCTGTGAGCTGGTGTCTGTGAGCGCTAGGTCACCTGTGAGCTGGTGTCTGTGAGTGTGGGTCACCATGAGCTGGTGTCTGTGAGTGTGGGACACCTGTGAGCTGGTGTCTGTGAGCTGGTGTCTGTGAGTGTGGGTCACCTGTGTGCTGGTGTCTGTGAGCGCTGGGTCACCATGAGCTGGTGTCTGTGAGTGTGGGTCACCTGTGAGCTGGTGTCTGTGAGTGTGGGTCACCTGTGAGCTGGTGTCTGTGAGCGCTAGGTCACCTGTGAGCTGGTGTCTATGAGCGCTGGGTCACCTGTGAGCTGGTGTCTGTGAGCTGGTGTCTGTGAGTGTGGGTCACCATGAGCTGGTGTCTGTGAGTGTGGGTCACCATGAGCTGGTGTCTGTGAGTGTGGGTCACCTGTGAGCTGGTGTCTGTGAGTGTGGGTCACCTGTGTGCTGGTGTCTGTGAGCGCTGGGTCACCATGAGCTGGTGTCTGTGAGTGTGGGTCACCTGTGAGCTGGTGTCTGTGAGTGTGGGTCACCTGTGAGCTGGTGTCTGTGAGCGCTGGGTCACCTGTGAGCTGGTGTCTGTGAGTGTGGGTCACCATGAGCTGGTGTCTGTGAGTGTGGGTCACCTGTGAGCTGGTGTCTGTGAGTGTGGGTCACCTGTGAGCTGGTGTCTGTGAGCTGGTGTCTGTGAGTGTGGGTCACCATGAGCTGGTGTCTGTGAGTGTGGGTCACCATGAGCTGGTGTCTGTGAGTGTGGGTCACCTGTGAGCTGGTGTCTTTGAGCTGGGACACCTGTGAGCTGGTGTCTGTGAGTGTGGGTCACCTGTGAGCTGGTGTCTGTGAGTGTGGGTCACCTGTGAGCTGGTGTCTGTGAGTGTGGGTCACCTGTGAGCTGGTGTCTGTGAGTGTGGGTCACCTGTGAGCTGGTGTCTGTGAGTGTGGGTCACCTGTGAGCTGGTGTCTGTGAGTGTGGGTCACCTGTGAGCTGGTGTCTGTGAGTGTGGGTCACCGTGAGCTGGTGTCTGTGAGTGTGGGTCACCTGTGAGCTGGTGTCTGTGAGTGTGGGTCACCGTGAGCTGGTGTCTGTGAGTGTGGGTCACCTGTGAGCTGGTGTCTGTGAGCGCTGGGTCACCTGTGAGCTGGTGTCTGTGAGTGTGGGTCACCGTGAGCTGGTGTCTGTGAGTGTGGGTCACCGTGAGCTGGTGTCTGTGAGCGCTGGGTCACCTGTGAGCTGGTGTCTTTGAGCTGGGACACCTGTGAGCTGGTGTCTGTGAGTGTGGGTCACCTGTGAGCTGGTGTCTGTGAGTGTGGGTCACCTGTGTGCTGGTGTCTGTGAGCGCTGGGTCACCATGAGCTGGTGTCTGTGAGTGTGGGTCACCTGTGAGCTGGTGTCTGTGAGTGTGGGTCACCTGTGAGCTGGTGTCTGTGAGCGCTAGGTCACCTGTGAGCTGGTGTCTATGAGCGCTGGGTCACCTGTGAGCTGGTGTCTGTGAGCTGGTGTCTGTGAGTGTGGGTCACCATGAGCTGGTGTCTGTGAGTGTGGGTCACCATGAGCTGGTGTCTGTGAGTGTGGGTCACCATGAGCTGGTGTCTGTGAGTGTGGGTCACCATGAGCTGGTGTCTGTGAGTGTGGGTCACCATGAGCTGGTGTCTGTGAGTGTGGGTCACCTGTGAGCTGGTGTCTGTGAGTGTGGGTCACCTGTGAGCTGGTGTCTGTGAGCGCTAGGTCACCTGTGAGCTGGTGTCTGTGAGTGTGGGTCACCATGAGCTGGTGTCTGTGAGTGTGGGACACCTGTGAGCTGGTGTCTGTGAGTGTGGGTCACCTGTGTGCTGGTGTCTGTGAGCGCTGGGTCACCATGAGCTGGTGTCTGTGAGTGTGGGTCACCTGTGAGCTGGTGTCTGTGAGCGCTAGGTCACCTGTGAGCTGGTGTCTGTGAGTGTGGGTCACCATGAGCTGGTGTCTGTGAGTGTGGGACACCTGTGAGCTGGTGTCTGTGAGCTGGTGTCTGTGAGTGTGGGTCACCTGTGTGCTGGTGTCTGTGAGCGCTGGGTCACCATGAGCTGGTGTCTGTGAGTGTGGGTCACCTGTGAGCTGGTGTCTGTGAGTGTGGGTCACCTGTGAGCTGGTGTCTGTGAGCGCTAGGTCACCTGTGAGCTGGTGTCTATGAGCGCTGGGTCACCTGTGAGCTGGTGTCTGTGAGCTGGTGTCTGTGAGTGTGGGTCACCATGAGCTGGTGTCTGTGAGTGTGGGTCACCATGAGCTGGTGTCTGTGAGTGTGGGTCACCTGTGAGCTGGTGTCTGTGAGTGTGGGTCACCTGTGTGCTGGTGTCTGTGAGCGCTGGGTCACCATGAGCTGGTGTCTGTGAGTGTGGGTCACCTGTGAGCTGGTGTCTGTGAGTGTGGGTCACCTGTGAGCTGGTGTCTGTGAGCGCTGGGTCACCTGTGAGCTGGTGTCTGTGAGTGTGGGTCACCATGAGCTGGTGTCTGTGAGTGTGGGTCACCTGTGAGCTGGTGTCTGTGAGTGTGGGTCACCTGTGAGCTGGTGTCTGTGAGCTGGTGTCTGTGAGTGTGGGTCACCATGAGCTGGTGTCTGTGAGTGTGGGTCACCATGAGCTGGTGTCTGTGAGTGTGGGTCACCTGTGAGCTGGTGTCTTTGAGCTGGGACACCTGTGAGCTGGTGTCTGTGAGTGTGGGTCACCTGTGAGCTGGTGTCTGTGAGTGTGGGTCACCTGTGAGCTGGTGTCTGTGAGTGTGGGTCACCTGTGAGCTGGTGTCTGTGAGTGTGGGTCACCTGTGAGCTGGTGTCTGTGAGTGTGGGTCACCTGTGAGCTGGTGTCTGTGAGTGTGGGTCACCTGTGAGCTGGTGTCTGTGAGTGTGGGTCACCGTGAGCTGGTGTCTGTGAGTGTGGGTCACCTGTGAGCTGGTGTCTGTGAGTGTGGGTCACCGTGAGCTGGTGTCTGTGAGTGTGGGTCACCTGTGAGCTGGTGTCTGTGAGCGCTGGGTCACCTGTGAGCTGGTGTCTGTGAGTGTGGGTCACCGTGAGCTGGTGTCTGTGAGTGTGGGTCACCGTGAGCTGGTGTCTGTGAGCGCTGGGTCACCTGTGAGCTGGTGTCTTTGAGCTGGGACACCTGTGAGCTGGTGTCTGTGAGTGTGGGTCACCTGTGAGCTGGTGTCTGTGAGTGTGGGTCACCTGTGTGCTGGTGTCTGTGAGCGCTGGGTCACCATGAGCTGGTGTCTGTGAGTGTGGGTCACCTGTGAGCTGGTGTCTGTGAGTGTGGGTCACCTGTGAGCTGGTGTCTGTGAGCGCTAGGTCACCTGTGAGCTGGTGTCTATGAGCGCTGGGTCACCTGTGAGCTGGTGTCTGTGAGCTGGTGTCTGTGAGTGTGGGTCACCATGAGCTGGTGTCTGTGAGTGTGGGTCACCATGAGCTGGTGTCTGTGAGTGTGGGTCACCATGAGCTGGTGTCTGTGAGTGTGGGTCACCATGAGCTGGTGTCTGTGAGTGTGGGTCACCATGAGCTGGTGTCTGTGAGTGTGGGTCACCTGTGAGCTGGTGTCTGTGAGTGTGGGTCACCTGTGAGCTGGTGTCTGTGAGCGCTAGGTCACCTGTGAGCTGGTGTCTGTGAGTGTGGGTCACCATGAGCTGGTGTCTGTGAGTGTGGGACACCTGTGAGCTGGTGTCTGTGAGTGTGGGTCACCTGTGTGCTGGTGTCTGTGAGCGCTGGGTCACCATGAGCTGGTGTCTGTGAGTGTGGGTCACCTGTGAGCTGGTGTCTGTGAGCGCTAGGTCACCTGTGAGCTGGTGTCTGTGAGTGTGGGTCACCATGAGCTGGTGTCTGTGAGTGTGGGACACCTGTGAGCTGGTGTCTGTGAGCTGGTGTCTGTGAGTGTGGGTCACCTGTGTGCTGGTGTCTGTGAGCGCTGGGTCACCATGAGCTGGTGTCTGTGAGTGTGGGTCACCTGTGAGCTGGTGTCTGTGAGTGTGGGTCACCTGTGAGCTGGTGTCTGTGAGCGCTAGGTCACCTGTGAGCTGGTGTCTATGAGCGCTGGGTCACCTGTGAGCTGGTGTCTGTGAGCTGGTGTCTGTGAGTGTGGGTCACCATGAGCTGGTGTCTGTGAGTGTGGGTCACCATGAGCTGGTGTCTGTGAGTGTGGGTCACCTGTGAGCTGGTGTCTGTGAGTGTGGGTCACCTGTGTGCTGGTGTCTGTGAGCGCTGGGTCACCATGAGCTGGTGTCTGTGAGTGTGGGTCACCTGTGAGCTGGTGTCTGTGAGTGTGGGTCACCTGTGAGCTGGTGTCTGTGAGCGCTGGGTCACCTGTGAGCTGGTGTCTGTGAGTGTGGGTCACCATGAGCTGGTGTCTGTGAGTGTGGGTCACCTGTGAGCTGGTGTCTGTGAGTGTGGGTCACCTGTGAGCTGGTGTCTGTGAGCTGGTGTCTGTGAGTGTGGGTCACCATGAGCTGGTGTCTGTGAGTGTGGGTCACCATGAGCTGGTGTCTGTGAGTGTGGGTCACCTGTGAGCTGGTGTCTTTGAGCTGGGACACCTGTGAGCTGGTGTCTGTGAGTGTGGGTCACCTGTGAGCTGGTGTCTGTGAGTGTGGGTCACCTGTGAGCTGGTGTCTGTGAGTGTGGGTCACCTGTGAGCTGGTGTCTGTGAGTGTGGGTCACCTGTGAGCTGGTGTCTGTGAGTGTGGGTCACCTGTGAGCTGGTGTCTGTGAGTGTGGGTCACCGTGAGCTGGTGTCTGTGAGTGTGGGTCACCTGTGAGCTGGTGTCTGTGAGTGTGGGTCACCTGTGAGCTGGTGTCTGTGAGTGTGGGTCACCTGTGAGCTGGTGTCTGTGAGTGTGGGTCACCTGTGAGCTGGTGTCTGTGAGCGCTGGGTCACCTGTGAGCTGGTGTCTGTGAGTGTGGGTCACCGTGAGCTGGTGTCTGTGAGTGTGGGTCACCTGTGAGCTGGTGTCTGTGAGTGTGGGTCACCTGTGAGCTGGTGTCTGTGAGTGTGGGTCACCTGTGAGCTGGTGTCTGTGAGCGCTGGGTCACCTGTGAGCCGCTGTGCTCATATGGGCATTCTTTAGAAGATTGAATGTAAGATCCTTTTAACAAGATTGGAAGCATTCCCCTCTTGAGCGGCAGTTGAATCAGCAGGAGGGAGAAGGCACAGAAAGCAGGCTGAGTTGAGGAGGGTGTAGAGTGTCTATCCCCATTCTGTGGCTGTCTTGGATATCCTGGAGGTCCAGAACATGCTCAGAAACCTACCAGAATATGTTTCACTGTCTTGTGTGAGTACATGCGTGCATGCATGTGTATGCATGCTGACAGAGGTCAGAAGACAGTTTGTCAGTTGTTTTCTTCCCAACCCTGTGGGTCCCAGAGATCTGTTTGTCAGGCTTGGCAGCCAGTGTCTTTACATGTTGAGCTATCTAGCCAGCAGCAGAATCCGTTTTTAGCATCTGAGGTTGGGAAAGGCTCTGACGGAAGTCCCAGGCCGGCTCTGGGAAGTGGCAAGGCAGACGTGAAGAGCCTCACATGTGAGCTAGCCTCCTCTCTTGATTTCTGGGTCAGTGGTGACTGGGCAGGAGTGATAGGATGTTTCGTGAACAAGTAGAAATACTGGGGCAGGTTGATTGAGGAGCCATCTGCACAAGCAAGGCTTTCCTTCTTGGTTTCCCATCTCTCCATCTGTGCCCCCACATTGTCCCAGGCTTAAGACTGACAGGCCCTGGCATGGCTCCTCTGGGGCCATCGACTTGGCTCCTTCAGCTTTGGAAAAGCTTGCTTTTTCCCTGCAGTGGGCTTTGTCACACTTTTGTTGTTAGGCATTTGTTTTTGTGGTGTTCTACTGTACTGAAATCACACTTTTCCTTTCAGGGAGAGACAAAACAAAACCTGCCCATGATCTTTGTGGGAAATGCCCTTAAAGTTTTATCAAAGTACATGCCATGTATGTCTGTTCCCTCAAGGAGTAAATAATCACAACTGTTGGATGTGGGTGTGGGGGCAGGGAGCCACCAACCACGGTGCACAGCTGTACTTTACAGCGAGCGTCTTCCTCCTTGGCTTGATGGCCATTATCTTCGGTTGTTTCCTCTACCTCACACAGAAGTTCTTTCCGCAGTCTGAAGAATAAAGAGCCTGGAAGGTTTTGTTCTCGGTTAGCTAGATCTAGAAGTGATGCAGAAAAACAATATCCTTGGGTGAAATAGCTAAAGTTGTTGGGCAGGTTGCAGTGATAGCTGCCACCAGGATTCTGGCACATGGTTATATTCAGGCTGATGTGAACTTTATGACATAGTGTGAGCATTGGTGTTCCGTGCTCCCCATGAACCCTGCAGTGGAGATCCATGTTCCCTGTGACGCTAGCAGGGGAGTTCCATGTTCCCCACGAACCCAGTGATGGAGTTCCAAGTTCTCCATGGGTCTGCTAGTGTTTTGGGGATGCTTTAGGGGAGAAATTGTTTCACTGACTTGGTGAGTAATATCCAAGTTTGTATCCCCCAAATCATGGAGAGCAAGCCAGTAAGCAGCACTCCTTCACAGCCTCTGCGTCAACTCCTGCCTCCAGGTTCCTGCCCTGACTTCCTTCTATGAACAGGGATGTGGAAGTGTAAGCCACATGAACCCTTTCCTCTCTGAGCTGCTCTTGGTCATGTGTTCATCGCAGCAGCGGTCACCCTGACTAAGACGGGGCCCTTCAGGTGAAGATGGCAGAAGGGCTTTGTGGGGTCAGGACTTGCATCTTCATGTCACTCTGTATTTCTAGTCCCGAACAGAGAGCCTGGACTCCAGAGGGGATTCAGATAATTTGTCACATGACAAGGATAGGGAAGCACGGTGAGAGTAAGCACTGGAGGCCGAAGATCCCGGCTCTGAGAAGGTAGACAGTCCAGGAGAGTCACCAAGAGTTCGTTCCTTGTTTTGCAGGGCAGGGGTGGTTGTTTCAATGCCCATGCATTCTGGCATGCTAATTGACTAGGGCTTCTCAAGTGATTCCTGGGCCAAGAGCCGGGAGGCCTTCTAGTCTGTGGACACTGTGGGCAGGGGAGGGAGTGTCTTAGGCTCGTTGCTTTGAGCGCTGTCTGGTGGTTTGGAAATGAAGAGCAAAGGATCCGGAACTTCCTGGTAGACCATTTTCAGTCTAAGTCAGTCTTCGCACCCCAACACTAGCATGCCCACACTGGTCAGGGTTCTCTTGTGTCTCTGCTGCGGTATGGGCTGGTGGCCTGGGCGAAAGAAGCAAGGGCAGACACCAGGTAGTTCATGGATATCAGGCTGCTAGAGGTGTGGGGGAGGGGCCGGGGACAGACAGACAGACAGTGTCTTGCCATTGAGTTTGGCCATACCTCTCTTTCAAGTCCATTTGCTGCATTCAGGGCAGGAGGTGAAGCCTGTAAGAGGCTCCTTCAGCACTCCAAGCCGACAACCCACACTGCGGCCAGGGAGGAAGGAGCAGCAGTGCCCGGGGTGGTGGGAAGGACGCCTCTTTCCCTCCTCCCTAGGCATTGACAGTGGAAGATACTGGGACAGCCTTGGGTTCCAGTGTCCCGAGGTAGCTACTGGCCTTTGGACCATGGAGGAGGTCCTTTTGCTTCAGGTCAGGTAGTGGTGAAGAGTTAGGGTTCTGGACTTTGACCCAGAGTGCAGCGCAAGTTCAGCGTCCTTTTCCAGGACTGGGAACTGTCCTGCAACTTTCTATCTGCCTCCATCTCTCACAGGTAAAATCCAGGTTAAAGATTGAGAAGAGGTTGTGCACACAGTTGAGTAAAAGGCTGTATAGTTCTCTGGTACCCTCTTCCTGTGGGCCTGAGGCCAGCCCCGTGGAGGTCTGGTTGGTGATGGTTTGGGTGTGTCAGATTCAGGAAATGTCTTGGCTTCTTTTGTAGCTGTACCAGGCAGGGAGCTGCAGTGCTTCGCTGGGTTCCTGAGTCAAAGACGGCTAGAGAAGCACATGCTCTTTTCGGAAGGGTTGGAGGAAGCGGAAGCTGTCCTTGGGCAATACTCTTCCAGAGCTGAACTTCTCTTTTAGGATTATTGCTTCATAATCGTTAAATGCCCTTCTTTCTGGCAGGAGGCATTAAACGAGTGAGGTATTCACCTTTTAATGGGGTTTGCTCAGCTTCCTATTTTCCTTCATGGTTAAAATAGCATTTGTCTTTCAGTGCCTCTGATGGGAACTTAGTGTATAACCAGTGAAAAGACCTTCTTACCCATGACGCTCTGTGGAGTTTTGGGTCCAGATATATTTGTTTGGCTGTATAACTTCTTCCTCACCAGCACTGATGGATCAGAGGCCCCTCTGAGACTTCTGGGAGGGAGGCCTCGTAGTCCTTCCAGGGTACCCTAGAAGATCTTGAATTTTACCATCACTATCAACTGTTTTATATCATATAGTACTAAACCCTTGCTTCCTTTTTCTCTCCCCTTGCTGCCAGAGTCATCATATTCTTTCACAGTGAATCCTTACCCCAAACCACTAAGTTATTAGAATGCAGAAAGCAGTCTTGATTTGTGTGATCTTTTACATTTCTGTTGGAGAGGGTTTTTTTTGTTGCTTTTAAACGTGCATGCACATGTTCCTGCTGACTAGTTGGCTGCAGTTGTTGATGACAGGATCTCATCAGGTAGACCCTCAAATTTTCAATCTTCCTGCCTCTGTCTCCTGAGTGCTAGAATCACAGGTACGCACCACCATGTCTGGCTTAGGCCTTTTAATGACATTCTTACTAAAATTATAAAATAGTGCAACTTCTAAATCAATTCTGGATCCTAGTTTCTTGTCACGAGCCTTCAGTAGTTTCTAAATACCTGCTTTTCGGAAGGCTTGGGGGTGACAGATACATCCATCCATTCTGACTGTATAAAAAGTACCACTGTCCTGTTCTGGGTGGCTAGGGTAGAATATTACTTTCCTTAGAACCTTAAAGGGGTTTCCACTTCTGGCCCACAATGGCCAGCCCCACAAAGCATGAGCAGTATCAGGGTTTGTTTTCTCAGTAGTCTTCATGGGAGGAAGAGACCGGAAAGGGCACACGTTGATTCGCAGGAGATAGGGGCACACGTTGATTCGCAGGAGATAGGATGGCCTTGGGTCAACATTTGTAAATCTTAAAGGAAACATTCGCTTCCCCATCCCCCCACCCCACCCCCGCAGAAGGCTTAAGACATAAGAAGCCATTCCCTTTGTGTGGTTTCCTCTGGCTTTTAAAGAATAAAGTAGCACTTGTCTTTAAGCACCCTTAAAAGGAATTCAGATAATCACCCGGTGAAGTACAGTGAGTGGTGTGCCTGAAGAGCCTTCCAGACCCCTTTGCCCTTCAGTTTCTTCTTTGCTGTTCTTGCTGTATTTTTCTTCTGCCTCACCTGTGGGGTCTGGGTCCAGTTGCTGTCCTCCCTGACAGATTTCTGCAGAAGAAACAGCACAAGGTTATTTAAAAACTAGATCTGATGGAATCACTGCTTGCTGCCCATCTGACGTTATGTAAAATGGTTTGTTCTTGAGAAAAATATTTAGTAGAGACAGGAAAAGTTTCAAATGGTTTTATCATTTGTTCAGTGAGCTGGCTCAAAAGAAAATGTTGTGTCATTGAAAATGACTGTTTTTTTAAAGCAGCACTTCTGTCTACCAGCACCAACTCAGCTTTTGACAGGCTGTGGTTGTCCTCCGAGTACCTCTCCCGGGTCTCAGAAGCAAGGTGCTATTGTATGAGCTCTTTGACAATTTCAGTCTACTCCACTAAAAATGTGGTCAGCTTGGAAAGAGTGCGCTTACGTCATTTATATTTTGAGCTTCCTTAAAACATTCAAGCATAATGCAAAGCTATTGGCTACTTATTGAAAGGCTATCAGAATTTTGCCCCGTGTGCTTAAATTCCCACCTCTTGTTGGTTTTCCTTTATTGCGAATTTAAAAGTAAATGCTCGCCCTGAGTTACTTCATCTGAGTTATGTACACCTTGAAAAGAGTGGCTATATTTTTCAGTGGCCACACAGTCATTGAACAACTACCCATGGTTGCTTTTTTAAAGGGTATAACGTAATATATAATGTATAATTTTTTAAGTCAAATTTGGGCCAGGAATGGTGACATGTGCCTTTAATCAAGGACTCAAGAGGCAAGTGGATCTCTCTGAGTTTGAGACCAGCCTGGTCTTTGGTGTACACAGTAAGTTTTAGGTTATCCATAACCGGAGAGTGTGTTTTCAAGACAGAGCTCTCTATGTTGTTCTGGCTGTCCTGCAAGTCACGCAACCAGGCTGGCCTCAAACTCCCAGAGGCCATCATCTTCCTCCTAAATTCTGGGATTAAAGCATGCAGCACTATACCTGGCAGGAAAACCCTAAAGTTTGTTTGTTTGTTAATCATCACGGTTTAAAGAAAAAGGATTAAAGACCATTTTTGGTGCAGAGACTCTCTCTCTCCTAATCAAGAACAGTTAGTTCCCAGCTACATGCCCTCCTGACCTCTTTACCACACACAGAAACCAGGCAAGTTGTGTGCAGAATGCCCCACATTCTGGACGGATCTGTTTTCTTGTGAGGATTATGTTTCTCTCTCACCTGAATTTCCTGAAACTGGAAATGAACCCTGGAAGCTTGATTACATTCAAGTTCAGCCTTTTTAAGTACAGTGTGTGTGTGTGTCCCTTTGTGCCACAATAGGAAAACCCTCCTTATTAAATATAAGTAACACATATTCCTGGGTACTGAGCTTGTAGAACTGGTGCTGAGCTACTGACACTACAGAGATGAAGAAACTCTAGTCTTAGCTGCCTTGAGTTGCTTTTTAGAAATAAATTCTGATGGGCAGCTGGACAAAGGGACAGTAAATATAGGGGCAGGGGATAGTGGGTAACTATCGGGAGCAGTTGCCTACGAAGCCTCAGGAGGTTAGCAGTCTGAAAAAGTTGATGCAGAAATGTACTTTCCCAGATGGCAACATGCTACTGCGTTCCTGCACAGCATTTTATCACAGTCTGTTGAAAAATCCTCTCTTAACCTGTTGGGCATCTTCTAACCCAGGTGCCGGTTAGTGCTTTTGGTCGGAATGGGCCCTCAGAGCTCTGTAGCTTCCCATGACTGGGTGGGGCTACCCATTCACATCCACTGGTCCTGTTGCTCTTGAGTGAGCCTCCTGATAGAGCTTACAGGGAGGCAGGGAACTGCTGGCGGACAGGACACCCAGCACCTTTCTTTTGGAGTAATGGCCTGAAGAGGATTCACCAGGAACAAAGCTAGAACTTTAAAGTGGCCTGTGAGCCGGAACACCTCAGAAATGGGATGTTCACGTGTTAGTGCCTCATGAGTCATTAGCTGGGAATTTAAACATAGAAGGAAAGTCCCATTATGAATGCACACCTGCTGAGCATGGCCTAGGTTTACTATGTGCTGTGTGCTCTGTGCACACAGATGCTGACTGGAGGATAGTGGGTAGTTATTAGTGCCATTTGTCATTGTTGAGGAAACAGAAGTAAACAAAGTGTCACAGTGAATGATCCTGAGCCCAACTTTTTTTAAGAAACTGATTCAAGTATAAGAGATAGGGAGAGAAGAGGAATTTGTCTGATAGCTGAAAGATTGTATGTTTACTGTAGACAAGATAGTATTTAAGATATAGAAAGCCTAGCAGATGCTGAGCAAACTGGGTTGTGGTTGTTTTTGGTTTTATTTTTTAAGGAAAAATCCATTTTCTTTCTCCCAAAACCAATTTCTACTATAACTGCTGGAACATATTAGGGCAGCAGACAGTATGTTTGCCGCCTGAAGGTCACATCCTTGCGTCATTACAAGTCTGCCCCCGTTGTGCGTACAGTACAATGTGCTCTTTGATCCCGAGTGCCACACGCTCCTGTGGAGGAGAGTCACGTGCTGCATTTTCTTCTTTCAGACATTAAGAACACGATCCTTTCTCTGTTTCCAGTTTTAAATGGCTGTTGAGGAGAGAGATTGGCTAATGAATGGCTTTTGTCTATATCTTTGTGCTGTCCTTTGCTTTTCTTACGACAGAGGAGTCAATTTGGTTGTAACCTTTTAAAAGGAAAATTGAATGTCTCAGATCTGGGTCCAGCTGCCCGGAGCAGATTGCAGACCCTTCCGTCGGACTAGGCCCTGCACTTTTTTATCACACAGGAATTTTGACTACCGGGATGGAAGCCTGTGAGTGATACCCCGAGTAGGTTCTACTGCTGGGTCGCTCACATTACTCTGTTTATTAACCATTTGACCTTGGGAAATTATGTCACTCCTGTGTTTGAGTTTCTTCCTCAATAAAATTGGTTAATAGTGTAGTATGAGACATGGGAAAATGAAATAGTAACTTGTAAGTTCATTTAGAGGCATAGTTGAGATTATGAGGATGGATGGACGTTCTTTCTGGGTGATAAGAGGCTGTTGCCCCAGGTGACTCAGGATTCCAGAGATAAGGCTGAGCTGAGGGATAAGGAAGTGGTGACCTCATGCCAGTCCAAGCCCCTGAGAAAGGAGGAGCCTTGGGCCTCGGGAAGACCTGCCTGCTCACTTCCTGAACTGTTCCCAGGGCGGTTGAGGCTTTGCTTCCTTTCTGTTTTGGCTTCTTTTTAGCTCCGGTGGAAACTCGACTTTGAAAAGTTCTCTGTGTGTAGGATTTGTTCCAGAGTATTAGAAGGACTGTGAGTGGGTTGGGCATAGACGTGGGAGCTGTATGCCGGTTAGAGGACTGGAGGGGCCCACAGGCTATCCTGATGTTCTTTACATCTTTGCCAATAACAGACGTTTCCATGAGAAAAAAATTTTAAAAGTTGAATAAACATGTAAATTGCAAGACACTAATGATAAGTGTGATATGTTTACATAAAACTTAAAATATGCAAATAGTATTAATTTTTATGAATGTATATACTGAGTAAATATTTAACACTTAACTTCGGGATGGTGACCAACTGTAAGGAAGTTAGACATTGAGTGAACAGCGACTAGATGGGGTGTTTCACCTGAATCTGTAATATTTTGTTTCTTTAAATATTTGAAGCAAATGTGGCAAAATACTAAGACTTGTTAAAAGTTGAGAGGTGGGTACTTGGGTTTGTATACTGTATAATTATTTTTGTTTGTTTGAAATGTATCACAATACAGGGTTAGACTCAGCACTTGTTTTTGTAGAACGTGCTAACCTAGCACCTTTAGCAGAGATTGAGCTAGATCATAGAGTGAGTTGGTTAGAACAGCTCAAGTCTTTAGAGATAACTAGGTAATGGGGGGGGGGGGGTGTTAAACGCAGAGCTTCAGTGTATGATACCTGGTTCCCTCCAGGCTTTCCAGGAAGAAGAAATCTGTTTCCACTTTTGTGTGACTGGCTGTGTCACGTGCTAACCGTGTTGGCTTTCCTGTAGGTCCCTAAGTGTGTTTTAGGGGCAGCCCTCAGCTTAGTGCTCAGAAAGATTGTTCTGACTCTGGGTTCATAGGCTGCCTCTACAATGTGACAGGCACCTTCTTCCCTCCCTGGTTTCTGAGGAGGAATACTTTCCTTATGCCACGTCTCATTCTCTCAATACACTTGCAGGTAGTGGGGGCCTCAAGCGCCACCACACACGTGTCAAGCTTTATCCTGTCACACGGGGGATGCAGACATGAGTTAGACTCAGCTGTCTTTTCACTAGACCTTTCCAGAGATGCTTTAAAGAGGAGGAGTTGGGGTGGGGACACAGCATGCTTGTCCCGTAGGCTCAACATTGCTCTGATCACAGCCCCTCCCCATGTCGAGCCAGCCAGGGGTCAGGGAGTGGGGGGTTCATTAAGCCTCCTAAGACCTTGTGTCTTTATTTTACCTTATTAGAAAATTTTTACTTTTTTTTTAGTTATGTGTATGTGTGTATATATGTGTACATACTCACATAGAGACATTACATGTAGATATTGCATGTTGACAGTACATGTGAGTGAGTGCAGGTGCCTGTGGAAACCTGAGGCAGCACATCCCCTAGGAGCTTGGGTTATAGGCAGTTGTGAGCTGCTCATCGTTGGTGCTTCCAACTGAACACACGGTCTTTGATACGTTGGGTTCTGAGAAAGGAGTGGACTAACCCAGCCCAGCCTTTTATCATTGATGTTGGGAGGTGACCTCCTTGGTTAAACATGTATGGGCATCTCTGGAGTTTATCAGGAGGAGGGCTAGAGTTCGTGTATGACCTGATGATGCCTCTCATTGAGGAAACCCAGGAAGCAGAATCTACTCAGACGGAAGCCCCTCCCCCGCATTGAGCCACACACTTCAAACTGCTTCTCCAAGCCTTGTACCCCCAGAGAGTTTGAGAACTCACAGAGCCTAGGCAGCCTGGTAACTCTGAGTCCTGGACTCTTGGAGGGAAGCCCTGGGTGTGAGTCACATGCTGAGAAGGAGCAGAGTTGGGTTCTGAGTGTTGCACAGGCCCTGTCACATGCGTTTTAGTTTGCAGGTTTTTGTCTTCCCCTTTAGTAAGGCCCCAGCTAAAGTATTGTTGTACCATGTGACACTTGTAACTGCGCTTACTCTTCTGTTACCTGCTTTTAAATTCATTTAATGTGTGTGAGTGTTTGTCTACCGGTGTTCACCACAGGCCAGAAGAAGGCCTTAGATCCCCTGGAAGTGGACTTACAAATAGTTGTGAGCCACCATATGGGTTCTGGGACCTGAACACAGGTCATCTGCTAGAGCAACCTGTGGTTACTCTTAACCACTCCACTGAGCCGTTTCTCAGCCCCTCCGTTACCCATTTTTATGTCTTTGTGAATTTTACATTTAAGTTTGACAAGTGTCCTGGGGACATGAAGCTTAGCTTCGTGAGGTTCCTCTGGGGTGAGCAGTGCAGGACACAAGCAGGAGAGCTATGAGCCCGGGGCGAGCACAGGACACAAGCAGGAGAGCTATGAGCCCGGGGCGAGCACAGGACACAAGCAGGAGAGCTATGAGCCCGGGGCGAGCACAGGACACAAGCAGGAGAGCTATGAGCCCGGGGCGAGCACAGGACACAAGCAGGAGAGCTATGAGCCCGGGGCGAGCACAGGACACAAGCAGGAGAGCTATGAGCCCGGGGCGAGCACAGGACACAAGCAGGAGAGCTATGAGCCCGGGGCGAGCACAGGACACAAACAGGAGAGCTATGAGCCCGGGGCGAGCACAGGACACAAGCAAGAGAGCTATGAGCCCGGGGCGAGCACAGGACACAAGCAGGAGAGCTATGAGCCCGGGGCGAGCACAGGGCTGGTCATGGCTGATGGTCCATCCGTGCGATTCTAGCATTTAGGAGGCAGAGGCATGAGCCTGCAAAGTCCAAGGCTAACCTGGAGCACAGAACGAGTTCTAGGCCTGCCGGGGCCATATGAGACTGGAAGAAGAAAAGGCACAAAATCACACACAAAACCCCTAAATCTAGCTCTTGATTCTCTTCCCCAAAATAGGAGGTGAGCAAAGCTAGTGAATAGTCAAATGTGTGACTGGGCTCTGAACATTATTATGCATGTACACACAAAAATCACAACTCAGTGGGGTAAGCCTGTGTAGGTTTATCACACGTAATCAAGACTCCTGGAGTCATGTATAGAAGTGAGAGTTTGCCTCTACCTGAGGGTTTGTTCCTGCTGTCTTACTTATACACACCCCGCCTCTGCCCAGCTCTGTTAATCTTCCATCATCTTCCCCTAGGCCTAATATTGTCTTCATTTTTTTTCTCACTTCAATTGATTATAATGTTAAAACCTTGTTGCGTATTTCAGAGGTTATCAGAAATAACATTCTGACATTTTTATGAGCATAGTACAATGTTATTTTCTAAGTAAATATATGTTCAGTGTAAAAGCAGTGAAACAGGGCAGAAGATTATGGTTCAAATGTATGAGGTTAACACACTGAAGAGACAAAATGGTTAAATGGCGAGCTGGGGAGGCAGGTCTTTCGGATCTCAGGATCCGAGTCCAGTCCAGCTGTAACCTGGTGTTGGGGAAGTGGAGACAGGCAGGTCCCTAGAGCCCTCTGGTCAGCCAGTCTAGCCTAATGGGGTGTGCACTCCAGGCCAATAGTAGACTCAGACGTCAGAAAGAACTAGAACTCGTGCTTGAGGATGATACCCAAGGCTGCTGTTCTCTGACCTCCATGCACACATCTCCACATTCAAACACCATTACAAAGTGGCATAGGAGTAAATTTTTCCATATCCTTAGCTATGACAGTCTACACATGTTTCTGTTCATGCTTTCCATACATCCATGAGGCATTTGTAGATATATAGGGTGGGAGTGGAGAGGAATGTGGGATGAGCGGGTAATTCAGATGTGGTCCTTCTGAGAAACCGCACAGGCCCTTGGAGGGGCTTTGGGACCCTGTGACAGGAGACTGGGATTTGGGGTACCCTAGACCTTCTGTTCCTACTTAATTGAGCCAAAACATTTCCACTTTCATTGCTCCGTGTTTTAAGTCTTACTGAAGACTGAGAAAAAAGATTCTGGTGCTTAATATAAAGTTTGAAATTAGTGGTTTAGAGAGAAGAATACCCCTTGGGGCACAGGTAGGACTATGGGTCCAGTGTGTAGCTGTCTAGGCCACTGTGAGAATTCCCAGTGCCCTCTATCTGAAATGACATACCTGAGCTAGGGATAGTCAAAAAGACTTAAGGCTCCTATGTTTTAGGATTTTTTTTTTTAATTCGGGTTGAGTCAGAAATAAGTGGCTACATAAAAAAAGAGCACGGCCTGCAGACTCCAGCACTGACCTGGAGGACAGCACAGGGCCTGGGAGTACTATGCTAGAGCGTCCTGGCTCCTTAACTCTGTTATTGTGTGTCACGTAGGCAAGAGGCTCCAACAGCGGGTGGCTTTTTAAAGGATGATTGACTGTTTTTAGATTAGGGGTTCAGGCTCTTCATAGAGGGAAGGTGGCAAGCTTCTCATCCTGTAGTTACCCTTGAGTTCCTGCTAAGCAGACCAGCACAGAAAGACAGCGGAAAAGGGCACCGCAGCCTGGCTAAACGGCATCAGTTCCATAGACTGTCAGGAACCCTGGCCCATACATCAGTGCTGTCTGGATGCCTCAGCTGGGAAGCTAAGTTCCCACCTGAGTATACTCTATATAGGAAGCCTGACCTGAACGCTGGGTCAGGCCCTGCTTCTCCACAGCCTTGGTGGTTGAAGTCTAAATCCTGCTCTTTTCACGTGTAGTATCTTTCTTCCCAGCCCATCTGCAGAGAGAAGCAGGCACTCCCATTGGCTGTCATACGCATTAGCTTTTTGACTCTTGGAACGAGCTTTCACCTCTAGATATATAAAGTCTATGGTAGTAATATGAAGAAAGCCAGCGTTTTGTTGGTCTTAAGTGTGTTGGAATGGATGGCTGAACACTAGCTAGGTGAGACGTTCTCATTGTCGTCAGAGCTCAGACTCGCCCTTTGGTGAATGGCAGGTGCGCTGGATGACGTCAGGTGACAAGAACAGGTTAGTAGCTCTCTGCTTCAGACATATGTGGGTTTTTTTCCTCTGGTTAATCTGAACAGTCCCTTCCTCTGTCCACCCCAACTCCCAAAACCCCATCCAGTTACTGCAATGGCAACCTAGGGATACTTTCTTTACATTAACGTCAGTACTGAAGTGGGTTGACTGTCACTTGTACAAGGACAGACTTGGGGTGATGAGTCCATCATAGTCTTAGTGCTCTATAGCATAAAGCCATGTATTTCAGTTTCTCCAGATATTATTTTAAGGTAGGTATATGCATCAGGCTCTTATCAAGTCATTGTGAAGACTACACAGTCTCTGAACAGATTACTTGGAGAGCAACAGCAAACAGAAAACCATGCACACACCTGTGACCTACTTCAGAGCAGAAGCCTCTGACATGGCCCCCTGTTTCCAGATGATGACACCGCAGGGGTCTAAAGGCTGGAGCAGCCCTGCTGCAGGATGGGAGTCTGCAGACTATCTCTCATTAGAGGAGAAAGGCAGGGTCATTCGCTGAGACAACAGGAGAACTGCCGCACTGTCGGACAGGAGAATTTTCAGGTGCCATGTCTAGGATTGAAGGATGTGTAGCTGAATTGAAATGGGAATCCCTATGCTGGTTAGCCATGTGCTTCCTCATGTAGGTCCCTGTGTTAGGGTGTGCACTGCTATAGCCGCAGCATCCGATTTGGGTCACATGTGCTGAACCATACATAAGCTCCTGTGAATACTGAGTACATACGAGATAAATACCTCACCAGCAATAAAGATCAGCTTTTCATATGAATGTATTTTCCATTTGCCAGATATTAGAAAAGTATCTATCACTTTGGGTTATATGACCTTTTTATTTCCATTAGGCAGCATATTTAGGACATTTAATCAGTTTGGGTTTTGATCATTGCCTGTTTCATACACAGTCAGTACACACAGATTGGTCTGACCCTCATGTGGCTCATCATCGTAGTGACTGTGGGCATTTCCTCCTTAACACCTTTGCCCTTCTATGGATCTCATTTGGCCGTAAGTTGGCACAGTTCCACGCTGGCACTGTTCTAGGTATTGCTTCTGATGTCACTGACCTAGAAGCTGGACATTCCAGTGAGGAGAGCTTGTTTTTTTAAGTTTGATTTCTTCATGGTTAATTTGAAGCATTCTGTCAGTAACAGCATGGACATCCTTATTAACACTATTCAAATGCTTTTGAAAGAAACCAGTTTAGCAAACTTATGCTTTAAATACTAGTCAGTTGGCCGCTTCTCCTGAGAGTCTCTAGAACACCACTGGGTCAGGTGAACTTTGAGATTTCCTTCCAAAAACATAGCCCATTTCCTGTGCCATCTTATTCATGTATGAGTCAGGATACTAGCATTCCATCTTTCGGTCAGACAGAGAGAGGGCAATTATTTCATATATAAGTATAGCTTGCCCTACTGAATTCTGGCATTTCTTCCTTTATGACCTGGTTGCTCCCATTACAGAGAGTTTGATATGTGTACACTGGTGAGTCCTTAAATAGCCACTAAAATAAGAGTATCTGAGTGATGTCCTCAAGTGTATGTGATATGTATGTATGATATGTGTAGTAGGCTATAGCCGTTGCCACACAACAAACAGAATAAAGAACATTCAACAATCAAAATCTCTCGTGTTTTTTTGTAAAAGAAAAATTATTTGTACTGCGGATTCATATATTATTCATCATATTAAAGCTTCGTGGCAAAATATGTAATTTCAGTCACTCCAGAGGCAGAAGCAGAAACATCACAAGTTCAAGGCTAGCCTGAAGAACTTAATGAGACCTTGTCTAAACAATAAATAGAGGACTGGAGGTGCAGATGTTTACTTACCATGCACAAAGTCCTAGATTCAATCCTCTGTACTTATAAAAACCAGAAAGATCCAAGACCCATGCAAGTGGGCTGACAGAGAGAGCATTCTGAAGACTTTGAGGAAGAATGCAAAAACACACAGAACTTGAAGTCTAAATCCTTCATAAGTTAAGGTTTGAGAGCACAGTGAAGCTAACAGTAGTACAGTTCATTGATGTTTTAGAAGTAAGGCAGAACTTGGGGAACGTTGACTCCGGTCAGTCAGTACTACAAAGGGTATCCTTGATTATAAACAAGAATTACAGGAAATCAGTAGACCCACTGTGTGCAGGGGTGAATGACACACTATTTCTTCTGCTTCTCACGAGGAAGACAGACCTTCAGTGTCTCTCGTCAGTGCAAAGGTTGCATGTGGCAGTCTTGAGAATTTAGAAATGTTTGTGTGTGGCAGTGAATAAAACTATAAATTTAACTTTGGATGGTGGTGGGATAAGCCATCAGGCATGTCCCTAACACTTCCTGTCAGCCAAGTAGTCTATGGTCTATGAAGTCCGTCCATGTTCCCACACAACTGATCCATGCCTAGCCAAGGCAGTTCCAGTTACTGTTAAATGTTACAGCTTGCTGGGTCTTAGTCTCTGCATATAGTTTGAATTCATCTGCAAGAATCCAGAACACAATGTGAATTTTATAGTGTCTAACCTGTTTCCTAGTTTTAAGAATGTAGGTGTAGGGGCTAAAGAGATACGTGGTTAGAAGCACTGACTATTCTTGCAGCAGACCTAGGTTTAGTTCCTAACTTTTATGTGGTACCTCACAACTGTTTGTAACTCCAGTTCCAGGGGATCTGACACCCTCTTCTGGCCTCTGCAGGCACCCAGCATGTACAGTAGTATACAGACATAATGCAAGCAAAATACCCAGACACAGAAAAGAAATACATTAATAATAAAAACAAATCTTTAAAAAAAAGCCTTACGTGTACTTCACTTTTCAATCCAAAGACACCAAGTCATAACAATGCCCAACTTCAGAGTCTCTTTTCATGATGAGCATGTGGTGCATGCCTTTAAACTTCATGAGTTCAAGACCAGCCTAGTCTACATATTGGGTTCCGAGGCTACACAGTAAGACCCTGTCTCAAAACAAAAGAAATTGTCATTTCCCTAATTTTTTGGCCGTCTGTCTTTAATGGAGACCTTACCTTAGGGAACCTGCTACACTTCAGGTTTTTTTCAAGTCACAGAGTATGACTTGACTTTCAGCTCTTTCTTACAGTACTATTGTGTAACAGTAAGTTCTTCCTCCCAAGCTGACTTGGCCTCTCCAGATTTAATGGAAATTCAGCCAGCTGGAGGCGGAAGGGACTGGACTAGCCCCATAGTTTACGGCAACTGGGTTTTATAATTAGCTTGTTAGAAAATTGACCATATAATTGGTCACAAATCAGACCTCAACAGATACAAGAAGATAGAAATAATCCCATGCCTCCTATCAGATCACTATGGAATAAGGGTGGTCTTCAATGGCAACAAAAACAAAAGAAAACCCACGTACACATGGAGGCTGAACAATGCTCTACTCAATGATAACTTGGTCAAGGTGGAAATAAAGAAATCAAAGACTTTTTGAAAGTTAATGAAAATGAAGGCACAACATACCCTAATTTATGGGACACAATGAAAGCAGTGCTAAGAGGAAAATTCATAGCCCTGAGTGCCGCCAAAAAGAAACGGGAGACAGCATACACTAACAGCTTAATGGCACACCTGAAAGCCCTGGAACAAAAAGAAGCAAATACACCAAAGAGGAGTAGAAGGCAGGAAATCATCAAACTCAGGGCTGAAATCAATCAAGTAGAAACAAATAAAACCATACAAAGAATCAACAAAACGAGGAGTTGGTTCTTTGAGAAAATCAACAAGATAGATAAGCCCTTAGCCAGACTAACTAGAGGGCACAGAGATAGTATCCAAATTAATAAAATCAGAAAGGAAAAGGGAGAGATAACAACAGAAACTGAGGAAATTCAAAAAATCATCAGATCTTATACTACAAAAACCTGTATTCAACACAACTAGAAAATCTTGAGGAAATGGACAATTTCCTTGACAGATACCAAGTACCAAAATTAAATCAGGATCAAATAGACCATCTAAACCGTCCTATAAGCCCTGAAGAAATAGAAGTTGTCATTGGAAGTCTTCCAACCAAAAAAAGCACAGGTCCAGATGGTTTTAGTGCAGAATTCTATCAGACCTTCAAAGAAGACCTAACACCAATACTCTTCAAACTGTTCCACAAAATAGAAACAGAAGGAACACTACCCAACTCGTTCTATGAAGCCACAATTACACTAATACCAAAAGCACACAAAGATCCGACAAAGAAAGAGAATCTCAGGCCAATCTCTCTTATGAATATCGATGCAAAAATACTCAATAAAATTCTTGCCAACCGAATCCAAGAACACATCAAAACGATCATTCACCACGATCAAGTAGGCTTCATCCCAGGGATGCAGGAATGGTTCAATATAAGGAAATCCATCAATGTAATCCACTACATAAACAATCTCAAAGAAAAAAACCACATGGTCATCTCATTATATGCTGAGAAAGCATTTGACAAAATTCAGCATCCTTTCATGCTAAAGGTCTTGGAAAGATCAGGAATTCAAGGCCCATATCTAAACATAGTAAAAGCAATTTACAGCAAACCGGTAGCCAGCATCAATCTAAATGGAGAGAAACTTGAAGCAATCCCACTAAAATCAGGGACTAGACAAGGCTGCCCTCTCTCTCCATATCTTTTCAATATAGTACTTGAAGTTCTAGCTAGAGCAATTAGACAACAAAAAGAGGTCAAAGGGATACAAATTGGAAAGGAAGAAGTCAGACTATCACTATTTGCAGACGATGTGATAGTATACATAAGCGACCCAAAGAACTCCACCAGAGAACTCCTACAGCTGATAAACAACTTCAGCAAAGTGGCCGGATATAAAATCAACTCAAGCAAGTCAGAAGCCTTCCTATACTCAAAGGATAAGCAGGCTGAGAAAGAAGAGAAATAATACCCTTCACGATAGCCACAAACCATATTAAGTATCTTGGCGTGACTCTTAACCAAACAAGTGAAAGATCTGTATGACAAGAACTTCAAGTCTCTGAAGAAAGAAATTGAAGAAGACCTCAGAAGATGGAAAAATCTGCCATGCTCATGGATTGGCAGGATTAATATAGTAAAAATGAGCATCTTACCAAAAGTAATACACAGATTCAATGCAATCCCCATCAAAATCCCAACTCAATTCTTCATAGAGTTAGAAAGAGCAATTCAAAAATTCATCTGGAATAACAGAAAACCCAGAATAGCTAAAACTATTCTCAAGAGTAAAAGAACCTCTGGGGGAATCAGTATCCCGGACCTCAAGCTGTACTACAGAGCAATAGTGTTAAAAACTGCATGGTATTGGTACAGTAACAGACATGTAGATCAATGGAACAGAATTGAAGACCCAGAAATGAATCCACACTCCTATGGTCACTTGATCTTTGACAAAGGAGCTAAAACCATCCAGTGGAAAAAAGATAGCCTTTTCAACAAATGGTGCTGGCTCAGCTGGAGGTCAACATGCAGAAGAATGCAAATTGACCCATCCTTATCTCCTTGCACTAAGCTAAATTCTAAGTGGATCAAAGATCTCCACATAAAACCAGACACACTGAAACTAATAGAAGGGAAATTAGGGAAGAACCTTGAACATATGGGCACAGGGGAGAATTTCCTGAACAGAACTCCAATAGCTTATGCTCTAAGATCAAGAATAGACAAATGGGAACTCATTAAATTACAAAGTTTTTGCAAGGCAAAAGACACTGTCAAAAAGACAAAGCGGCAACCAACTAACTGGGAAATGATCTTTACCAACCTTACATCCGACAGAGGGCTAATATCCAATATATACAAAGAACTCAAGAAGTTAAACTCCAGAGAGGCAAGTAACCCTATTAAAAAATGGGGTACAGAGCTAAACAAAGAGTTCTCACCTGAAGAATATCTAATGGCTGAGAAGCATCTAAAGAGATGTTCATCATCCTTAGTCATTAGGGAAATGCAAATCAAAACAACCCTGAGATTCCATCTCACACCAGTCAGGGTGGCTAAGATCAAAAACACAGGAGACAGCAGTTGTTGGCGAGGATGTGGAGAAAGAGGAACACTCCTCCACTGCTGGTGGAATTGCAGGCTGGTACAACCACTCTGGAAAGCAGTCTGGCGGTTCCTCAGAAAACTGGGCATGACACTCCCGGAGGATCCGGCTATACCACTCCTGGGCATATACCCAGAGACTTTACCTGCATGCAGTAAGGACACATGCTCCACTATGTTCATAGCAGCCTTATTTATAATAGCCAGAAGCTGGAAAGAACCCAGATGTCCCTCAACGGAGGAATGGATTCAGAAGATGTGGTATATCTACACAATGGAATACTACTCTGCAATTAAAAACAATGAATTCACGAAATTCCTAGGCAAATGGTCAGATCTTGAAAATATCATCCTTAGTGAGGTAACCCAATCACAAAAGAACACACATGGTATGCAGTCACTGATAAGGGGATATTGACCCAGAATCTCGGAATACCCTAGACACAATCCGCATATCAATAGATTTCTAAGAAGATGGAAGGAGAGACCCCTGGTCCTGGAAAGACTGGATGTAGGGGAACGCCAGGACAGAGTAACGAGAGGGGGTTGAATGGAGAAAAGAGGGAGGGAAGGGGGCTTATGGGACTTTCGGTGAGGGAGGAAACGGGAAAGGGGAAGTGATTTGGAATGTAAATTAAAAAAATAAAATAAAATAAATAAATAAAGAAAGAAAGAAATTTAATGTATTTGCAAGAGAATATGCACGGAGAAATTGGATGCCTTCAAGTCACGTGCATGTAGTAAGCGTCTAAGATCTGGGGCTCACCAGTTAAGAGAGACAGACTGGTCTTTAAGACCTAGGCATCTGGTCTCTGCTCCCAGTACTGGGTTTATAGGCAGATGTTACCAACATCTCTCTTGTTAGATAGTACTGGGGCTCAAAGTCAAGACAAGCACAAGACGTCACAAGCTCACTCACTGACTATCCTCAGCCACAGACTGCCCCAGTGTGGTAGTGAATTGCTTCATATGAAAGGTTGGTTTAGACTGGATATGGTATATCAGAGCTTCAGTTCCAGCTACTCTGGGGGCTGAGGCAAAAGGCTCACTTGGGCTCAGGAGTTCAACACAATGAAACTCCATCTGAAAAACAGAAGTGATTGGAAACTTCTTATGTGACGCCCTTCTGTTTCAGCAAGTGGCTTTCATCCTATGGCCGTCCAAGGATAGGTCAAAGGGGACTTTACTCTTACACTCCCTGTTTGGCAAGTCCTACAAATTCCTTCACATCTCAAACTCAAGTAGATGGTTTCACCTCTTAGGAAAGCTGGACACTGCAGTCCTCTTCTGGGTCTGACGTGGGGTCAGCATTCTGTCAGTAAAGGAAAGGAAAACAGGATGGTCTTTCCCACCAAAAGCTATGTTTTCAGTATCCACGTTATTGGTAAAATGGTCCCCAAGAGGATCTGCATTCACGTAACTCTCCCATCGAATCCAGTGTGCTCTTTATCAGCTATCAAAAACTTCTCAGTCTTAATTTAAAGCACCTTTTCTATTGTATTCGAATTGTGTGGTTGACTTGAAGCACAAGAATGAGTTGTTTGAGAACTGATGTGTCTATGTTGGGTGTCTAAATGCTTCTGGAGTGTAAGATAAACCGTGTAATCTGAGGATTTGCTACTGAATCCATTGCAAAAGGCAGTGGGAATCTGGGAACAGGGTGCTTTCCTCATTGATGCCAGCCTTTCTACCTGCCGTCCCGCTGGCATGGCTTAGTCCAACTGAGAAGGAGGAGTTCATTGACCCTGCAAGAAGGTGTGACAAGCCTTGAATGTGCTAGGAAGACTGGTGGTGGATAGTTGTGGTTGTTCTTATTTCATTCTTCCCCTTGTTACATGGGCTCATGGCTTCTCCATGTTTTATAGTGTATGTGTGTGCATGCACATACTTGCAAGGGTTTGGCGGCCAGAGGTCTATATCAGGTGTTTGTCTTTATTCCCCAACTAGTGTTTGAGACAGGGTCTCTCATGGACCTGGAGCCTGCCACTGAGCTCCAGGCATTCCTGTGTCTCTGTCCTTGGCACTGTGGCACCAGATTTCACTTGGGTGTTGGGGATCAACCTGAAGGCTTCATTCGTGTTTGGGTGATGGGCACCTTACTGACTAAGCCTATCCCCCCAGCTTCCAGAAATGCTTTAATAACTACCATTATGTAAAATAAAGAGTTGGCATGTGGGATATAGAAAAGCCATAGGATTCTTTCTGTAAAAGTCTAAATGATATCTAAATCTCTTAACACTCACCCCCTCCCCCAATTTTTAGACCTCATATATACGTAGAAATAAACTGAAATCTACCTCACTGTGGTTTAAGACAGTGCTTTTGCCAAACTCTTTTGGCAGTTAACCTAGACTGGAAGCACTAAAAATTGACAACTTGCACGTAGTTGGTGGCTCTTCTGTCTCTGCAGCCTTGTCACTCAGCCTAGGCTGAGGTCTGACTGTCCCTGTGTCTGGAGCTTTGCTCTGACCTGTTGCTGATGACCAGTGGCCTAACCCGAGTTTCTCCTAGGGACCTGCTTTTCTTTTCCATGCGTGTCCACAAATAGCATCATAGAAAATTAGAGTAATTTTCTGATTGAGGGTAAGGAATAACCAAAGAAAGCTTGAGTTTGGTGCCAGGCCATCTCACAGCACACACAGAGTGCAAATGCTGGCCCATTTGATGGCATTTCAGCTGATAATTTCTCCAAGAGCACATTATTTGTCTATGTGGCACCACTCCAATGTCATTCCAGAAGCATTGGACAAGCAGATGCATGCGATCACTATAGTGAATGTACTCTTCCTTTTGCCAAGTGGAAGCCGACCATTGAGGAGGAAAGGGAAGAATAGAAAAATATCAATTTTCTCTGAACCAGAACACTTAAGACAGTTGTTTAAAACTGGTGCACAAAACCATGAGGCTTTTTTCCTTTTGTAGCAAAGGCTCCTGGTTCATAGTTATTATGTTAGAAAATTAATCTTTTAGAAACTTGCAGGGAGTCTGTAATGTATATGTGTTACATATTATTTTCTATCTTATATGTTTGCTATTTATGGAACCTTCCTCATGTATTTTTCTTTAGATCCCAAATTGCTAAATTCTATTAGAAGAATGAGAAGGAATTTTACTGGAGGTCTAATTATATGGAAGAATAAGGGAATACTGGGTTTGCACATTCATGGCATAGTCACTGTTCCCTGGGGGAAAGATGGATGTTAACCCTAACCAGGCCATGGATAAATCAAGAATAAAAGAGATTCCCTTTAGAATGGCCTAGTGCTCCAGAATGGATATCTAGACCCAATAGAAACTTGATAGAGATAGATGTTAGGGTGGCACGGCGGTTCGAATGAGTTTGGCCCCATAAGCGCATATGGGATTTGTGTGCTTAGTCACCAGGGAATGGTACTATTTGAAAGGATTAGAAGGATTAGGAAGTGTGACCCTGTTGGAAGTGTACACTGTGGGTAGCATTGAAATTTCAAAAGCCCATGGCACCCCCAGATTCTACCTCTCCCCTGCTGATCAGGATGTGGCTCTCAGCCGCTGCTCCAGCTACACGTGTGCTGCCATGCTCCCCGCCATGGTGATAATGGACTGAGCCCCTGAAACTGTAAGCCAGCTCCAGTTAAATGTTTTCCTTTATAAGAGCTGCGTTGGTCATGGTGCCTCTTCACAGCAGTAGAACAGTAGCTGTGACAGGAGAGATCTGCCCTAAGATGGAGTGCCCGGTGTGGAGGGTCATGGGTGGGCTGCTCTTTATCCTCCAACAGAGGAAGGCAAACCGTAAACTGCTGATGTTGCTCTCTCCACGGAGGACTGCAACATGGAGCAGCAGCTGAGTGAGACGGTGAGCAGCGCGGAGTGGCTGCAGCCCCAGGACAGGATCTGAGGACTCTTCTCTTTCTCCTGCCCTTTATTCATAGCTCACTGTCACAGAGCCTAACGTACCCTCAGGAGAGCCAGATTAGAACATCACAAAGTGCTTAAGCCGCATCCGTCTGCTTCTGCGTCTGATTACCATGATTCTGTCTCATGAAAAGGCAGAGAAGAGAGCTGGCTGGAAAGGTTCTGTTCAGCACCATCTCTTTCAGTTATCAAGTGGTTTATCAACTGAAACTGTTGGGTACCTCAGGTGCGACTTTCTCATCCATAAGACTCTGGGACTAGAGGTATAGGAGCTTCCTGTTTGTCTTCCAGCTCCCTCTTTGCCTGCCCTTCCGATGGATGTCACTTAAAGCCCTGGCTGGTCTAGAATTCATCATATAACTCAGCCAGGTCTTGAACTCCTGCTCTTGTACTTCAGCTCCCCAAGTGCCGTGATTACCGGCTGGAACCAGTGTGGTCTGCGTCAGTTCCCTCCAGTCCAGTCCTTAGCAGCACTGGAAGGTGCTACTAAGTAAACAGGCTCAAGTTGATGACTACACATTGTTATGCTTGCAGAAACCTGAGCTAGGGCTCCTAAGTCTTTCGTAAGAGGCAATGCACATGCCTCCCTGCTCTCAAAGGGGACAGTCTTAAGTTATTAACTATACAGACGCAGTTTTCCTTGGATGATGGTCCAGAACAGAGTTGCTGTAATTTGTTTGCAAGACTTGTAAAGACAAGGCTTCGGGGAGGGAGTGTGGTGGTGGGATGATCTTCTGGACTCAGTTAAATTTTTTGTTAAATTTTTAAGATGATACCCTTACTTCTCTGTCCACAAATCACCATCAGGAATTTGACCCTCTTTCTTACTTGGGAAGACATATACATACTCTGAAACATATACATAGCAGAGTATTATGTAGCTGTTTAGAACGTGATGGGCTTGTTTCTGCAGAAATAGCTAATAATAGGGAATGGGGTAATGTTGCTCAAACTGCATCCCTCGAAGATACCATTAAACCTGGAACTACCTCTGGGTGTCTATTCCTGAGCGTTTACTTTTCTTTTGTCTTGATGGAAAGGGATTAAAGAGTTAACACCTTACCTTTCCACTCATGTAGTGATTTCTTAAACCCAATATTTGGTACGTTTCCCATTAGCAGGTGAACATCCTAAACAGTTGGGAATGTCAGGCTTTGACAAAGAGAAGAGTCTGGCCTAAACCTGCCACGTCAGACTCTACCGAGGCAGTTCTTATATGCCCAGAGTTCCTGGGTCCTCATAAATGGCCTGGAACTGCTGGCGGCCCCCATGGGGGACCATGAACTCTGCTGAACTGTCAAACCTGCTGGCTGAGCTGTGGATCCCCAGCTCTCGTGGTCTGTCTTTTCTTACACTTCCACCTTCAGTAACAAACAGGGTCTGAATGACCAGATTCTTAAGTCCCTCTAGCCTGTGGAGTACCCATTTATGGAATTTTCCATTCATGCTACATGTTTACCTTTCTTTAATGTGTGCGTGCGTGTGTGTGTGTGTGTATGTGTGTGTACGTGTGTGTAGTAGATAGAACCTGCTCTGTATAAAGTTACTGTGTGTGTGTTTTCAGACTGACCATTTGGTATTAGGTAACCAGTCAGTCTGCTCTCCTGGCAGGACTGTTTCTGCCCTCATGCTCCTTAGCTGCCTGTGGATCTGTGTGTGACAGAGGTCTGGTGGCTTTCTCCTTCCACATCAGCTTGTCTGTTGTTTCCCCTGTTCAGCTCATATTTAGGCAGCCACCTTGATGAGACTTCATGGGTGTAGCTTCTGACTTCTCCAGGAGACCGTTTCACAGCAAACTCGCTGTCCTCTGACTCATGGTCTTCCTGCCCCTCTTTAATGATCCCTGAGCCTGAGTGAAGGAATGGTGTTGGAAATGCATCAGTTGGGCCTAGGCTTCACAACTCTGCATTTTGATTGGTTGTGGTTTTCTGTCCCAAAAGAGACATTTGTTTACTTGACGAGAGATGAGAACTGTACTCACCCAGGTGGATCCTGGGGAAAGGATGTGCAGGATCAGGTTTCGCTTTGGTTGGTTCTCTTACAACTCTTCTGGTCCCCTTCAGGCAACAGATAGCACACGACTGCTGGCATTCTTGTTTCAGGAACTTCACGTTTACTCCGCAGTCCATGAAATGGATTAAAACCCGGTGTATATCAATACTAAACTAACACCCTCCTGCTGTATGTAGTCTCTAGAGAAGCTGGTTTATCCCATGCATGCTCAACCTCCTTAGCTCACCATGGCCCAGGGAGCAGTCTGATATAATACATTCTAGATTTTAAGTTTAAATGAGTGACCCAGTGGAAACTCCCTCAGAAGATGAAATACCAGTGTGTTGGTTGGGTAGTCTATTCATTGGAAATTTTTTTAATGTAGATTTTGGAGCTGTCTGGTGCTCCTCTGTCTAATTGGTACCCAGCAGTGTCCTGGACTCATTGGTTGATTCATTTGAATGCTTAGCAATATCATTATGTTGGTCTTCAGCTGCTTTTGCATCTTGTGGTTTTGAATGAGAAAAAAATCCTGTAAAACCAGTATAGTAAAGCACTGCACATACAGTAAGGTTATGGTGTATGGGGGGGGGGGCTTGCACACACGGGTGAGGTTATAGTTGGGAGCTTGCACACACGGGTGAGGTTATAGTTGGGGGCTTGCACACACGGGTGAGGTTATAGTTGGGGGTGCACACACGGGTGAGGTTATAGTTGGGCTTGCACACACAGGTGAGGTTATAGTTGGGCTTGCACACACAGGTGAGGTTATAGTTGGGCTTGCACACACAGGTGAGGTTATAGTTGGGCTTGCACACACAGATGAGGTTATAGTTGGGGGTGCACACACGGGTGAGGTTATAGTTGGGGTTGCACACACAGGTGAGGTTATAGTTGGGGGTGCACACACGGGTGAGGTTATAGTTGGGGTTGCACACACAGGTGAGGTTATAGTTGGGGGTGCACACACAGATGAGGTTATAGTTGGGGGTGCACACACAGGTGAGGTTATAGTTGGGCTTGCACACACGGGTAAGGTTATAGTTGGGCTTGCACACACAGGTGAGGTTATAGTTGGGGGTGCACACACGGGTGAGGTTATAGTTGGGGGTGCACACACAGATGAGGTTATAGTTGGGGGTGCACACACAGGTGAGGTTATAGTTGGGGGTGCACACACGGGTGAGGTTATAGTTGGGGGTGCACACACAGGTGAGGTTATAGTTGGGGGCTTGCACACACAGGTGAGGTTATAGTTGGGGTGCACACACAGGTGAGGTTATAGTTGGGCTTGCACACACAGGTGAGGTTATAGTTGGGGGTTGCACACACAGGTGAGGTTATAGTTGGGGGCTTGCACACACGGGTGAGGTTATAGTTGGGGTGCACACACAGGTGAGGTTATAGTTGGGCTTGCACACACAGGTGAGGTTATAGTTGGGGGTGCACACACAGGTGAGGTTATAATTGGGCTTGCACACACGGGTGAGGTTATAGTTGGGGGCTTGCATACACGGGTGAGGTTATAGTTGGGGGTGCACACACAGATGAGGTTATAGTTGGGGGCTTGCACACACAGGTGAGGTTATAGTTGGGCTTGCACACACGGGTGAGGTTATAGTTGGGGGTGCACACACAGGTGAGGTTATAGTTGGGGGTGCACACACAGGTGAGGTTATAGTTGGGGGTGCACACACAGGTGAGGTTATAGTTGGGGGTGCACACACAGGTGAGGTTATAGTTGGGGGTGCACACACAGATGAGGTTATAGTTGGGGGTGCACACACAGGTGAGGTTATAGTTGAGGGCGCACACAGGTGAGGTTATAGTTGGGGGTGCACACACAGGTGAGGTTATAGTTGGGGTTGCACACACGGGTGAGGTTATAGTTGGGGTTGCACACACAGGTGAGGTTATAGTTGAGGGTGCACACACAGGTGAGGTTATAGTTGGGGGTGCACACACAGGTGAGGTTATAGTTGGGGGTGCACACACGGGTGAGGTTATAGTTGGGGGTGCACACACAGGTGAGGTTATAGTTGGGGGTGCACACACAGGTGAGGTTATAGTTGGGCTTGCACACACAGGTGAGGTTATAGTTGGGGGTGCACACACAGGTGAGGTTATAGTTGGGCTTGCACACACAGGTGAGGTTATAGTTGGGCTTGCACACACAGGTGAGGTTATAGTTGGGCTTGCACACACAGGTGAGGTTATAGTTGGGGGTGCACACACAGGTGAGGTTATAGTTGGGGGTGCACACACAGATGAGGTTATAGTTGGGGGTGCACACACAGGTGAGGTTATAGTTGGGGGTGCACACACAGGTGAGGTTATAGTTGGGGGTGCACACACAGGTGAGGTTATAGTTGGGGGTGCACACACGGGTGAGGTTATAGTTGGGCTTGCACACACGGGTGAGGTTATAGTTGGGGGTGCACACACAGATGAGGTTATAGTTGGGGGTGCACACACTGGTGAGGTTATAGTTGGGCTTGCACACACAGGTGAGGTTATAGTTGGGGGTGCACACACGGGTGAGGTTATAGTTGGGGGTGCACACACAGGTGAGGTTATAGTTGGGGGTGCACACACGGGTGAGGTTATAGTTGGGGGTGCACACACGGGTGAGGTTATAGTTGGGGGTGCACACACAGATGAGGTTATAGTTGGGGGTGCACACACGGATGAGGTTATAGTTGGGGGTGCACACACAGGTGAGGTTATAGTTGGGGGTGCACACACTGGTGAGGTTATAGTTGGGGTGCACACACAGGTGAGGTTATAGTTGGGGGTGCACACACAGGTGAGGTTATAGTTGGGGGTGCACACACGGGTGAGGTTATAGTTGGGGGTGCACACACAGGTGAGGTTATAGTTGGGGGTGCACACACGGGTGAGGTTATAGTTGGGGGTGCACACACGGGTGAGGTTATAGTTGGGGGTGCACACACAGGTGAGGTTATAGTTGGGGGTGCACACACAGGTGAGGTTATAGTTGGGGGTGCACACACGGGTGAGGTTATAGTTGCGGGTGCACACACGGGTGAGGTTATAGTTGGGGGTGCACACACGGGTGAGGTTATAGTTGGGGTGCACACACAGGTGAGGTTATAGTTGGGGGTGCACACACAGGTGAGGTTATAGTTGGGGGTGCACACACTGGTGAGGTCATAGTTGGGTTGCATACACTGGTGGGGTTATAGCTGGGGTGGAGTAGCTACACAGCTGGTGAGGTTACAGTGCGTGGGGTAGCTAGCCACACAGTGTGGAGGCAGCTCTCCAGAGGCTAATGTCAGCTGAGCTTTGGCGGCGTGTGGGGAGACTGGGATGATGTTGGCCTGAGTCACTGCAGAACTGGTGTTGTTGGACCCTTCGTTTCTATGAAGGAAAATTCATCAGTTGCCTTGTTTGTAGTTGCAGCGTTGGGTAAGTGGTATTGGTCTCCATCCACAGCTTCTTTCACCTTGACTCATGGTATTGGAATAATTAATACAGAAAGCTGCCTTCTCCCTTCCCTGTCTTCCCAGTGTGTGTCACTGTTTTTGTGATATCCAGAGAGCTGGAGACAGTTGTGTGTGTGGTGTTGAAGCGGCAGATTTCACGGGAAGGGAGTGGTCGTAAACTGGAGCAGGAATCGGTCCTTCCTGATTTGAGCTGTGGGCTGTCAGGTTGAACCCGGTACCCAGCACCCCCATGTCCATCCCCTCTGTGTGCTTGTACTTCAGTGGTTTCTGCTGCTGTGGGCTTTGATGCCAGAAGAGGAGCAGTCACATTTGCAACACTAATGCAGTTTCTCCTGGAGTTTTTGATTGAGGTTAAGCAGAACACCCTCCCTGTTCTCACTAGCAGACAGAAGACATATTTTAAGATTCGAGTAATTTTGAAGCAGGCTAATCTTTCTCTGGCTTAATAATAGGCTAATTAGATGTTTTAAATAGTATAAAGTGGGGTCCCTGTTTCAGATTAAGCCTCATCCTAGCAGGCTGGGGTACTTTCAGACAGTTGCCTGATGTGTCTGGCATGACGATCTGTGGCATCACGCCAACTCTTTGAGGACCCGATTTTAGACCTCCCAAGGACAGCCAGGTAACACTGCCTGGACTCAGTGGCTAGTTTCCCTTGGCACAGAAGCCACCAGACACGGGAAGTGTTTGTAGTTCAAGCCCTTTGGTCCCTGGTACCAAGGCCTCCCTCAGTGGGTTTGGTAATTGGGGAAGTACATGATAGAAGAGCTTTGGAGTTAGCCAACGGGCTGGATTCGCAGTGCCAACGCTCACCAGACACACTCTTAAGCTTTCTTACCTCTCAGCTTCCTGCTTATGGGAAAAAGAAAATGAGATGAGATTTGTCAGGTGCCAGGCATAGGTCCCGGCAGGCAGCAAACACATGCTTCAGATTGTAGGTAAAATACACAAATACACACTGTTGTGAGTTTCCCTTTGTGTTCACTTGCTTGGAACCAAGGTTTGTTATTTGTGATTTCAAGTGAATGTGTGAGTAGTGAAGGCCCCATAGCCTTGTGAAATGAGCTAAGAGTAAGCTCTATCCCAGCTAGATCTTAGCTGCCTTCTACCAAGCCTTGCACCACCAACCAGTCTATGCCCTGTCAATTTGTTGGTCTCCCCATCCCTCTACTAGAACCTTCCATCTGCGTCAGCATGTGCTATCACCTCCTAATACCCTGGGTGAGACCGTGAGCTCGAAAGCAACCTTAGTGTTGCTTTAGACTTACCCAATGGGCGCTTACTGCACAGCACTCATGAGGCCCTCGCCTCCCTCTCACAGCTCACCTTAAAGTGCAGCTCAGGCCTGTCCTGTGGCTCTGACCACCTTCCCACGGATTCAGTGATTAGATGACAGCATTCTGAGTACTCACTGTAAACCAGGTCCCATACAGGGTGGGTGGGTGGAGGGAGGGGATGGATGGATGGATGGATGGATGAATGGGATAGGATAGATAGATGAGTGGAGGAATGGATGGGTGGGTGGATTGGATGAATGGGTGGATGGAAGGATGGATGTGTTAGGATAGATGAGTGGATGGGTAGGTAGATGGGTGGAATGAGGGATGGATGGATGGGTGGATGGATAGGATAGATGGATGGATGGATGGGTAGAGGGATAGATAAGATAGGTGGATTATGTCTCTGTCATATACACCCTGTACTCTATTCCTTCAGTATACCACTGCACTGGTGTTGTGTTTTTGGATGACATCACCTTTATGCCTCAAGGCCAGGAGATGTGAGTTTGCCTCAGCCCTGTTACCACTTAGGAACTGATTGAATCCAAGCCTGGCCTTATGGTCTCAACCTTGTTTTCCTGCACTGTAAAGTTCTAACTGCCGTTTCCCAGCACCAGATTTCCCCTACATTGTACTAAGCTTCTTGCCCTGAACACATGTCTAATGTCGCTAAAGTGATTCTAAACTTTCTCATATGTTCCTGAGTTCTGGATGTGAATTTCTAATGTCCTTTTCTCATCTGTTTTCTTTACACAATATATTTCCAAACTGGAAAAAGATGTAGCTTTTTTTTTTTTTAAATCTCAGGTAAATTTTGGGTTGATAAAATTATTTTGTTAAACACTACAAAATAAATTTCAAGACTGTTCTGTGATCCCTTGGCTTTGAACTCTCTGATATATTGATTTTATGTGGCTAGATAACCATGATTTTTTTTGATGTTGTGTTTTTGTTTGTTTGTTTGTTTTTTGGTATGGCTAGATAACCATGGTTTCTCTGTGTAGCTCTGGCTGTCCTGGAACTCACTCTGTAGACCAGGCTGGCCTTGAACTCAGAAATCCACCTGTCTCTGTCTCCCAAGTACTAGGATTAAAGGCATGCACCACCACTGCCCAGCTTTAAAATGTGTAGTCCAGGCTGGCCTCAAACTCGTGATCCTCCTGCCTCTGCCTCCTTCAGCAAATCCTACCGGTGTGTGCCACCACAACCAGCAATAACCTTGGTTTTAAAGGGAATTTCAGCAGCATGTGTTTATCAAGTCTCATGGGAGGGGAACAGTTTACTGTGGAGTGGGAAGTATGAGGCCTTGAGGGAGAGGGAAGAGGGCCGGGCGGCAAGCCGTGGGTGTGGGCAGAGGTTGCAAAGCTGCCAGGGTTCTGTGTGTGCCGGAAGTGCAAGTTTGGCTGGGAGGAATGGAATGTTCCCTCTTGCCCTCCAAGAGCAGAAGCAGCTGTGGGATAGCTTGAAAAGACGATTGCTTGGTGAAAAATTAATGTATATTATTATTATTGTATTAAAATAAAGGCCACACTAGAAACCCCGACAACACTGTGCAGCCATGAGCTGGCTCGCTCCACACTGAGGAGAATTTGCTTCCCAGCCTGGATTCTCTCTCCAGCAATTTGCTTCTCTGGCCAGCTCTTACCTAAGAAAGGCGAGGGGTGTCGAGAGCAAAAATGGACTGTTACTCTGCTCATCCGATGACTGTTTTAATCCTGCTGTCACTGGCTCTCTGCATGAAAACTTAAACTGTTTCCAGAGGACATCTGTGAGGAGAGAATTACTGTCAGCAAATTTAGCGGGAAGTCTTGTTTCTAGCTGGAAATGCAATCCCTCAGCCAAGTTCCCAACAACATTTATTTTAGAACATCATTGTTTTTTAAGGCCCTTTAATGGTTTAAACTTTTAAGAGTTTAGACAAGAGTAAGACTAGAAACAGACAAACTTGTCTTACACATTGGAGTTGTTTGTTCAATCCTTTTTTTTTTTTGGCCACTATAGCTAGCACATATGAAAAAAAATGTTTTTGAATTTTCATGCCTGCTTTCACACGCGAGGGTTATGCTCTGACATGCGTGTTTGCTTTAACTCATCATGGTAGTTAGTCCCGAGGAGAGAGGGTCGAGAGATGGATGCAGGCAAGGGCAGAACCAGCAAAAGGCTGGTCTCCTGCAGTGTAGGGGACAGTGACAGGGTGAGTCTAAAGTCTCAGACTCAAAGGATGTCTCTGCACTGTTACCAGACCTGAGGCACTGGGAATCCAGTGGAATGCTATAGGGGGAGGGGTACTTCAGTGGGTTTTGTCCTGATTACTAATTAGGCTAACTTGGGGGACTTTAGAATACCTAGGGTCTCATCTGGGCCATGGTGGCACACACCTTTAATTCTAGCACCCTGGAGGCAGAGACAGGGGTCTCTGAGTTTGAGGCCAGCCTGATCTACACAGTGAGTTTCAGGGCAGCCAGGGCTACATAGAGAAACCCTGTCTTGAAAAAATAAAAATTTTAAAAAAGTAAAATACCCAGGCCTCACCACAAGTATTGAACCAGATCTCTGGGAAGGGACATGGGTGAGGAAAGTCTCCCCGGGAGACTCAAACTGGCAGCCAGACTGCAGAATTGCTACTGAATAGAAACCTAGAGTCTCAACTGAAACCTTTGAGAGGCCCTGTCAGCCCAACCAGATCTTCCTGTAGCTGCCTCTGCATGTGGCACGCCAACCTCTGCGGCCTCGAAGACCCACCATTGCATGCACAGCTGTCCATGCAACTGTTGCCACCCATGGTTCACCAAGAGCAATATTGGAATCCAGGCATTGAACAGCTTTGTTCTGGATCGTCAGTGCCCTTGAGTCAAAACTCTGAGATAAACTTAAAACATGGGTTCTGCCTGAGGCAAATGAGCGCTGTGCTGGAGACCAGCCGTCCGCAGCGTCTCCTGAGTCTAGTGGGCAGCGATGGGCTCATGTCGACAACCATTACACATTCTGATACTCTCTAGGCAGCCCAGAAAATAAAAATAAATAAAAAAGAGAAGAGGAGGAGGAGGGATTGGAATTGTCTTCTTTGGGAAAAAAAAAAGCAGGGCTTTTAAGAGTTAAATTGCACAACCTTTTTATTTTTAAAGTGAGTAGTTTCTCTTTGCTGTTGCTGGGAAAGACAAATTGGTACCACATGTTGCTTCCAGACAAACCCTCTCTGTGTTCCAGGGAAAGCATGTGCAGCTGCTGTCTGGGTTAGCTGAGTCTCCACAAGGTAAACATGGCTTGGAAGGAGCTGAAGCAGACGTAGTATGGCAGCGGCTGACAAGTGTCCGGTTACTAGCACTGCACCCTAGAAACTTTACAAGTTTGTCATCCTTTCTTGGAAGGCACCACCCTCTCACCTTTTACCTTAAAGCACACGGTGCTCAGAAAACAGTAAGCTCAGGTCCGAGGTGTCCGCTTCTGTCTGTGGGCTCTGTTGTCCAGAGCTGTGCTTGTCTAAGTAGTGTTGCCTGCGAGCATCATAGAATCTTCACAGCGACCCCAAACGTAGAGCGTAGAGCGTTCGATCCTGCCTTCTTCAAAGGGGCAGCTCAGGTCCAGATCACAGAGCGCTGGGCCTGACTCAGCATGGTCGTCTCCTCCATGGCTACCTTCCTTCCCTGGCTTGCTGTCTTACACACCCACTCTGTAAATGAATGGTGGAGTTCTATGCAACTCTAGGCAGCTTCTCACTGACTCCCATTCTGTTTCAAATCCACCTGTCTTCACGATGATTTGGCATAGTTAAGTGTCATGGACACCTTAGTCTCAGCAGTGAGTGTATTTTGCAACAGAAAACTGTCCATTACATTAAGAAAATGGTTACCAAATTCTAATCAGTGCAGTCATCTTTATGTTAATGTCTTCTAGGTGGCGATCGTTAGGCGGTGGCCCACACAGTGCAGTCAGCATGACTGAAACGTCAGTCCCCACAGGCTGCCTCCTCCACACACCTATTGCATGTCTCCGGGAAGGTTTGCCACTAATTGCGGCCACAGTCACGTTTTCCAGCTTGGTTACTAAGTGACCACATCACAGAAGAGGTTGACACAAAAAGATGGGGATTGTACTTAGCTTTACCCCCTTGGACAAACTCCAGGGGTTTCTTAAGGTTTTATAAATCTGTGTGGGAGCTGAGGAAAGTTGGTGTGCCTGCATGTGAAGCGGCAGGTTCTAACAGACTCTTGGCGTAGATAACTGGAGCTGCTCAGAAGGTCTGGATGGGTGGCTTCTGGGCAGCCTTGGCGACTGTGGTGACAGAATGGCCAAGCAAAGCGCATGGTTTTCTAGAGAACTTCACAGTGGGCTTCAAGTCTGTATGTGATGTAAGTGTAGGTTTACAGAACTAGAGTTTTATCAAACTGTTGTCTAATTACCTTCAGTTACCTTTCTCCACATAAAGTAAAACCTTAGAAACTCAGATTATTTCTTATGATAGTAGCATAAATTGGTGGAAAACCACAATCTGGGGAGGGCTTTGTTTATTCGTTTTGCTTTCCAGTATGGGGTTTCTTTGTGTAGTCCTGGTTGTCCTGAAACTCGATCTGTAGACCAACCAGGCTGGCCTTGAACTCAGAGATCCACCCAACTCTGCCTCCCAAGAGCTAGAATTGAAGGCCTGGGCCACCACCGCCCAGCACTGAGGTTGTTTTCCTGAGACTGAAGTTGGGAGGACCCTGTGGAGTCTTACAGGACCTCCCTTTTCACTTGTTACCAGGGAAGGTGTAGAGAAGAATATCTCGGCGCTGATGTCTTACCCCAGCTCTTCTCTTTTCTATCCCTTCCTTTCCTCTTTCTTTCTTTTCTTTAACTTTTCTGTTTTCAATAAAACTGAGATGGAAAAGCCAGTCATTGGACTCCTGAGCCCATAAACACATTTGTGGCTGGCATCTGCCCTGCCGGGCATCTGGGCAGTAATGGACAGGTGAGCTGTGTTCATTGGTCTTTGTCGGTGTCCCTCCTTCAGATTATGAATTTTATGGTGGCCAGTCTGCATGAAGAGAGAGGCTGCTGGAATTGGAGCCAGTCAGGAAGATGGTGGCCCAGTTCTCGTGTTGTCTTAATAAAGTAGCTGGAAAGACCTGTCTGAGCACCGTAGATAATGAGCCCCAGGGACTGTGTTCTACCACTAATACCCCTCTGAAATGAGGGCCACTAAAGGCAGGCTCTCCTTCCTAAGGTGGGCTCTGTGGAAGCCCGTGCTGGTCCCGTGGTCAGTGTGGGTACTGACCTCTCAGCAGGAACAACAAAATACTTTTCTACAAAATTTCTACAAAAATCAGGAAAAGGCTTCTAAATTTCCAAGTATTTCATTAATAAAGTCACAATAAAATTGTGTGTGTGTGTGTGTGTGTGTGTGTGTGTGTGTGTTTCTCTGGGTATTTTTCTTGAACTGTTGCACTAGGACATTAAATGTAACTTCTCAGGAACCTGCTGGGAGGCCGGTGAAGGACTATAGAATAAGCATTGAATGAAGGTTGGGAAAGCTGCTTCCAGTTGTGAGTGCTGTGCACTAGCTGGTAGGCTGTGCTGTTTCATATCTCAGACCCTGAGACTTCACATGCAAACTCAGGACTCTGAGTTTAAAACCCAAGGTTCAGTAGCCAGCACTGCTATGACCTGGCAGATCTTCAGATCTTCACTTTGCAATTAGGGACCTGGACAGGAGGCCAGTCTTCATGACCCGTTCCCGCCCTGATTCCCTGTGACCTGGCCTTCTGTGCCAAGTGTTTCAGGTCCTTGCAGAAGCTTGGGATCTGTCTCTAGTTTTAGCCGCTTGCAATTGCATAAAATTATACACATATGTTGTTAAGGGGGTAGAGTCATGGTAATTACATGGCTATCAGAAAATTCATAAAAGGTTTCATTGGTCTTTAGTAGGTTTGGAATTAGGAACAGTAAAATACATTTTAAAAATATCATTCCCTAAAAGACACAGGATCACTGAATATGTAAGATTGCTCATTTTTGTAAACACTTGGTGTTTGTGTGAACACTCGGGGGGGTCTGCTTTGTACCTTTAAAGCTTCCAGACGAGCTTGCTTTTCACCCTGAAGTTTGTGTTTACATTTTACTAGATACATTGAGTTACCTATGTACTCACAGTGGACCTTGTTCTTTTCTGCCAAGGGCGTGGTAGGAGTATGCCTCTTACCCACATCATAGAGAGGGCATCCTGTTTCAAAGAAATACAGTTTCTGAACCATCAATACACTGGCCATTATTCTAAACAAACAAATGAGAGAGGGAAAGGCCGTGCCTTCTCCTGGGCCACAGCTGCTCCACAGGGTCCTCGGTGCTGTGTCTTACCTGTCTTGGTAGCAATTGTAAAACATGGCAGCTGTGAGCAGAACTGCTGGTGTTTTTTGCCCAGCCTGAACGACAGTCCCTTCTTGACTAAGAATGCATATCAAGAATACTTTGTATTTTGAATTATTTACTTATGGCAAAATTCTGTTGACTTTGTGTTTTAAAAACAATCTGGTAGAACACATGTATTTGTGTCTTCTACATAAATACAGTTGATTATTGCCAATTCTTTTTAAATGTGACTTTTAGGATTGTTCATATTTAATATGCAGTATTAGGCAATGTCTTTCATCTGTAACTTGCCAATAAAAACTCATCTGGTCTGCAGGTGCTATTCCAGATGTGGGGAACACCTCAGCTCTTTTCCTGCTGCACACGGCATTTCACAGATTAGACGGAGCCTTCCCTGGCTCTGAGCACTCCTCACCCTGAGAGGAGGAACACAGGCTGATAGCGTGACTGGCTTCTGAAGTGCATTATCATCTGTCACTGTTATGTCACCCTGGCAGGGAGGGTGGTTGGATTTGACCACGACCATAATGAAGATGGGAACCTGCTGTTGTTGCAGATGAAATGATTTGCATGGGGTCATGTGATTGACCAGCAGCAGAGATAAATCTGAGCCTGGTTATCCTTGACAACTGGATGTATCTGCTAAGCCAGGAGGAAGACTCTTGCAGTAGGTGCAGATTATTAGGATTTTAAGGGGATTTGCCCTACTTTAACAGGAGGAGGATTGTTTTAGATATATAGGAAACTTGTGAAATTAGCGGGAATCCACATGTATCCACCATCGGGTGTCCCTTGTGACACCCGTATAAGTGTCGGCGTGGATGAGCAGGTATTTGTCATTATTATGAGCGAAGATCTATAATGCTAATCAGACTTCCCAGATTTTTTCTGCTTTGTTTAGTTTGTTTTCTGTGATGGTCTCTCATCCAGGATGCACTAGCTCCCATCCTTACCTTACGTTTCCTGGGCACTCCTTGACTGCGGCAGTTCTGGGGACTACTAAACAGGCTTTCGTAAATGCTCTTTAATTGGAATTCATCTGGGATTTGGGTTTTGGAAAAAGGAGAAAGTTGCCATTTTATCTAGGATACATGCTAGCACGGCACTGGTCGATGTTCACCAGCCGACACAGCATCTCTCAGATGTCCCCACTGCCAGTCACACTCTCTCCCCTTTTCCTTCTGTACTCTGGATGGAAGTTACTCAGCCCACACTTCCTGAGGGTGCAGAGTATGTAAATGATTCAAGTTCTTCCAAATGAGCTTCTCTACTCAGTAGTTGCCCCGCCAGTCTTCTGTCTGCTGTCTCCTGTTTCGTGGTGAGTTGTGAAACTGGCAGGTTCCCTGGAGGGAACAGGTAAAAACGTCACACTTTCTGATGGAAGCATTTAAGAGCTAGCTGCCGACTCTGTACTTACAGACCCGAGGACAGTAAGAGGACGGAACAGCCACCCAGGCAACTAGTTTCTCAGAGAGCTGGAAAGTTTGCTGCAAAGTATGGAGAGGGAGTGGCCTGGTCATAAAGCATCAGTGTGAACTGCAGAATAAGAAATACAATTACAGAACGCACGCTATAACCTGGGAACTTGGGCAGTGTCGGTGAGCACCCGTGTTTCCCTCACCTCCTTCACAGGACAGTCTCTGCCGCCTCAACATGAACCTTTCCACTTACCTTGGTGCTTTTACCAAGTCAAAAAGATGTTTGTCTTTTAAAAAAAAATAATGTTAGTCTCTAAACCTGAAGCCAGGCGGGCAGGATGGTTCAGTGGATAAAAGCCTTTGCCACACACCTGATGGGCCTGAGTTCAGTCTCCGGGGTCCACATGGTGGGAGGAAAAACCCCACTCCCACAGGTTGTCCTCCGATACCCATGTGCATGGGTGGTACCTTCCTTTCCATCTCAAAAGTTACAAGTGTTTCGTTTGCTTCTTAGGTTGTTTGTTTTTTAGAAATAACTCGAGAGGTCTTTAAAAACTGAAGAGTCTGAATGTCTGTTTGGATCGGACCTTCCTGCTCACGATCTCCCTCTCCCTTTCTCTGCAGAACTCCATCCGGCACAACCTGTCGCTGCACAGCCGATTCATGCGGGTTCAGAATGAAGGGACCGGCAAGAGCTCTTGGTGGATCATCAACCCCGATGGGGGAAAGAGCGGGAAGGCCCCCCGCCGGCGGGCTGTCTCCATGGACAACAGCAACAAGTACACCAAGAGCCGTGGCCGGGCAGCCAAGAAGAAGGCGGCCCTGCAGGCTGCCCCCGAGTCGGCAGACGACAGTCCTTCCCAGCTCTCCAAGTGGCCTGGCAGCCCCACATCCCGCAGCAGCGATGAGCTGGATGCGTGGACCGACTTCCGCTCCCGCACCAATTCCAACGCCAGCACAGTGAGCGGCCGCCTGTCGCCCATCCTGGCGAGCACGGAGCTGGATGACGTCCAGGACGATGACGGACCCCTCTCCTCCATGCTCTACAGCAGTTCTGCCAGCCTGTCACCTTCTGTAAGCAAGCCGTGTACTGTGGAGCTTCCGAGGCTGACTGACATGGCAGGCACCATGAATCTGAACGACGGGCTGGCGGAGAACCTCATGGATGACCTGCTCGATAACATCGCGCTGCCTTCATCCCAGCCGTCGCCTCCTGGGGGACTCATGCAGCGGAGCTCCAGCTTCCCCTATACCGCTAAGAGCTCTGGCCTGGGCTCCCCAAGCAGCTCCTTCAACAGCACCGTGTTTGGACCTTCGTCTCTGAACTCCTTGCGCCAGTCGCCCATGCAGACCATCCAAGAGAACAGACCAGCCACCTTTTCTTCCGTGTCACACTATGGCAACCAGACACTCCAGGACCTGCTCACTTCGGACTCACTGAGCCACAGCGATGTCATGATGACCCAGTCAGACCCCTTGATGTCTCAGGCTAGCACCGCTGTGTCTGCCCAGAATGCCCGCCGGAACGTGATGCTTCGCAACGACCCAATGATGTCCTTTGCTGCCCAGCCTTCCCAGGGGAGTTTGGTCAATCAGAACTTGCTCCACCACCAGCACCAAACCCAGGGCGCTCTTGGTGGCAGCCGTGCCTTGTCCAGTTCTGTCAGCAACATGGGCTTGAGTGACTCCAGCAGCCTTGGCTCAGCCAAACACCAGCAGCAGTCTCCCGTCAGCCAGTCTATGCAAACCCTCTCGGACTCTCTCTCAGGCTCCTCGCTGTATTCAGCTAGTGCAAACCTTCCTGTCATGGGCCACGATAAGTTCCCCAGTGACTTGGACCTGGACATGTTCAATGGGAGCTTGGAATGTGACATGGAGTCCATCATCCGTAGTGAACTCATGGATGCCGACGGGTTGGATTTTAACTTTGACTCCCTCATCTCCACACAGAACGTTGTTGGTTTGAACGTGGGGAACTTCACTGGTGCTAAGCAGGCCTCATCTCAAAGCTGGGTGCCAGGCTGAAGGATCACTGAGGAAAGGGGAAATGGGCAAAGCAGGTCAGTGTCTAGTGCAACTTGGAAGCAGCACGGCGGGGCGGGGCGGGGCCGGGAGTCGTCCACCTATCCCGACAGTCCACGCAGCAGTCGTGACTCCCAGTGCGCTCATCAGTTTTACCTGTAAACGAGACAGGACACATAGCTGTCGGTAATTTAAAAAAAAAAAACAAAACACAAATATTCAGAGCTCGCTCGTTATATTCTCTGTCCTCGCAGAGCCCTGACGCAGGTTCTCCTACCTTTGTGTGTGGGTGGATGATAAGAGAAGGAAAGGGGAGGGAGGGAGATGCTTAGGTCATAGGTCAAAGGTCACCAGCCCGAGGAGTTTCCTACAAAGGCTCACATCTAGCTAGCGCTGGTTTAATCTCTTGTGTGTGATGGTTCTTCACCCCCTAGGAAAGTAACGTTTTGCCCTAGGAAAGTGTTAGTGTCCGTGTTCTTAAATCACCACCTCATCGATAGCAGAGGCCCTTATTGCTTATTGGACACGATGGATTGAGGGAAGGGCGTGGCAGTTTTAGAACCAGCCAGTGCAGTGATGTGAGAAAAAGCAATGGGTTGGACAGGTGGGACACTCCTACAGCCCCAGCACCTGGAGGCAGAGCACTTGAGGCTGGCCAGGGCTACATAGTGAGGCCCTGAAGGTCCAGTCCCACCTTTGCTAGTCTGGCTGTAGTGGTGGGCTTGCTGGTCCTGCTGGTCCATAGAGCTCCTGCAAGAATCAAATGCACAGAGGAGTGTGAAAGGGTTTTGTAAAACTATACCAGGTTGACCGTACCGAGGGCAGTGGAGTGAGTGTCCCAACTGACAAATGAGCCAGCCAGGAACCACAGAGGTTAAGTGCTCTGTCCCAGAGACTACACGAATTCAGTGGCTTGGTTCATATTTCCTGTAGATGGTTTTTAAAAAGGCACTCTGGACAGAGCCAGAGTGTGACTAGTAGACAGAGCTCCCTGGAACTCTTCTCCTGCCTTGGGGAGGGGATCTGGCTCTCTCTGCCAACTGGTTTGTTTCAGTGTGTCTCACATGCCCCGTGTTGAAAGGCTCTGAACCCTCAGCTCCCATTGGCTTCTGTTTTTAATTTCAATCTCAGCAAGCTACTTACCTCCTCCTTCAAGCTGCACAGAAGAGAAAAGGAACTCACAGCCCTACCCCCGCCCAGCCTTGTTACCCCTCCTCCCTGGTGCAGGCATCATGAGGGTCTGCAACTGGGAGCTCACTGAAGCCCTCCCTCCTAGTAGCTGTCCAGAGGCATGTCAGAGCATCCTTGGTCTGAGCATCTCCGTTTTCCCCAGCCCTGGCAGGCTCCTGATGGACGCCCAGACCTCCCTACAGCGCTTAATAGCCAGGAGCCAGGAGAAGACCACAGTGGATGCTAAGTAGAGTGGCATTGCCAGCCGGTTACTCCCAGACCTTCCGGGCAGTGGGGGATTGACTCTAGAGATGTAGGCAGATACTCAGGTTTGTCCCCAGTGAGGAAGAATGTGGCTGTGGTTTCTGACACGAGGAAGTTGAATTTGTCATTGTAAGTTGAGACTACTTCCCTGCTCACTAAACCTAAGGAAAAAGTGTGCTATCAGCTTTTGTCTGTTTCAGTTGGATGGTCCTTCTAGTTGAATAGCATGCTGTGTATGTGTGTTTATAAAAATTGTATGAAGATCTATTAAGGGAAATTTAAATATATGATGGCATTTAGTTTTATTAGTGTTTAGAGACAGAGCATTTCATCTTGATACCCCAGTGCGACTTCAGCAAGTCAGGGCTGGCAGGATGGCTTACCAGTACCTGCCAGATAAGCAGGGGGATCTGAACGGGAGCCTTCGAACCCTTGACGGAGAAGGAGACCCCACCCCCGGAAGTTGTCCTGACTTCCACACTCACAGTAGATGCTCATGCCCACACTTGCGCACATTAGACACCTAATAGTAAAATAAGTTACACAGTAATAATAAAACATAGTAAAGGTTAAAAATAACTAAAAACTATAGCACACCTGTAATCCCAGCACTTGAGATGCTAGAAAGTTAAGAGTTTAAAGTTAGCGTGGATGTTTGTAGAGGACCTTTTCTACAAAACAAAAGAAACTGCAGATAAATTTACTAAATTTTCCTAAGAACAGTGCATCTTGGTATAGTCATAGGACAAGAGAAGAAACATCAGGGTGGGGTTGGGGAGAGGATGCTTTTGGGAGCCCTGTCTCCTGATAAGAGAATTTTCATCTTGCCATAGAATGAATTCTGTCAACCATCATGAGCACAGTGAGACCCCGGAAGTACTACACGTTGGTTTTTGTTTTTTAACTTTGAAGCTTAGCTTGTTTCCACTTTATTAAAGGTTTCTCTTAAATTTGGGAAACAGGCCTAAAGGCAGACTCTCAGCCTCAGTTTCCCTGACTAGTCACCCCAGCTCCTGAGCCCCATCCTTCTGGTTTGCCTCTGCCTTGTTATTTCTCCAGACTGTGACAGGCTTCTCTGGAGAGCTGGGAGTCTCACATGTAACATTCATTTTAGGGCCTGGGTAAAAACCTTCCAGCTCCAGAATTATCTGCAGAGAAGCCCAGCTATGTGTCAGGTCCTGGGTGGGTGGAGACCCGTCCTCTACCCATGCTTGTGGACTTGACCATGTACACGAGAGGGAGACATGGCATGGTGACTGTAGTCTGGGCTTCCGGTGAAGTGTGAGCCCTCTTGAGTTTGACAAGATTCATGCCGGGTGACTGACTGCCTTAGCGTGCTGGAGTTTCTTGGCCACCCCTGCCGACAGTCTCATTATTACATATTTCCCACTCATTTTTACTATGAGCATAAAAATAAATGTCCTACTACTTCAGGAGCATTAAAGGTCAAAGGTCAGGCTGAACCCAGATGCCAGCTGCTTGTTAAAATTCAGGAAGACCTCTCCTTTAGTGCGTGCATGTCCTTAGGGGCCAGTTTCTCAGGAGAGCACCCTCCTCAGCACATGGTCCCTGGGCTCCACTCCAAGGGGACCCAGAGACGAAAACACCTTTGCAGTTCACCCAGAGTTGCATGGGGTCCTTGAAGTGGCAGACAGACTGACCTTCGCAGACGGCCGCCATGTTCATGGTTCTGTGACCTGGCCCAGGCTGTTTGCCTCTAGGTCTCTCCAGGCTTACTTAGATAGTGTGGTAAAGGTTTATACCTCCCCAGCAGAGCCAGCTTTTGTATGCACCATCATGTGGGCTACGATGTCTTCTCCCTTGGTCCCGTAGTTTTATGCAGACCATAGGAAGCACGGAGTCAGCCTTACACTGTTAGCAGAAGGCAGCTGCTTTCTTTCCCTGACAGCCAGTACTAGTTGAGGTTTCTTTTCATGCCTGTTAGGTAAACCTTTTGCCTTCTGGGACTTTGCCCTCAAAGTCCCACCTGCTGTTTTAGGGGTACACTTTAGAGAGGCTGGTATTTTCCACTTTCAAAGAGAAATTCTGCCACAGATGAACTGGTGAGGTTTGGGTCTTACCAAAGTGTTCCTTTAGCAGTTCTGAAGGTGTTCCCGACAGGCCCCGCCATTCCCTAGGCTGCTGAGGGAGAAGCCTTGCCTCTCTGTGTTCGAGCCAGAGCCTTCTGAGCTATCCCAGCTTGTAGGATAGAAACCTGAGTCTCCCATCCTTACCATCCCAACAGGTACCCTAGACCTCAGATACTCCCAGACCCTGGGGCCTTTATGGAAGCAGAAAGAAATATTCAGGTGGGCAGGTACTCACAGGGGGTCTGGCCTCTAAAGGCTGGTGGTTACTTGTTGGGCATTAACGTGACAACAGGAAATCCAGTCATTGTGCTGTGGCTCTGGGAAGTCTCAGTTGGGTGAATTTCTGAGAGGTAAGGCTGTCTTTGAGGTGTTGTCCTAGTGCTAAGCAGAGGGCCAAGACCACTCTCTGAGGACTGAGGAACTGGGCTGCAAGAGTCTGGGCTGCTTTTGTTTCTCCCCTCCCAGCGAGAGACGTGGCCCTTACTCTAACCCCAGATCTTCTATTTGTTTAGTGACCTCTTAAGCCTATGGTGTTCATTTGTTGAAGGGCAAGAGTCTTTGGTCATGATGTCTCCGGGTAATTCCAGTGTTTGTAGAGAACAGGCTCTAATTGTCAGTCTTCGATTGATTGAAGGTTTCTGTGCCGCTGAGTCCCCCTTTCCCTCCTCCCCTATGCCATTCTTTCATCGTTGTTCTGGTGAAAGCAGTCCATTTTCTTTCTTTTTCTCCAACTAAATATTTAACTCTGTAGAGTATTTGATTTGGTTCCTTAGGGAAGTTAATAGCCAAGGAGACCCCAGCCAAAGGCACTCTTAGACTTAGGTTCAAAGTCAAAACCCTAACAGTCTCTGTGGGGCCTCCAGTAATAAACATGGCCCAGTGGCTCACTGGAGCATCCATTGATCCTTTGTATGTTTGGAAATGATCAGAAAGACATGCAGACCAGCAGTCATAAATAGTCAAAAAATGGGCTGACGGACCTGGTAGGCAGTGAAAGTGGAATGCTAGCTACCACTGAGTGCCTCAGCCAAAGCACACCTCGCCACAGTCAGCCGAGTTCCCTCCTTCCACTGCTGGAGCCAGCACACCGGGCAAGGCTCCCAGCCTCCTTCCTGCTCACTCTGGTTTCCCTTCTTGGATTCCATCTGTGTCACCTTTGAGTCTCGGTCCTACCTTAGAAGTAGATGTATAGTTTGAACTCTGGAATCTGAAGAACTTATTTTTGTTTTGTTGGAAAATTAGTCTCCCAAGACCCAACATATATCTGCAATAGGGAAGGACTTTGGTGAACCATCTTCTGTGTCTGGGAACTGGCCCCTCAGTGAAGTGGTGTCTCCACCCCACCCACCTTCAAAAGATCTAGAACGTCTCACTCCGCACGCTGTCATAATTCACCCCTCCTCACCCCAGGCTCACACCCGGGGAAGGGAACAGGACTATTCAGGCCACGGCTTAGGTCTGTAAACATTTCTTCAAGGCTCCTGTTCTCTTCTGTAAATGGTGGATCTCTTCTTGTAACAGCAGCTTGGGACGGAATAGTAAGGCTTTGAATGTGGAATCTGAGGGATATCTATGGTGGGGTGTACAGAAACAAAGGACGACCAATTACCTGGGTAAGAATGCATTGAATGTTGATACGTGCCTCATATTCATCTTACAAAAAACAGGACTTTTGGGAGACTTATCTGAAAACCCTCCTCCCCGGGAAGCATTACAAATCTGCAGATCATGCTCTACAAACAGTAGGCTCTGCCTGGGTGCCAGGAAGCCTTGCTCCTGTGTGAGGTGTGACGAGGGCCTAGACCCAGCAGCCTCAGGAAGGCCCGAGGATTGGAGTGGGCAGGAAGGGAGCAGGGGCCGCTCAAAGCGGATGACGCATTCACTTAGCTAAGGTTACTTTTTGTTTTGTGTTTTTACTTTGAGCTCTCTGGGCTACTTGGGAATGCTTTATTCCACTCACAGGAAGTTATGCCGCTTGAGAGCAAATACTGTGTCTAAGATGATGCTCCTAAAACAGCGAGTGTCCCCGGTGCTGTGTCGCCCTGGAGACTCCTGCTTTCAAGGAGCTCAGAGTATGGGTAGGCATTCTGGGCACTAGACACTTGTGTGCTAGATGTGAGACACAGCAGTGACATGGGGAACATCCGGGGGAGGCGGAATGAAGGGCTGTGTGGCAGCTCACCTGGATAGAAGGAGAGCAGGCTGGGCAAATTGTCCCCAAAGTGACCCCCAGGCGAGTGTGTGGTAGAGAGTGTGGAAGATCCCACAGGTCTTTGCCAGTTAACTTTTGGGTATAGTAGTTGAGGGTAATTAACTCCTACAACCACCACGTCCCCTCAGAAAGTAGTTCTTTTTGGTTGCTTGCTTTGGGTTTTGTTGGTGGTGTTTGTGTTTGAGACAGGATCTCACTATGTAGGTGGCCTGAAACTTGCAATGTTGACCAGACTATCCTTGAACTCACGTGATCTGCCTTCTACTGTTTCCTAGTTCTGGGATTAAAGGCATGTGTCACCACACTTGACAAAAGTGGTTCTTTAAAAGAGTATAATCCCAAACTTTGCATATTATTCTATGAGTAGGAAGCATCTAAGAATCAAGATCATATGCAGTCTACAGCTTTGCTGTCCTGTGCATGCATGGAGAGGTTCTTGCTATCCCTCGAGACAAAGACAGGCTGTCCTCCGCTCTCCTTAGCCTCAGTGATTGCTGCTCCTCTCAGTTTCCCTGAATTTTGTCAGCTCAGCACAAAGGCTGGTTGAAGTGTGTGTCTTTGGTGTGTGTAGATCGGAGCCTTTTCCCTGGTTAACAACGCTCATCCATCTCTGTCCTGTGTACTCACCTGGTTCAGCCACCTGTGCTCAGTAAACCAACTATCAGAGACAAATAAGTAGTAAAGAGCTGGAAGGGGCAGGCCATTCACTGAGGCCATGTTGGGAGGAGGGATGACGAATCCAGAGACTTCCCCAGGTCTTCCTTTGGGCATGCTGACAGTGGAGCTAGGGTTCAAACAGAACAAGTACAAGGAAACAAATAGAAAAGGTACAAGGTGCTAACTCAGCAGCCCAGCCAGAATTGGACCCTACCCAGGATTGTCTCCTTGCCACATCTCCCCTGCAAGGTCTCCGACCAGTTACTAATGTTCCTCTTGGAGATAAGTTCCTCCCTGACTGATCTCAAGGGCTTCAGGCATTTCCTCTCCTGCAGGAGGTTCCTGGGGAGAGTCTAATTTCTTGGGGTCCAGTCCCTCAATAGTCAGCCAAAGAGACAGCACAAACCTCTCTTAGAACACACCCATTCCTCCAGGCAGGCGGGTTTCACAAGGTCCAGGTTTCTTTCTGGAGAGCTTTGTCACCAAATAGAAACTTGCCCTCCCCTGCAGCTAGAACCTCCCTGCCTGCCTGTCCCTCTGCCTGTCCTGGCTCCTTGGAGTTGTATACAGATGGCACCTCCCAAGTCCCCTCTCTGGCCAGTCATAGGCCAGGATGGGATGTGCATAAGCCAACCTGACCTGATGCCACCTGCCTCCAGGTCTCTCTTGCTTTTTCCTGTGGTGCATTATGTTTACCTTTGGAGGTGAACTCCACAGGAATGTTTCAAAAAGTGCGGTGCAGCATTTGGGTCTGGTGACTGGTTGTGAGGTGGGCCCCGGAGAATAGAAGTTCAACGCTAGCCTGGGCTACTTGAGAACCTATCTTGAAAGAAAAAAAAATTAGATGTGGCTGCCTCTGTGCTCCAGCAAAAAACGTTGTCTACAACCCACAACTGCTCTCTGAACTCTGAGAGGCCATCCCGTCAATCAGATCCTTCCTTGTCTGTTCTGAGTGTTCTATGCTTGGCTCCCTGCTTGACCATGGAGTTACAAGCTGTCCTGAAATTATCTGTTTCAAAGCATGAAGACCAGTGTCTCATTCTAACCTTGCAGTTCAGGCAGGCAATTAAAATCCCAACCAAGAAATAGTTGTTAACTAAGCCTCGTGTATCTGTGGACATGAGAATTCCATCCACCTCTCCTTCTCAGCTCTCATATCAGTTATCTGGGTCTGCCAAGAAGATAAAAATGCTGCTGACAGACGTGAGCTTTGCGTGGTGGGGTTAGTTAGGCTGAGGAGGCCAGCATTGGAGCTGTTACTGCTCCAAGTCCAAATTCAAGTGGATTGGGTTGTTCTGTTTGATGTCATTTGGAGGCATCTTCATTTCTGAGGACATCATTTGACTTGGTGGTGATAATTAGAAAGCGGCCTCCCCCATGGAGGCCAGGGTTACAGAGGGACTGCCCCTCACCAGATGACAGCATCCACTGATGTTTTTAGTATGTACCTCCTGACTTCTGTGGTCCCCCACTTCATTCCCTTGACTCAGTAAAGAATTTTTAAAACTTATCTAGGAGAGAGGAGGCCTCTTCTTCCTCCCCGTGGAGGAAACTGGACGGCTCTGGTTAATTGGTACATTGCTTAGCGACTGCAGAGCCGCAGCAGTCAAGCTTGTCACTACAGGAGCATCAACCCCTACAGAAGCCCCACAGCTAACTAAAGCAGTGTGGACACCCATAAAATCCAGGAACCTCACACTGATCCAGGCACCACCGAGTCCCCAGCCATGGCTGGTTCTGCGCCTCTGTTCCCCTGCTTTTCCAGTTCTTGTATGATAGCCGGGTAGGAGGCAGAAGCTGCTAAGGCATCCAAGACCCTCCTCTGTTCGCCTGAGGCCGCCACGTCTGCCTGTTCAGGGCGATGGTGCTTCTCCGCCGTCTTTGTCTGGTTCCTTTACACCCTTTGCCTTCTGTCACAGAAAAGAAAAACTAAACAAAGCAGTGGCCTTCCTGGGGTGCTGTGAGGGTTTGCTTTGAGATGTGCTCTCAGTAGGACCTGTGTCTGGCCCTGCTGACTCAACCCATAGGCACAGAGGCAGCTTCCTGCACGGGCCTCCCTCAGGCCCTGCCGGAGACCCTGGAGGGAACTCCAGCACATAGTGTCACAGGTGGCCCCACCCCATTCTGCGGAAAGGGAAGAGCGATGATTAGTGCCTCTTCTTTTTAATGATGACATTCCCAGAAGATGCTCAGGCTTTGCTGAGGGAATGGGGGTGTGGCAGTCTGGGGACTGTTGGTGGTGTGGCTTTGGACTTCTGTGGTGGGGCTTCTGTCCCAATTTCAAGGTCATGGCCAGTCCTAACTAGATGATGACACATTGGGCGCCTCACTACACCCTGAATGCTTCCCTCTTGGTCTGTACCAGCCCCAGGATCAAAGTGGACCATATTCAGCCTCTCTTCTTGGGGAATGAAGTGTGTCATCTTCCCATCATGCACTGGTTTTTACAGCAGAATAATTAGCACCAAAGGGAACCAGGGAGGGGTTTGAGTTAGGTAATACCTTACCAGTTCTCCCTAGGCACTCACAGAAAGTCAGGATTGGGACTTGGGGAACTTAGTCCCTTGATAATTAATGGCATAGTGATGTCAGGCTGTGATTTACTAGCTCTTATTGTATGTGTGGTGGCAGGGAACCTAATCCCTTTGAAAGGACTTCATCTTTGAGGCACCATGTTGGGTCATGCTTTCAGGGACCCACATAGAAGACTTAGAGCAGTCTCATCTCTACCAGGCCAAGTTCCTCAGAGATACTGGGGTCTGCGGGTTATTTTAGCTTTTTCTCCCTTGAAGTTATAGGTCAAAATAAAATTGTCTAGTGGCTTTACAAAACAGAATACTCCTCTCAGAAAAATCTCAGACAAGCCAGGGGTCTACAGAAAGACAAGGGACTTCTTTTCCTGATTTATAGTTTTACCTCCAACAAAAAAGCAACCTTCCTTCTGCTTTCTAGTCCTGTCACCAAAGTCAATAAGACAGGATACTCAGCCCTACAAGGTCACAGGAGGAGTCTTAGAGTTCATGAGGAGGTGGTGGATGACCACAGTGTCCAGCTGGAGCTTACAGGTTTCTGTTACTCAGTCCCTCGGGAAGGCGGCCTATGGCATGGCTTCTAACACCTAGGCTTGCTTTGCTCGCCAGGTCGGCCGGCAGGGTCTCTGGCAGACCTCTAGCTTCCTCCCTGTTGCTTTCCGAATGCCCTTAATAACTCTGGATCTCTTATCTCTTTCAGACCCTCGAACTGACCGAACGAAGACCTACAGAGAAAACCCTTTGCCAAATCTGCTCTCAGCAAGTGGACAGTGACCCCGTTTACAGCTTGGCACCTTTGTGACTCCCACGCCATCTTCCTAACCCAGCAGAGACTGTTAGCAGCCCTGGCCCTGGGTGAAGCCCTTACCCGCGGAACAGAACTCTATAACGTATGCAAAATCTAACTCATCTGCAGGTGGCCTGCCACCGTGGACAGCACCCATCAGCTCCACTCCTTCAGAGCACACCGGAGCCCCATCGGCCATGGACAGCACCCATCAGCTCCACTCCTTCAGAGCACACCGGGAGCCCCGTCGGCCATGCTGTAGTGTTTACTATCATGATGGCTTAGGGGATATTTCAAGTGTCGTTTTGTGTTTGTTTCCTTTGACCCTCTGAGTTTTTTACACACAGTAACCTGCAGTATGTTTCTGTTGAAAACGTTGACTGTCCTTTCCCTAGCACACTTACAAGCAGAAGGAAGGTGTTCTATCAGTTCCCAGGCTGGCCTTGAGCATCACGAGCTTTTGAGCCTGTGGAACTCCACAAACTTAACACATTACATAAACTAAAGGGGGGGGGAGGGGTCTTCTTCTTTTGTTTGGTAGAAAATTATCCTTTTCTAAAAACTGAACAATGGCACAACTGTTTGCCTTGCGTGCCCGTCCAGGACTGAACTATGCGTAGGCAAAGCAAATGGAGCCAGGCATCTGACCCAGTAGTTTCCAACTGAGTCGGGGTGGTCTGTGGACGGGGCCCTCCGCTGCCCATGCTACAGCTGCCTGCTCAGGGGGGCTGTGGTCTCTCGCCGTCCGTCCTCAGCGGTAGGCGGGGTGGTGTCTCTCTGCTCTTAGGAACTAGGGCCTCTTCAGGAAAGCGTCAGCTCAGCCTCTGCTCGTTGCCAAATGCCACTAATGGGTTTAGTTTTAAAGAGAAAAGAAATGTGTGCCTGTTTTCTTCATAGAAGGTGTGGAGTTACGTTGAGCCGTCAAGCATGCGGTGAGAGTGTGTGACAAACCACGTCTGCACTAGCAGGTCCGACGCCACTGTTTTTGAAACATGCATATCTTTCGATTCTTTTCAACATTGCTGTGTGTACGCTGATCTTCCTAGAAGTGTATGAGTGACAGGCAATAGCATACAAGGTGGGATATATATATATACATATATATATATATATATATATATACATATATATATATATATACGTATATATATATATATATATATATATACACATATATATATACATATATATATATAGGCTTAGTTTGTAATTCAAGTGATTCATGGAAATACAAATAAGGCAATTTAAACTTTTTTTTAAAAAACTTTTTCTGCTTCTGTGGATCTCATTTTGTTGTTGTTGTTTTCAAAAAGTTATGGTGCTGTATAGGTGCTTTCTGTTTAACCTGCAGCGTGTGAGTGGATTCATTACTCTCTGATAGACAGCGTAGCTGGGAACACCTTTGGTACATACAACACTGGTGTGGCGATGCTCTGATTAGCACAGCATATACATACTTCTCCAAAGTGATATATGAAGACTTTCTTCTTTGCATAAAAAGCATTAGGCATTTAAGTATATAAAATATGTTTTATCATGTACAGTACAAAAATGGAACTTTATGCATGGCGCTAGGAATGCGGGCTAATGTTCCAGCACAGGCTTCCTTCCCTGCTTGAGTTCTCGCCATTGCTTACACTGTGGCCGTGGACACCGACCCGGGGGTGGCAACCATGGCCATCACAGCTCCTAGCACAGTGAGAGTTCCATTTGGTATTGTCACATGTCTCCTGCCTCGCTTAGATTCTTGTGTTTGAGCGATGGCCCTGTTGATTTCACTCTGCCTTTTATGGAATCTGTACGTTATCACACAGTTGTGGTCTTGGTAGGCCTGTAGCACATTGCATTTTCCAAACTGCTACATGTTTATAATCTTCACTGTTAAAGTCCAGTTTTGAAAATGTGTAGTCATGTGGCCTGCTGGTCAAAGAGCCCATACTTGCTTATCCCATTCCTTGATGCTGCTGCTAGCCACGCCCTGATTCTTTTGTAGTTAGCTGTCCAAGCCGCCTCTGTCATTTTAGGCAGAGGGCTGGCTTTCCGGCTTCCCAGAGTGCTGCTTGCTTGGTGGGATGTATCAGGGTGGCAGCTGAAGGAGCAGAGCGCTCAGGTACAAGGGAGAACCCCAAGTGCTTCCAACATGAGGGCCCTGAGCATTCTCTGCTGAGTTTAAAGAAATGCAGACCAATTCACAAGATGGCGTCTTGGCTGTGCAGTTTACAGGCATTGGAGTGGAAAGGGCAGCCCTCCGGTGTATTCCCCTAGTCTCAAAACTTGGATTTCCTTTCAGGCATAACAGCTCATTTATTTTCTTTCCCTGTGTTTGTTGGGTTTCAGGCACCAAATCTCACAGAACGTCCTAGAAAAAGATTACAAACTGAAGTGGGAACAGGGGAGGTGAGGCCAGCAGAGGCAAAATGCTTTGATTTACTTTACTTTTAAAAGATAATCCAGAGTCTACACACAGAGCGTGTGGAGAGCTGAGGCCTGCCAGGCCCTGGAGAGGCTCAGGCAAGCAGTGAACGGTGATGCCTGCCGGGGTGTCTCTACACCCACCCTCAGATTCCTCACACAGAGAGACCAAGCTCGCTTAAGAAGCCCAATTGTGTGTCAGACTTGACAGAGGTCTACCCTGGGCCCTCTGTACCTTCTTTTGGAACCCTGCTTTCAGGGTAGACTGATCATTGACCACCAAGTAGCACTCTCAATGTCTTAAGTCCCTAACAAGGAACTGGTCTGTTGAGACATCTGAGCAGATGACCTCGTGGACCTTCCAGGCTTAGAACCAGCCCATGGAAATCCTGATGAGAAAGAAGCCTTCCTGGGGAGCCCTGTGCTCCTATGACAATACAGAAGGCAGAAGGCCCGTGTCGAAGGCTGACATTCTCTTGGGCTCCGTGGTTCTCTCCAGGTTCTAGAGCCTGATACCTTGTACCAAAGATAGAGAAGAGCATGCGGCGAGCCTTCGCCATCCTAACACTAGGACTGGCAGGGCTCAGCATACCCGGTTAACTGTGACTACATTAGAGGTGTGTTCTCCATTGTATCCTCTGCAACACAATGACCGCTGAAGCACATAGAACTGTTCTCCTACATCTGCTAATGGAGGAGCGTGCACCAGGTGTAGCAAGGCATTGTTTGGGGGTTGATGATTAGCATCAGCCTGAGGAGAAGGTACACCCCATCTCAGGTGTGACTTCAGCCAACTTCTAAACCCATGTACAGGTTAAAGTTCATAGGGACTGACAACTTTGCCTTTTCTTAAAGCGCTCCATCCACTGAACAAACAAGCACCATTTGAATCTCTTAGGAAAGAGCTTTAAGAGTAAGGTAGAGAGAAAACAAACTTTCCATCATCCCCCGGACTAAAGGAAAACAAATCGCTACCTATTCTCTAAAAACAAAGGAAAGGTAATAGAGACTGATTTTTCTTTTTCTTTGTGTATGTGGGGAACATCATGATTAGGCAGAATAATGTTCTGTTTTTTTAATTAAAAGCAGACCTTTTGTAGAAAAGCAATCACTGATACAGAGGTACAAAGAACCAGTTGTGGGAGTGGTAGCAGCAGGGGGAACAGGGCGTGAGATAAGAGAGATGTCTTGTTGGATCATGTCCGTCAGACAGGACCTCAGAGGAGACGCCCAAGCAGCTGACAGGAGTAAGTGGTGTGTGAACTTAAGTCTCAAGGGTATAGCATTCAGATTAGATGGATGAAGTATTTTCTCTTGTTGCATTTTATTCATTTGTATTTTTCTTTCATGAATGAATGATTATAAGGCCTCTGCCACACTCCAGGAATACTTGTGCGATTGCTTTTTTAAAAAAGTGTGTGTCTGGTCACTTATTTCTCTAAAATGATCTCGTTGTCTGGCAATCGGCCTTCTCTTTATATCCTTGTCCTAGCACATTATGTATGTGGGAAATGTGAACAGGTGTGAAGGAGACCAGAAGAATTGGTGAATATTGAAAAATGTCTTGTGCATTATTTGGGCTTTACATTTTTTTTTTAAAGAAAAAAAGGTTGCATGAATGAAAACAACCTCTGTATACAGTATCTGTAAAAATGGCCTGTTTTGATTTCTTGCTTCTACCCCACACAAAGTAGAATTTAGTGTGGCGTGGCCATATTTAAACCCCTGTGAAGCAGTTCGTCATTTGGTTTGAAGCAGCTTGTCCTTTCAAGGCCAATAGTATCATGCTGCACTCTGCGTACTGAGGACTTGTCTAGCCATACGCTGCCATGATTAGCTCTCCCGCCTTTCTTCTTTCTCAAGGATCAAAAACAGTTTGATTTGGGAATCTGCCCCTTCCCAGTGGAATGGAGGTGTGTACTTCCCGTGGCGTTTGTAGATATTGCCTGTGTATTCCATTTAAGACCATAATCTAGTTTGTAAAAGAGATGATGACGCATGTAAATAAAGCTTTGGTGACACTCTATCTCATGCCCAGGAGTCTATCATCATTGTCCTGTTTCCCTAGGAAAGAAATGGTTGGGTTTGTGTGGCAGTATTCCTATGGGATCCCTTCCCAGCCTGGGAGGGCAAAGACCCGTAATCTAAACTAAATGAGCTTAGTAAACTTTCTCTCCAGCCCACTCCTAACCTCCATAGACATGGAGACAATTTAATAAAACACATTTACAGGGTTGTAATGCTGGGCTTGCTGTGTGTGTCACCGGAGCCCAGCAGGCTGTTAAACATGAGGCAGGGATCAGACTCTGCTTTCGTGACTGGGTGACTGGGCCTAAAGAGGTCATCCTCCCATGAGTTCAGTGACTAACCACGGACCATCAACAGGGCCCTCCTGACCAACACCAACTACATCTATGCTAACTCCTGCCTGGCCTTGCCAGTGCTGTGGAAAGGAACAGAACATTGTAAAACTATCCTTAGTTGTCTGGATTACTTTCTCTCTCTCTCTCTCTCTCTCTCCCTTTTTCTTTTTTTCTTAAATATTTTTTTAAAGATTTATTTCTTTATATGAGTACACTATAGCAATCTTCAGACATACCAGAAAGAGGGCATCAGATCTCATTACATATGGTTGTGAGCCACTATGTGGTGCTGGGATTTGAACTCAGGACCTCCAGAAAAGTAATCAGTGCTCTCTTAACCACTGAGCCATTTCACCAGCCTGGATAATTTCTTTAGTGCCTATATTATAAAAATTAACTGCACTTAGAAAAAAAAAAAAAAAAACAACCCAGGAACTGGTTTAAAGGTCCCAAGACATAGGGTGATTCAAATTTCAATTTAAAGAAGAGGTGGAAGATTTACAAGTCAGACCCTTGGGATAAGCTGTCTTAAAGGCAGGATAAGCCCCACTTTCAGTCTATTTCTCCCCCATTGTTGATCCCGTACAAAGGGAAAGCCCTTAACATCTCTGGCATCCAACTGGGAGTGGCATTTTTCACCTGTGCATCTGGATTTTATGGCCAAAAGATGGGACATCTAATGCCAGTTGCTTCAAGACTGAGTTCTCAAAGCCAGGCTAAAATGAGGCCAACAGTGAGTTAAAATTCCTTTAATGATCACTAAGTCTCTGTGTGGCAGTAACCAGACCTTGTGGCAGCCCCAAGGGTCCCATGGCCTAGCCCCAGCCCTGGCTGGGATATGTACTAGGTGTGATGTCCCTGCTCTGCCCCAGTGCAGAGTCAGGGCTGGGTGACTAGCCCTGCTTCCACATCTGATTTAAAAGGAAAAGCTGAGTCTCTATAATAATTCCTAGTCTGATAGCCTGGGCAAGGTTTTCAGCCATCAAAGTCTCCCTGGACACATACCATCCAGAACATACTCCAGAGCTGCAGTTTGGAGGCCAATAGTAGAGGAAAATGGAATTCCTGGCCAGGAACCGAGCTGAGGCGCACTCAGCCACTCCTCGGAAGCATGGAGGACTAGGAAGGCGGCTGGGTCTGGTGGGGAGCAACAGCCGAGGATGCCCTGGGTGTCCCTCAACTCAGCAGGAAACAGGCATGGGGTGGAGAGAGAACACTCACGGGACCCACCCCAGTGCAGAGAGCGATGGCTCTGGGCCAAAAACCCACACACTTTCGGGGCTGGAGGAACAATTTCCTCTAGATTTTCCTTATCAAGAATGTAGAGGGCTGGAGCGATGACTCTGGTTAAGAACACTGGCTTCCAGGCGACCCAAGTTCCGTTCCCAGCACCCGCATGGCAGCTCACAACTGTCTTTAACTCCAGGTCCAGGAGCTCTAACTCACACCAATACACATAAAATTCAATAAATTATTTACAAAGAACAAGAATGTAGAAGTTGGTTCTGGAGAGATGGCTGAGAAGAAAAAAACACGGGTTGCTCTTCCAAAGGATCTGCTTTGATTCCCAGCATCAACATAGTGACTCCCAGTCCCAGGGACCTGGCCTCTTCAGGTACCAAATGTGCACACGGTACACAGACAAACACACAAAGTAAGTTTTTAAAAGGATGTAGATGGTCGGGCGGTGGTGGCGCACGCCTTTAATCCCAGCACTTGGGAGGCAGAGGCAGGCGGATCTCTGAGTTCGAGGCCAGCCTGGTCTACAGAGTGAGTTCCAGGACAGCCAGAGCTATACAGAGAAACCCTGTCTCGAAAAATCAAAAAAAAAATAAATAAATAAAAAATAAAAAGGATGTAGATGTTTAATGCATTCGGCATGGAAAGCTGACGAAGTTGTGCGCTTGCGTGAGGTTCTGCCTAGGGTCTGGCACATGCTAATGGCTCAGCTGTTTTTACCTCCTCTGAAGATTTGGTGCGGCAAACGGGCTTCTCTGTGTCTGAGGAGAAGAGCTTGGTGCCTGTCTTGGATTGGCATATCCTGCTTTCCATAGTACGATGGGTTAAAGGGGCAGAGCTGAAATGTTCAGGCCCAGCCCTGATGATTCCCTCAGTGAATGATGAGTTCCATGAGTGCCACAGAAAAGTGGAATGCGGTAGAGAGAGAGCTGGACCAGCAGAGGAAGTCAATAACCAAACGGGAAGGACAGGCAGCTGAAAGGACAGGTGGCTGGGCTTTCTAGCTAACATCATAACTCAGGCGACAAGTGAAGGCTAATTCGGACTCAGGGGAGAGTAAGGAGTGGGCATGCTTGGGATTTAGTGTGCTTCAAGCAACAGAAACTCCAACGAGAAAAGCGGGCTGCCGAAATGTCCAGACCAAGGAGCTTCACCTTTCCAATAGAACAGGAATGGGCAGGGCGGGGGGCCTAAGCAAAGCTGGCCTTTAGAAATGCGAGGCCCGCTGGGGAGATGGCTCAGCGGTTAAAAGAACTGACTGATCTTCTGGAAGTCCTTAGTTCAAATCCCAGCAACCACATGGTGGCTCACAACCATCCGTAATGAGATCAGATGCCCTCTTCTGGTGTGTCTGAAGACAGATACAGTGTACTTACATAGAAATGCGAGGCCTAAGATGCACTCTGGCAGAACGTAGGAAGGAGCTGAAATAAGAAGGCAGAGTAACATGGTACCCAGAGAAGAGCTGTTTCTGTGGTCTGTCAGAGTAGTGGAGAAGGTCACCTCAGGTCTCGGATGACTGCACCGCCAAGCGCTCACGTCCCTCTTTCTAGCCAAGGTGAGCAGCTGTGCCCAAGACTTTAGGAGACACATTGCAATGGCTGAGTCTGGAGGAGGAAGGCGGGAGGGTTTTGCTGTCAGCAATTCAATATATATACTACTGTAACTCATCGGAGGAGTGTATTATTACTTGTATAAAGATAGCTGCAGAAACATGGTGGCAGAGTGGCTCTGGCTCCTAAGACTGGATCAGATAATACAATGGAAGGCTGGCAGTGGTGGTGCTTGCCTGTAATCCCAGCACTTGGGAGGCAGACAGGCAGATTTCTGAGTTCAAGGCCAGCTTTGTCTACAGAGTGAGTTCCAGTACAGCCAAGACTATGCAGAGAATCCCTATGACCTCCAAGTGACTGGTGCAGTGCCAACAATGTGTCCTCCTAGCCTCCTTAACTTCTCCCTGCTAACATACATCTTAGATACCATAATAAGGAAGTGCCTGATCCGAACAAAGGAATAGTATACAGCTATTAAAACAATAGTCATGGAAAGTGTGTGAGGAAAAATACAGAGAAAATGCCCGTATCAAATATACTTGCAAGTGTATGTTTATAATCTTACATACTTATATAAGAAAGTGGGAAGTGCAGAATTCAAGTACTATGTACTAATATAGCCAGCAAGGGGAAAATAATGCAAGGTAAAATATAAAGATAGAAATACTTCCTGTCCTGGATACTCTGAGAGACACCACACCTGGCAGGAATCTGCTGTGTTGCTACATCATAATTGACTTAACCCAGACTCCCCTGCTGATGGATGTGACACTGGATTACCTCCAACCATTTGTTGTTCTCAGCAACACTGCAACAAATAGTTTTATACATGTGTTTGCTCATACATGTCCCAGGAATTCTGGATGACCAATGCCCAAATATTGAATTGCTGAACCAAGAGAAATACGCATGGATAATTTTGACAGAAGTGGGCCCAGCTGTCTTCCAATGGACCAACCAGTTCACAACACACCGACAATGAGAGTCTCTTTTCTCACCAACTGGTAATATTAGTATTTTAAAAAGACAGTTAAAAAACTGTGTTTACCTCTGCCCTGGAAACCTCAAGTCCACACCTAAGGTAAGGTAAGGGTCAAATGGTTATCAAGGGACAAGCGTGCATAAGGGTGGAAGACTCAAGAGACCTCCACGATCACCTAACACTACTAGGAAGAGGAAGCTATTCTGAGCAATCAGGTTGTCACATGCCACACAAGGAAGTCTCTGACTGGCATCCTGTCCATCCGGTCTGGCTACTGTCTCCTCCCCCTCACACCACCAGCTGGGACTGCATGCCTCAGGGCTGGCAGCCTAACCTCACAGCTGGGCTTCCTCACCTCCCAGAATTCCAGAGGGACGCTATCACCCCAGAAGAAACTCGTCTGGTCTCCTTGGCTCCAAACCACACACACAGATGGAAGATTACTCGCTGTGCTTGAGAGTTGAGCACTCCTGGGGGAGAGGGGACTATCTGCCAGCTATCAGAGCCAGTCTGTTACCAAAGGCTCAGCAAGGTATGTATTCCCAAGGCTGGGAGCCCTCAGGCCCTCACTGGTTCCTGTTCCCAATAGGCAGAGACATTGCTCTGACAAAGGAGAAATGCTAACCCCTTCTCACTGCCTACCCTGCAGGTTGGCAACACAGACAGGGACCCACAGCTGCCTTAAACAAGAAGTTGGAGTAGGAACAAGCCACAGCCAGTCAACAGAGAGGTCTGCATTGAAATGGGAGCCACTCTAGCCTGGCCCTACCAGGCCCTGGCATAATGATGATTAATGTCCTTGACGAGATAGAAGCAAGGCCACAGAAATACCATAAGAGTGCCCAGAATTCTGCATACCCTTCCAGCAAGGTCTGAGCAAACCCTTCATCTGGGACTCACGTCTGCAGACCCTCTCTCCATGAGTGATGGATCATTTTTACTCTATAAAAACATAGAGCAAGGGGGCTGGAGAAATGGCTCAGCAGTTAAGAGCACTGACGCCTCTTTCAGAGGACTTTGGTTCAGTTCCCAACACCCACAGGACAGTTTACAACTTCCTGTAACTCCAGTTCTAGGGGATTCAACACCCTCACAGAGACACATATGTAGGCAAAACACCAACCAATGCTCATAATAAATTTCTTTTAAAAAAGTGCTATTTTTTTTAAAAGCATACAACAAAATGAATCAAACATTAATGAATCCGTTAGAATAGTTTGATTAGATACTAATGAATAAGAGGTAGCCAGTTTGTAAGGTTCCTCTGCTCTCCTTTTCTTTGATGGTCTCTAGGCTCTGTTGGTGAGAGCTACATCCATAGTTGGCTTCCTCCATGCTGGGTACCATAGAATCAGAGTCAAGACCTAAGAGACTTAAGTGTCCTGGGAAAGAACATCAAATGATGTATTTCTTCTCCTGGTTCTGCCAACCACAACCATGTTCCCTGAGTGTGCTGGTTAATTTTATGTCAACTTGACACAAGCTGTAGTCACTGGAGAAGCAGCAGCCTCAATTGAGAAAATGCCTCCATAAGATCGGGCTGTAGGCAAGCCTGTAGGAAGTTTTGTTAATTAGTGATTATGGAGGGTGGACCAACCCATTGTGGGTGGTGCCACCCCAGGACAGGTGGTCCTGAGTGCTCTAAGAAAAGCAGGCTAAGCAAGCTGTATTAGTCAGGGTTGTGTAGAGTCACAGAACTTCTGGATGTCCCTATGTATTAAGGGAACGTATTAGAATGACTTACAGTCTGCAATCCAACTAACCCAATGATGGCCGCTGGGAATGGGAAGTCCAAGAATCTAGTAGTCGCTAGGTCCCATGAGGTTAGGTACCTCAGCTGGTCTCTGAATAAGCTGAAATTCTGAAGAAGTAGGTTCCAACAGACATGCAGGCAAGTAAATACAAACAGGCAAAGAAGAAGAGAGCCTTCCTTCTTCCGTTGTCCTTATGTAGGCTTCCAGCAGAAGATATGGCCCAGATTAAAGGTGTGTGCCACCCAGACCTAAGGTGTTCTTTAGTTGGAATTTGTTCTGCCCCAGGTTGGCCTTGAACTAAGAGATCTGCTTGGCTCATCTCCTGGGATTAAAGGTGTGTATCACCTTTCATGGGCCTAAGCTTTTCATGGCCACTACGCTTCAAGATCCAGATCAAAAACCATGTGCCATCCCACACCAAGATCTGGATCAGAAGCCTGTGTCTTCCGGCCTCGAGATCTAGTCCCAGGTGTGCCCTACACTGCTGGATTGGAGTTCATTCCAGAGAGAGTCAAGTTGGCAACTAGGAATAGCTACCACACTAGCCACGAGGAACAAACCATAAGCAGCATTCCTTGGTGGCCTCTGCATCAACTCTGGCCTCCAGGTGTCTGCCCTGTTTGAGTTTGTGTTCTGATTTCCCTCAGCAATGATCATGAGAGTAAGAGAGCCAAGCAAACCCTTTTCTCCCCAAGCTGCTTTGATCATGGTGTTTCATCACAGCACTAGTAACACGAAGACACTGAGTAAAGTATTTCAACTTCCTCAGGAGTCAGTTTCCCCATCTGCAAAGTATGTGCCACGAACAGTTCTTACTCTGTAAGGTGGTCATAGTGAGCACACACTTTAGACCACAGATGTGTATCAGAGCCACAGATAGACCACAGACATGTATCCGAGTCACAGATAGACCACAGACATGTATCCAAGTCACAGACCACAGACCTGTATCCGAGCCACAGATGCTGCTTTGAGTGAGGAAGCTGCTGAATGACAATATGTTAAATCTCCAAAAGGGAAACTGAGGCAGAGGTATTGGAGGATGCAGTTGAGGATGGCGCTAGAGAGGGAGATGGAGATGAGGATGGAGAAGACAGGGACAGAGACAGAGATAGAGTTGGGAAAGATAGAGGAAATGGAGATGGGACAAGATGGAAGAGATGGAGATGTGGGAGGGTAGAGGAGATGGAGACAGGGAGGACAGAGCAAATGGAGACTGGATGAAGACATAGATGAGACAAGAGGAAGGGAGAGGGGTGGGAGTGGAGGACACACACACAGTCGTGCTTGGCCACATCTGTAAACTAGAAAACTTTCCTCTCCTCTCACTCCCACCCTGCTGACTCTAATCCACAGCGGCCTCCCTCCAGACTGTGCCCTCTCCCAGTGAGTGTGGTCCACTCACTGTCTGCTGCACACCGAGGGACAATGCTCGGAGTTAAGTTGCTACCATCTTGTCCTAGAAAAAAATGAATATTGGCACAAGGAAGAACAAGCCACATAACAAAAAAGCAAAACAGAACAAAACCCAAAAATCTAGCCCAGCAGCGGTATAGTTAACTGAGTTTGCTGCTCTAGGTTGTTGGCAATAGGGACATGGAGATGGAGGAGGGAGAGGGAGAGGTGGAGGATGGAGGGGGTGAGATGGAGGATGGAGGGGGTGAGATGGAGGATGGAGGGGGTGAGATGGAGGATGGAGGGGTGAGATGGAGGACTGAGGGGTGAGATGGAGGATGGAGGGGTGAGATGGAAGACTGAGGGGGTGAGATGGAGGGGCAAGATGGAGCAGTGAGATGGAGGAGGGAGGGTGGAGTGAGAATAGAGAAGCTAGGGACAGAGGAGGAGATTGAGGAATGTAGGTAGGAAGAAGGATAGCGGAGATCAGGATGGAGGTAGAGAAGATGTGGGGCGGAGAAGGGATGAAAATGGAGATGGATGGTGTATCATCAAGAACGGGCAAGGTGCTTGTTCTCGGTGTCTGCTCCGAGGGAGGCAGTGCTCTCTCGCAGGTCTCAAGCCTGTGGGGGTCTTGCTATTGTGTGCTGTCTCTCCAAAGAGGTGAAACAAAATGAGGCACCGTGGTGGCTAGATCATTTATTATTTTTTCATTATTGTCACAAAATACATTACAAACACAACCCAATGAAAAGAAGGTTTCCTTTGGCTCACAGTTTAGGCATGGTGGCAGGACCTCGAGGCAGCTGGTCACATCGCACCTGCAGTCAGGAAGCAGAGAGAGACGGACGCGCATGCTCAGCTCACGGTCTCTTGTACTTAGTCTAGGGTTGATGGCATCTACATTAGGATGGGTCATCACACTTCAACTTACCCAATTTAGATAATCCTTCAGAGGCATGTGCAGAGTTTATCTGCTAGGTGACGCAAGATCCTGTCAAGTTGATAATATTAATCATCACAGTGGCCCAGGTTATCTGTCTCTGATCCAGAGAAGAAGCCAGAGGGAGGAGGGGAAGGATACACACCGAAACACCCATATAATGAAGGGAAACGGTCCTCTTGGTTTTGTGTGTGTGTGTGTGTGTGTGTGTGTGCGCGCGCGCGCCCTCTGATGTTGCTGTCTCCAGGCTGGGCCCTGATGGACCACTTCCTGCCCATCGCCCTGTTGTCCCTGTTGGTGTTTAAGGAAGAATGTAATTAAAGAGGGCTACTGGGGTAGCTTTAGCTTTAATTGCTGTGTTTATGCCTCCCTGAGCATAAGGATCCAGGCCTCCTCCCTTAGCTGTGCCCAAGGCTGACTCCACCTCTGCAGGCATACAAACATCTTCCCTGAGTGGTGCACACCACACAGGCCTGATTTAGTACAATTAGGTTCTTCACAATAGAAGCATCTGTTAACTATAGAATTCAAACCAAAGGCCATTTTTATGATGGCGACTGTTCTGTGAGAGGAGAAGACAGACAGCCCCTTTCTGAGGACGCCAGGCCTGCAACCAGGGGCCCATGCTACAGTGAGAAGCACGGGGACCTCATATGAAACTGTGGTCATTGGGGCTTTAGCTCCTTGTTCAACCTCCTTGTCTGTTTCCTGAGGGGTACAGAAAATGCCTCCCTTGAGGATTCTGACAAGAATTAGAGCTAATGTGCACACACACACACACACACTCTTATGATTTGACTCACCCTGTGAGTCAACACGTGCTCATTGAGGGCCTACTATTTGCTAGTACTGGAGTCAGTGACTAGAGCTGAAACATTTTTAAAGAGTTTAGACTTTGAGAAAAGAAAGACAGCAGATAGGCAGCCAGCTTTGCTGTGTGACCTCATGTAGGTGACTTAAACCCTGAATTTCCACTGCCAATGTAGAGGTGGAGATTTATCCTGTCTGTTGGGGATTAAAGGAGAGGTTGCATGGAAGGCCTTAGAGCCTGGTGGCACACAGTAGGAGCTTGCTGAGATTAGTTCGATTTATGAGCACAATAGGATTTCTCACTCAGCCCCTGGTCAAAGACCTTGTAATGAGGTATCCAAAATGTATTCACTATACTCAATCCAATGACATAAGAAAGCAGATTCTTCAATGTGTGGTGTCTGACGGTGAGCATCAGAAAGGAGTGAGGGGCTTAGCAAAGTCATACTTAGGTCATAAGTAATAAATCAGGATCTAATAGAGGCTCAATATCAATGGCTGGGAGCATTGCCTGCCGAGATTCTGAAGTACTCTGAAGTTTAGATATCTCAGGGATCAAAAGTTAAGCCTGTTTAGGCTTCTGTAGGATAAGATGTTCATGTCTTAAACCTGGAACCTATAAATGTTTGGTCGTGCAGCAATGGGAAATTAAGGGTTAACAATTAAAAAATAAGACGATCTAGATGGACCTGCTGTCATCATACTGGTTCTGAAATGGAGTAACAGAACCAGAGTCAAAGCTAGGAAAAGCAAGTGAAAGGAGGGCTTTGGTGCTGAAGCTAGAGGTGGGGTGGCAGATGCAGGATGCTGACAGCTACAGTCCAGAAGTTGGAAGCTGCCACCTTGTTGGTGAGGGCCACTCTGGTCTTCTGACCAGAATCATAAGACAATGACTTGTGTGGAGTTTTTGGTTAGAAACCATAAGCTGGTGGCAGTTAGTCACAGGAAGCAGTAGGAAACACATGTCCCCTTTTCCCATTTGGATCCATGTCTCTAGATGGGGGTGACTCCTGTGTCCACACTTGGTCTGAGGGTCTAGTGTGGCTTATGGGCTGTCGCCCCATGTCTTTTATTTCTCCTTGTTCACAGTCCGGCGCTCAGACAGCTGTTGAGCAAGATTTCTGCTCACCAGGAGCACTCAGACGTATATGAAATACAGCCAAGGATCTGGGACCTCTGACAATGGCCTCTGTGGCTTGTCCCAGAATCAGGAACAGAAAAGGATGGTGACAGGAGCCTTCCCTCCAGAATAGGATGCCCCTCCCCAATAAACCCAGATGGGAGCACCCAGGACACGCCCAAACCCCCTCCCAGGAACGTGTGACCCAGGCAAGGCTTAGAGCCATACCACATGCACTCTCTCTGGCCTGGCTTCCTTCAGGTGACATGAAGGATTTAGTCATGATGAACCATCTCCAGAAAAAAAAAAAAGAAAATCTCCAGTTTTCAGAAGTTCTCAGAGCCTGCTTCTTACAAAGGAAACTTCCAATGTCACTCAAACAATTGTGCTTGACTCCATCAGGGGTCATGGAACATCATTGTCCTTCTCAAGGAGACTTCACAGATCTCAGTGCTTTCCCCAAATGAATCTATTTAGTTTTCAAATGAATTCAAAAGATTTCCTTCTTTCCTTCCTCCCCTCCCTCCCTCCCTCCCTCCTTCTTTCCCTTCCTTTTTCCCTCCCTCCTTCCTTCCTTCCTTTCTTTCTTCCTTCCTTCCTTCTATCTATTTTGAGGATGGAGCTTGGGTCATAAATCCTAGGGCATCTCCAGCATGAGAGGCAGATACTTTTTCTTGCACTATATCGAAGATAAGGTGGCTGAGGTCCAATGATATTGGCATATGTCCAAAGCCAATTAGTCCCCTTTAGCTAGATTCTTCCTATTATCAACCCAGAATTCTCTTTTTCAAGTTTACAATAAGTGCACCATGCAAGGGTGTTGATCTTTGTAATCTGCACACACACACACACACACACACACACACACACACACACACACACACACACAAATCTAACAAGTGATAGGATGTCCAAAAGAGCCTAGAGCCAAATTTAAATCCCACCTTCATTTGCTGACCGCATGGCCTTGGTGTTCAGGAGAGATTTCGGGGAGCCAGCTGCTCGTTCTCAAGTCCCAGGAGAACCCATTTAATCACCCCCCTGACTAGATGGTGGGTGAGTCCTGCGCAGAACCGAGTGGCCCAGTATTTTCTGGTCAAGGAAACCGAGGGGTTAACAAGGCCAAGCCAAAGCTGGCACAGCTGGGGATCATTAGCTCCTAATGAGAGGCCAGCCCAGGAAGAGGGGGCCTGAGCTGTGGGGGGAACCCTGCCCACTGCCTCTGTGGGGGGAACTTGGGCTGAGAACTTTATTCTCCTTTTTATTTTCTGATGGTGGCTTTCCTCTCCAGGGGAAGTTCCCCGTGTAAGTTTGGTTTGTGAGCCTGGCTTGTTCCTACAGTCAGTGGCTTGCCACTTGTGGGGCAACGTTTGCTATTGATGTTGGGCCAGGGTGGCCAGGAAACGAGATCTTCCAAACGGGATGCCCTGGTTTGGTTTGGCCGCACTGAGATGTATCTCCACAAGTACAGTCAGGGCTGGGACAGTTACCCACAGGGTGGGGCTCCAGGGTGGGGAGTGTTCCTCAGCCCCAACCCCTTTGTCTACAGGCAGGACTTTTTCCAATTGCATTTTAAAATCACTCTTAAAATTTCTTCATACAATATACTTTTATCACATCCCCACCCACCCAATTCCTCCCAGGTCCTCCCCACCTCCCTCCCCACTCAATGCCAAGTTCTTCCTCTGGCTCTCAAAAACAAAACAAAAACAAGATGAACCAAAACAAAAAGACATCAAAATATAACACACACACACACACCATGGTGTCCGTTTTGTGTTGGATAACTGCTCCTGAGCATGGGGCCTGCCCCAGACTGTGGCTGATAAACCTGATTTTGTCAGGTATGGATCACGCACAGCTCTTGATCAGGGGTTAGGTGTTGTGGACACTTCCTCCTCTCTGTACTGGCCTTCTGTCGGGATTGAAGTTGTGCTGTCGCTGTCTTTACTCTGGCCTCAGGCTTTGTTCTGGGCATAACAGTACCTGCCACTCTTAACCCTCCTCCCCCCCACTCCTGAGGTAAAGCAGGAAGGTCACAAGGTCAAGGCCAGTCAAAGAAAGACTTATTAGAGGGTAGTTAGGATCAGCCATTGGCTCTGGGGTGCAAGAAATGAGAAGGCCAGGTGCCAGAGGCACCCCAGGGAGTGGATAACATTCCTAAGGCTCTATCCCCACAGCACCAGAGAAGCAAGAAAGAGGAAAGGAGAAAGGGGCTCCCCAAGGCTGAAGGTCTCTCTTTGAAGCACCGAATTCCTAAACAGCTGTGAGTCTTCTGGCCTGAACCCCCCCTTTTCCTCAGTCCTGGCTCCTGGTCCCTCAGCAGTACCTTGATTAGCTGTTTTGACAGGCTGGGCCCTCACTGTCCATAATCGTAGGCAGCTGCAATAGGAACTCCAGCCCAAGCTGAAGTATAGCTCAGAAAACCTGAAGAAAGTCAGAAACCTGAGGTGTCAACCGGAAGGAGACTTCGGGACAGGGAACTTCCCATCAGGCAACTCGGCCAACATGGATAGATTCTCGCAAAGCCATAGCAGGAAGAGCCCAGACCCCCCATGCCCTCTGACTTTCTCCTCATTGTAATGGCTATCCAAGGACAGTGGGTGGAACACCAGGGTTGTAGGTGACATTTGTCCTCACAGCCTCCAGGAACTTGAGGGACCTTGTTGCAGGCCCAGCACCAATTCTGCGTAGACTCATGCACGCGCATGGAAGCCTGGGTGAGTTTCTCTACTAAGCTCAGTTGACTCACTCTGCATCATAGCTTTGCGACCTCCCCCATGATGCTGCAGACAGGTCATGGCAATGCAGATGCCCGCAAAGTGCCAGGCACTGCATATTGGGGAGTGGAGGAGTGGAGCAGCGAGCGAGGTCCCGAGTGGCTGTGCATGCTCAGGTCAAGAACCAAAACCTCAGCCCCATGTGAGGGGCACCTTCCCCAGGGACGGCTCGGAGAGCTAGGGAAGCGTTCCACAGTCCAGCTGCTGTTAACAGCCAGCGTGTGCAGAAATGGCCACCGTAGCTCTCTTCTTCTCAGTTGTTTATGGTCTGGCCTTTGCTCCCCTACTTTTGCTCCAGCCAGCCTCCTTGTTTAGCTGTATATAATAAGGATGCTGACCTTCCGGGATGCTGCAGCTTCTCCATCAGAGAACCTGTCTGCCCGATCCCAGCTTGCCTGTGTCTGTATGTCAGTCTTCTCTGCATTTACTCTTTGACTCTGTTAATTCCAGGAGCTGTGCAAACACACAGCACAGGAGATGTACTATAGAGCCCTGTCCTGTGGACTTCTGCCCCATTGTCCACTGAGGAAGATGGTTGGTCATACCCATATGGAGGCTAGGAGGCAAGTAGCCAATAGTGAATTACATCCCCTTGCCACTTCAAACGCATCTTGATTTGTGTGGCGAGTTGTTTCCATGACAGGATATCCCTACAGGTTGACTTCTCTCCATGCAAGAGAAGAGGGCAGTGGAAGACGCCAGCAGGGCTGATATCTGAGTGACCCAGGGCCAGTTAGACACTCAGCTGACTTGCAGGAACTGTTGTTTGCATGTGTCCTTTGGTTGTTGGTAGTTGTCCTCATGCTCAGTGTTCAGGCGGGTCAGCTGTGTACAGAGTTGTGACATGTGCTGTTAGCTTCTCAGAGACTTGCTTCTGCTTTAACCAGGACTTAGCATTCACAGCTGTAACAGCTCAGGAGGAACATTTGGCAAGGTCCAGAACTCCTGTGTGCCAGGTCATTCCAGGATCAGGGTGATGCTGCCAAGTTTGACTCTCTCTCTCTCTCTCTCTCTCTCTCTCTCTCTCTCTCTCTCTCTCTCTCTCTCTCTCTCTCTCCATCTCCCTCCCTCCCTCTTCCCTCCCTCTCCCTCTCTCTCCCTCTTCCCTCCCTCTCCCTCCCTCCTCCCTCCATCTCCCTCTCTCTCCCTCTTCCCTCCCTCTCCCTCCCTCCTCCCTCCCTCTCCCTCCCTCTCCCTCTCTCTCCCTCTTCCCTCCCTCTCCCTCCGTCCTCCCTCTCTCTTCCCTCTTCCTCTCTCTCCCTCCCTCCCCCTCTCTCTCCCTCTTCCCTCTCCCTCTCTTTCCCTCCCCCCCACCCCTTCCCTCCCTCTCCCTCTCTCCCTTCCTCCCCCCTCCCCTTCCCTCCCTCCCTCTCCCTCTCTCTCCCTCCCCCTTCCCCTTCCCTCCCTCCTTCCCTCTCCTTACCTCCCTCTCCCTCTCCCTCTCTCCTCCTCTCTCTCTCTCTCTCTCTCTCTCTCTCTCTCTCTCTCTCTCTCTCTCTCTGGGGAAGCCTGGGCTCTTGCTAGCTTCTCTGTGTGGCCTCGGGATGCAGAGGCCCTGTTAAGTCTTTTCCTCCCCCCTCCATAGGCAAAGAGAGACAAATCTCATAGTTCAGGCCAGCAGGAATCCTGGGTCCTTGCTATTTTCAGAGCTTAAAATTGAAGCCTGTGGTTTGTTTTCTCAGTACTTACTTAGACTCCAGTCTTCACAGATCAGCCTTCCTCCTGCCCACCAGGAAAGACCTAGCCAGTGTTTGGAAGCTGATGCAAGCAGCAGAGGTGAGGCTTGGAGTATTTTTACATATAGGACGCTGTGGAGAACAAAATGCTTGGGTTAGAGCCAGTTTACAAAAAGTCAGTTGGAAGAGGAAGAGGGCAGGGAAGATTCTAGACTCTCATTGTTGCTCTGAACAGCAGCATAAATCAGAGAAGAGACTGGAAGGGAAGGAATTAGAGAAACCTGCATTGTGGGGCCAGTGTGGGGCTGGGGAAGCAGTGCCCCAGAGCCTCCTCAGAGGGCAAGCAAGAGCCATGGACTGTGGGTTCAAGGCTGGGTGTGTCGGGAATGAGTGGGCTCACTCCACCTGCCTGTGGTGATTTCTAGGCTAGCTTCAGGTTCTCTAACTAAAGCCACTGCCATACATAATACATTTTAGACCTGGAGAGGACTTTAAAGATCCTTTAATGAGAGTTTTAGGAACAGTACAAAGAAATAGGACCATCTGAAGCCACACAGTCAGTGACAACAGGAATTGGGCTGAAACCTTTTGAAATATAAGATGGCTGCTTGTTCAGTCTCATTTGGCTTTCATGGAGGCACAAGTCTTGGTTCCAGAGTGAAGATGAGTCACAAAGTAAGTGTGTGTGGGTGACATATTACATTAGTTTGCGTCACATTATGAGCTTAATAATTGTTTTTATTATTTTACTGGGCAGAGGTTTTGATGATGGTGATGGTGGTGGTGGTGGTGGTGGTGGTGGTGGTGATGATGATGATGACGGTGCCCATGTGCTCTGAGGAGAAGCACTTCTGACTTTAAGGATGGACAGGCCAACCTAAGCCCATCTAGCCCCAGTGTATCTGGCTAGCTGACTTCCAATGATCTTGGGAGGACCAGCTGCTCCCAAAGAGGGGTGAAAACAGCATGTCTGCTAATGGCCTTCCACATCTGTGCCCTCTGGAACATAACTTCACATCTTGGATGCCAGTCATAAAGCAGCACTTCTGTTGGATTGAACTTATATCCCCTTGCATGTCCATCTATCCAAGGAACCACTTGAGACATCCAATCAAGGAAGACTAGGTAAGACCTACTTACATACCCCAGGACACTGATGTAACCATGAGCTTTTCCTCCCGAGCCCCAGTTCCCAAAATAATGACTCTGGGACTTAATTATATATGAATAAATGCCTAGACCATAAGCTTGGGCTTGTTTCCCAACTAGGTCCTAATTTAATTAACCCGTTTATTCTATTCTATGAGTGTCGTGTGGCTGGTTACCTCTTATCGGTTTCAAGGTTCTTCAGGGTTCAGGGTGAATCTTGTCCCGTGCCTGACTTTATTCCAGACTTCCTCTCCCTCCACCAAAATCCCACCTCCTAGCTTCTGCCTCAGCTCATTGGCCAGTCAGCTTTTTATTTACAAGCGATGCTTCTATGCAGTACACAAGAGATTCTCTCTATACCCTGAATTAAATAACAACTACTGCCCACATCCAGGAGGTGTTTATGCCTCGCCCACTTCGTATTGCTCCCATTGGAGAAAAAAGGGAGTGTGATCAAAGTTCATTCAGTAGCTAGAATAGAGTGCATACTCTTCTGGGCTGGAGGAGTCTACAGAGTGAGCAGTGCCAGGTCTCACTGAGGGTCTGGCTGAGAGCTAAAGCTGAAGTAGGATTACTGCATCCTGGGCTCCATACCTGGCTTTGATACATTTCTGTGCAATAGTCTACATGTCCTCTTCTTCTTGGCAGGGTCTTAGGCCATCCATCCTTCCCCTCTCCCTTTTTAAATAAAAATAAAAGTGTTTATGGGTGTGTCAGTCATGTGTGTGTGTGTGTGTGTGTGTGTGTGTGTGTGTGCCTGTAGAGACCAGAAGACAGTGTCAAATAACCTGGAACTGGGGTTCCAGGTTGTTAGGAGCCATCCATCCTATGTGTGTGCTAGGAACTGAAGTACTGAAGAACAGCAAGTTTCCTTAACCACTGAGCCAATCTTGTACCTTTTTGGTTTTATTCCTGCCATTCAACTTGTTTCTATGACCTGCAATCATGTGATGTCTACTGAATCCAAATAAAGCATCAAGATGCACAAAGACAGTTGATTCCAGCTCCCGAGGGATCCCTGTTCTGAGGGATCCTCCTCCTCTTCGGCTTCCTATTGCTTCTTCCTGCTTCAGACATTTTGTCACTGTCACCAGGAAGTACATAGCTGGAGGAAACCATGCTCACTGTTAGTCTTTTGTGACAACCAACTTATGCTAGTAGCACCGCTAGAGTTGTACTTAGGGCTTGAAGATTACATTTTTGCCTCTATGTTCCATCAAATCTGAGAACCTACATAAGATTGTCACCTAAATTCTCTTCGGCACAGTGCATAGGCTTTGTGTGCTGAATCATATGTTTCTTTTACCTATGACCCACCCTTGAACAAATTCTGTAACTGATGAATATGTAGGGCAAAGTCCACTGGTTATATTCCATTAAATAAATTCATTCATGCATATGAAGATGCTACCTGGACCAGAGTTAAACACTCACTAAGTACTTTGTTTGTTTGGCTTGGTTTGGTTTTTGAGACAGGGTTTCCCTATGTAACAGCCCCAGGTGTCCTGGAACATATTTTGTAGACCAGGCTGGCCTCAAACTTACAGAGATTCACTTGCCTCTCTGCCTGCTGAGTGCTGGGATCAAAGGTGTATACCACCATACCTGGCATTAAGTACTTATTGATATTATAAGATACCGCTTAATAAAATGAGCCAGATATGCTAGTTTATGTATTAGCCAGTGTCCTATTGCTGTGAGGAGACACCATGACCTCAGTGACTCTTATAAAAGAATTCATGTAATCGGGGTTTATTCGCAGTTTCATCGTGGTGGGGAACAGGGCGGCACACAGGCAGCGTGCTGCTGGAGAGGTAGGTGTGAGTTCTACATCCAGACTCACAGGCAGCTGGAAGAGAGAGACTCTGGGCTTAGAATGGGCCTTCTGAAACCTCAAAGTCTACTGACAGTGACTCGCTTCTTCCAACAAGGCCACACTTCCTAATCCTTTCAAAGAGTTCCATTCTCTGGAGACCAGATATTCAGATCTATGAGCCTACCGAGGCCGTTCTCATTCAGACCACCACAGTTTAAAAATTAATTAAAAATTAATTGCAAAAAGCTTTCAGACCCAGGCAGAGTGGCCCATACCTTTAACCCTAGCACACTCAGGAGAGCTTCTGTGAGTTTGAGACCATTCTGGGCTATATAGGAAGCTCTAAGACAGCCTGTACTACAGAGTGAGACCCATCCTGGGCTATATAGGAAGCTCTAGGATGCCTGCACTACAGAGTGAGACCCTGTCTTCTCAAACAAAAACAAAGAAAAAGCTTTAAGGAAAAATTATTTTTTGCTTGAAAAATAATACCATAATACGTTTCAGTTAGTTTTGTTACTTTGAGAATTTTCATTATAGCCCCTGGAGCGGAGGTTTAAAATAAAGTTACCGAAGGGCAGAAAGTGAAACCTGAAACAGAGCCACACACTGGTTAATTTTTAGAGGGAGACCTCTGCTTCTGGTCATTATGGACTAATTTTAATCAGATCTCCCTTCAAGAACGCTAGAAAATGTAACTGTAAAAAGTGAGGAGCATCTGTTGGGAAGCCCCAGCGAACTAATAAGACAAGTCAGAGGCAGTAAGGAAGCAACACAAAGAGGTCAGCAGGTGGACAGGGGGCAGGTGGTCAGGTGAGCAGGTGGATAGGGGACAGGTGGTCAGGTGAGCAGGTGGATAGGGGGCAGGTGGACAAGTGGACAAGTGAGCAGGTGGACAAGTGGACAAGTGAGCAGGTGGACAAGTGGACAAGTGAGCAGGTGGACAAGTGGACAAGTGAGCAGGTGGACAAGTGGACAAGTGAGCAGGTGGACAGGGGGCAGGTGGGCAGGTGGACAGGTGCAGCAGGTGGACAGGTAGACAAGTGAGCAGGTAGACAGGGGGCAGGTGGGCAGGTGGCCAAGTGCGTCTTCCCCATGAAGTATTTGCTGATTCCAAGTCAGTCCAGAGACACTGATTACCAAGGTAGCAGCTCTTGGCTGTATTACAGGGCTAAAAAAAAAACAAAAAAAACAAAAAAAACCCCAAAATTAGCATTCAGTTATTGTGAAGAAGGGTCAAGAACCTAGTGAGTGCCCCAGTCTATTAGCTGAGAATTCAATCTCTGGTTAAATTAAAGGAAATGGTCTGCTAGGGACTGCCTGTCATAAACAAAAGTAAATCCTCTCTAGAGGAAGATAGCAGCGATGGCATTGAGTTATCCCTGTGTTTCTTCATGCGGTCTCTGGAATTGCTTTGCCTTTCATCACAAGGCACACTAAGAATTCAGATCAAATCATTGAAAACCAAGAGAAAAGTGTTAGGGCTTAAAGTCATGTGTTGTGTGCTATTGTGGACACTGTAGAGAAATAACCATGGGGTTATTAGGTGAGTTCACCACAGTATGCTGTGCCCCTAGGCTAATGGTACAACCTTTTGTTCCTAGTCTACAAATCTAGGAAATGTGCTACTATATTGATGACTGCTGTAGACAATTATAACATGATTGCTACATATTTATTCATCTAAGCACATCTAAACAGAAAATATGTAGTAAAAACTCTAAGTGATAAGAATTTTTTAGTTTCATTGTAATTTGAGGCCACATCATATATACGTTGTGTTATACCACTTGAATGTATATGTCGTCCTCTTTTTTTTTTAAAGGAGTTTGTTTTTTTTTTAATACTTAGACTTGAACCCAAGTCCTCATACATGCCAGGCAACCACTCTGCCACTAAGCTATGCCCAACACCCCCTGTATGAAATCTTTTAAAAATAATTACTTGTTTTTATTTTATGCATGTACATGTTTGCTTGCATGTATGTAAGTATACTACATGCATGAGTGGTGTGAGGAGGACAGAAGAGAATGTCTGATCCCTGGAACTGGAGTTACAGACAGTTATAAACTGTCATGTCAGTCCTGGGAACCAAACCCAGGCCCTCTACAAGAACAGCAATTCTCTTAACTGCTGGGTCATCTTTCCAGCCTGCACAGAGACTTTTAAGAGAAGAATCAAATGAAAATTTAGGGCCTAAGAACTCAGTAGAAGGGCTTAAAAGCAGATTATATATAAAAGAAAAGAAATTTTTATAAATTTGATGATAGGTCAGAAGAAAATATCCAATCTTTCCTAAAGGATAGTAAGGTTAATGTAAAGTGAATTTATAATTCTATTGAGCCCATATAAAAGACACACAATCCGGGTATTTTATTTACAAGCTGTAAGCCTAGATTGGGCTGGTTTGGAGCTATTCTAACTTATTTCCTAGTCACGTGTCCCTTGTCACTTGCTGTTTTTCCTGTCCATGTGCTCATGGTCTGTCTCCTCTCTTGGTGTCTTCCTCCTCCTTTGGTCTCCTCTCTTCTTCTCTCTACCTGTAGTCCCTCACTTAATCTTCAGGTCCCACCTTTCTCTCTCCACTGATCAATCTCAGGCTCTAGCCTTTCATTGACCAGTCAAATTGGGGAGCAAGGTTTACATAGCATAACTTGATGTATGTGAGGATCTACTCTTGTTGGACAACTAGATTTTGAGAGCAAGTGTTTAGCATTAGAATATAAGCAACCCACTACATGTTTAAAAGTTTATGAAATACATCAGGAAGTCTGAATGAAGGTGAGACCCAGTGTACACATGCATGTTGAGTCTTAGTAGGAAAGGAGAGGAGAAATTAATCCAAGCAATATTTGTAGAGAAAATGACTGAGATTTAAAAAAAAAAAAGCTTGCAAAAGACATAAAAGCAAAGATTCGAGAAGTACTCCAAGACTGGGGAGTTTAGAGAGTAACGTGCTTGCCTTGAGAATGTGAGAGGGCTGGAGATCAGAGGCCCAGACCTCCAGTGCCAGGTAGGTGCGAGGAGGGTCTACCTGGAAGGCAGAGACAAGGGGCCTTCAGAGCATATTGTGTAGCCAGACTCACTAGAAGGCAGGTTCAAGCGAGAGAGCTATCAAGAAAGATTTCAATCTTAACCTCAGGTATCTGCAACAGACACATGCCTCACACATATGTGAGCATGAAAGTAGACATTCACACACACCACAGAAGACAAAGACAAACTGTGAACACGGCTGTGACAAAGTCCCACAACAGAGCATGTGCAGAGACAATTCTCAGCAGAGCGATGGGGGCCAAAGAAGAATGAAATGACCTCTTTAAAGGGCAGCTAGAAGACGAGGAGGAGGGGAAGAAGCCTAAAATTCATTACAAATAGAATAGTTCCAAAAACAGTAATAATGATAAAGTAATTTTTCAGTGAGCCACGTCTGAGCCTTGAGAATGATGGAAGGAGATATAAAGACTACCTCCGGCAGGTTGTCCTGGGCTAACTCTCGGTACAAAAGCATTTAGTTAAGTGTGGTGTGATGTTCAGATGATGGGGCAGGGGACTGCTCTGCTTAATGCCTTACACTGTCAGGAAGATTTGCCCTGGCATAGAAGGGTTCTGTAATGAGAGAAATATTTAGGAATCTCTGAATGTGATACCACCTTTGGAAGGTCCTCAGCCTCACTGGCCTTCCCTCCACCCACACTATGAAAGGCTCTGACAAGTCCTGCATGGAAGAAATCAGTTTAAGTAGATCTGTCCAGTGTTTCCCAAACCAACTGGACTGCTGAAGCCTCTGTGTGATACCCATCCCCAAAGCCCCCACTCTGCACCCCCACTGATATATCTCTATCCACTGTTATATGTCATACTCTCCCTGGGTGAACCAGATGTACAGCCAACAGGAACTGTGATATCTCTCTCTCTCTCTCTTTCTCTCTCTCTCTCTCTCTCTCTCTCTCTCTCTCTCTCTCTCTCTCTCTCTCTGTGTGTGTGTGTGTGTGTATGTGTATGTGTGGTGGGGTACATGCATGGGAGCCAGTGTCACATGCATGGCATGCATTTGAAGATCAGAAGACAGCCTCCAGTATTAGTCCTTAGGTACCCGCAATCTTTTGTTTGAGGAGGGTCTCTCATTGGCTAAGAAAGCCACCAAGTAGTTAGACAAACTGCTTCCTACCTTGTCATGACTGGGGTTATAGAGGCACACCATTGTACCCAGCTTTTTACGTGGGTTCTAGGGATCTGAACTCGGGTCCTCATGCTTGTGAGCCCACTCTGGGCAAAGGCTTACTTCCCAGCTCCCAGATTGGCACTTCTAGTTTTGATCTCCCTTCTAAGTTTCTGGCCTTTTCTCCATTTGCTTTTAATGGGGTGTGTAGTAGGTTGGTCTGATGCTGCTATGTATTCTAATGCTAAATATTGGCTCTCCCAAGATCTGGCCATCCCCGATGAGCAGATTCTCACGTACACCCAGAAATGCTATGCAAACCTTGCTCGCCAATTTAACAGTCAACAAAAGACTAGAGCCTATGATTGGGTAGTGGAGGGAGAAAGGTGGGGCTGGAGGATCAAGTCAGAGGTCTCAGGGGAAACCAAAGGGAGAAGAAGAGAGGACATGGATGTGGAGGAGGCGGCCTTGAGAGGAGATGAGCCATGAGCACATGGCCCGAAAAGACAGCAAGTAACAAGTAATAAGGGACAAGTAACAAGGGATACTATGAGTGGGAAGTAAGTTAGAATAGCTCCAAACCTGCCCAGTCTAGGCTTACAGGTTGCAAATAAAATACCTGGATTGTGTGTCTTTTATATTGACTATCAAGAATGTTTAATTCCTGTTACTGTTGGTGCCCAACGTAGGACATAAACCCAAACGCTTAAATTTCATATTCATTTATTAGACATAAGCCAGAATTTAAAAAAACAAAAAAAGAAAATGAAGCAAAACCAAACAAACCAAAGATGATGGTTTGAGACCGTGGGAGGTGAGTGCCATAAAGAGAGCCCGCTGCCTTTTAATAACGCTGGCAGGGAGTCTTCCTTGGAGGACAGTGTCTCAGTGCGCTTTCTAGGGATGCGATCAATGTCTACCATGTGGTGCCGAGCAAAGGACCTGCAATTCTCTGGGACTCTCATCCAGTCACAGCCAGGTTAGCGCACAGCTAATTCCAAAGTTGCACTGCAGCTTCCCTCAAGTCTTCCCCGGGCACCAGTGCTGAGGCTGAGGGGCAAGCCAGACAAATGGTGGCCCCCAGCCCAGTCTGGGTCCCTGTGGGAGAAGCCCAGAGACACAAAAGTCGAAGGTCAAAGTGCTGTGGCTCCAGCTCAGGGGCGGAGTTAGCCAACATAGGCACACACTGATCTAAAAAGCCTACAGACAAATAGACACTTTCCCAAAGCTACCAGGGGACTTAAAAGTCCCAAACTTCTAAACTAAATATAAAATTTCATTAAAAATATTTTCAATGTTAAAAATAAAAGGGAGGCCAGGCGGTGGTGGCGCACGCCTTTAATCCCAGCACTTGGGAGGCAGAGGCAAGAGGGTTTCTGAGTTCGAGGCCAGCCTGGTCTACAAAGTGAGTTCCAGGACAGCCAAGGCTACACAGAGAAACCCTGTCTCGAAAAACAAAAAAAAAAAAAAAAAAAAAAAATAGAATAAAATAAAAGGGAGACACAATGTCACAGGACATTTGGATCGTGTATAATCTTGCTATACTTACCACCATAAGAATAATTATTATAATTTTATATATCCTTTTACAAAGAGATCAAAATAAGACAAAAAAGAAAAAGACTAAGAAATTAGAAACTAGGTTACAGGCTATAAAACAGAGATTAGAGGATCTGAAACCTACAACAGAAAAGGTAGCTCCAGATGAGAAAAGTGTGCAAAGGCTTGAGAATTTAAAATGACAACTTATAAAGATGCAAAATATTAAATTAAAAATCCAGATTCTACATATGGATACTGCCTTAAAATGATGTCATAAATAAAATAAATGTTTCATTTTATAGTCTGGAGAATTGAAATATGTACATATGCTGATTCATCATGATATTGGTGAATATTTGAAATTCCAATGGGGCTACTGACTTAAATTCCAAAGGGTGATTCTGGGACTGCACACTTATTGGAGATGATAACTGTTTTAGAAATGCCTTTGATGATCAAAGCTGATGATGCTCAGGCACATGTATCCATTCAAATACAACAATGTTATAGACATTCTGGCATAAAACCCATTCCGGATATAGCTTACAATCCACAGCTTAACCACAGGACAAGCCATTATGGAAAAAAAAAATCTAACAAAAGTTTAAAGGAGGTGCTCATAGAACAAAAGGGGAATAAGAAATATCCCAGGGATAGATTAAATGATGCTTTGTTGGCTTTGAATGTTTTAAAAATCAGTAAGATGAGTAACATAACTGTTAGAAACCAATGGATTTCAGAAAGGACTGGCGAATTATATCAGCCTATAGAAATCCTAATTCCAGAATGGAAGAAAGGAAATATGTTGTGTTGGGGAGATTTTACATTTGTTTCAACTGGAAAGAAAAGCTGTCTTCCATCCAAATTACTGAAAATAAGAAATTGACTGGGGAAGACCCCCTGAAGATCTTGGCTACAGACAAAAGAGACAGGTTGGCAAGATCAATGAGTCAGATAGTGTATGCACCAATCCTGCTACTTGAGAACAGCTCTGAGACTGGCTGAGATATGATATGAAAAATTGTCTATGCATAACCAATAGATCTTGTTGACTACAAAATCCTCAGGACTTTTTGAAGTGGAAACTTTTGGTTTCTTTGGAAAGTCAGTTATGTCAAATGATGTTTTGCTGGGGCACACAGGTGAAAGGATGTTTTGCTAAAACAGATGCAGGAAAGGATGCATGATGTTAAGAAACAATATAAATATAAATATAACCTAATAGACAATGTTGGATGGCATTGGTTTGCTTTGCCATTCCTTAATAGTCATTGTTTGTCATGACTTCATAGAAAGAAACATACCAAAGAAAACTTCTGGTGGTGTTCTGGTGGCTTCTTGCCACTTCCTCAGACTCAGGCAGAGTGAAGTGGAAGTTTCTGAATATGTCAGCTGACACAGACTCAACTGAAGTTTTGCTAAGACAGACTCACGTGGAGTTTTGCTAAGACATGGTGTTTTGCTGAGGCAAGACCTGTAGGAGGGCCCGGATGTTTGTAGGGAGTATAAATAGGACTCAATGGACAGTGATGGCAGGTTTGCATAGCTAGTTTTGCAACACTTCATTGGTCCCAAGTCTTAGTCTTTGATGATCTTCACTCCTGCTGACTCATGCTGATTTGGTGGAAGCCTGGCAGTTTCTGCTGGGTCGTGCCACCGCTGCTGACTCCTGTTTGCTATCCTGACACTACTGAACTGGACTGCTGGTACCCTGACAATTAGAGATTGAAATCCCCTCAAGGAACTACTTCTAAACAGCACACAGCAGAGCCTTGAGGCTTCTTCTCGATTGACCTGCCACTGATTCAGGGTGAACTGATATCCTAACTGGTAATACAGATTGGATTTGCTCTAAAGAACTATTTCTAAACAGGTCTACCTCCCCTGTACCCTAATAATCCCTTTTCCACTACCTCTGATGGATGGTGGGCTAGAAGGGAGGTTAAAGCATTTAAGAACCCTTATTAGAAGTAGATTTTGAAAAAATTAAAGCTACAACACCCAGAGACTGGACAACAAACGCCAACTAGCTTTCTTTTGACTTAACTATCTTCCCAGTTTCCTTTGGGCCCCCAAAAGGAGGAATTCTTCACCCCAATTCAACAGGAAACAACTACAAAAAGACCATCTTCCCATTCCCTTAAGTTGGGGTAGATAGTTTTGGCCATTTTATGAGCTATAGATACTTTGTCATTTAAGGGGATGGTTACAAATAGTTATGATCTTCCAAAACCTCAGAGACTCACAAAATACAGCATTTAAAGATTTTTTAAAATTCATTTAAGGCATCTTTGACATTGAGACATGTCAGCTCCTGACAACAACCCATCTGACTTGGAAGAAGATGACAAACACTGAAGGACCTCCATTTGTTGGTGATGGCTTCAACTGTGTCAGGCTAGTCACCAGGCAAAGAAAATGCACTAATTTTATCTGCAGACAGAATGCTGTCCGGAAATGACAAATGGACACAGGAGAGTCAACTGCCAAGCTCTGTCAAACAGGTCCTTCCTAATCCCTGCTTCACAAAAGGTTTTCAGGTATTCTAGGCTAGGAGGCTGAAGATGCTGCTCCAATGTTTTAGAATACGGGGTAGCGTCCCAGGCCGCCAACTGGCTATCATTTTTATAATTTTGGAAGTGCTTGCCTGCACTTCCTGCATACTCAGATAATATTTATCTCCTTTTCAAGGCTCTGATGGGGTTGAAGACTAAATGGTTATAGTCTCACAGTTAAGCTTAAGCTGTTTAGGGCATGAGAAGATGCTTTTAGGTCTAAAGATGTTTTTAGGATGGTAATACAAGTTAGGATAGAAAACGATTTAGATACAGAACTCTAAACTCACCAGGATATTGGGTAGATAATAAAATACTTTCTCCTGAGTTGCCAAATACAAACAGATTAGACTTTTTAAATGTAACTCTTACCTAATAGTTCTCATAATTGTTTCTACCCTGTGTTGCTTATTATTATAAGAGAAAGAGCCTTTTTATTTAGACCAAAAAAATGGGAAAATATAGTGGGTTAGTTTGGTGCGGCTATGTATTCTAATGCTAAATACTGGCTCCCAAGATCTGGCTGCTCCGGACAAGCAGATCCTCACATATATCAGGTGATGCTATGTAAACCTTGTTACTCAATTTAACTGGTCAATAAAAAGCTAGAGCCTGTGATTGGGCAGAGAAGGGTGAAAGGTCAGACTCTAGGATTGAATGAGGAATCTCAGAGGAGACAAAGGGGAGAAGAAAAGAGGACACAGAGGTGGAGGAGGAGAGGAGTTGGACCACAAGCATGTGGCCAAAAGAATCAGCAAGTAACAAGGGACATGTGACTGGGATATAAGTTAGAAGAGCTCCAAACCTGCCCAATCTAAGCTTATAGCTTATAAAATACCTGGATTGTGTGTGTTTTATACTTCCTAACGAGAATGTTTAATCCCTGAACCCATTCAGCAAATTGTCTGAAATCCAAGTCACTACTTTTTAGCCATCACATTGTCTTCTCTGAGGTGCCCTAAACTGATGAATGACTCCAAATCCTCACGGACTCTCTGATTCTCAACAGTTAGTTTCTCTTTCCCTGTAAACACCCACGCCCCATTTAGTCCGCTTACTCCCTGACCAATCTATATGCTAAACATGTCCCAAGCCTAGCCGCATCTCCCCAATCCCACTACCCAACCCTGGTCCAGGCTACCACAAGCTCTCATGAGAATTTCCTCTATTTCACTAGCCTTTATGCTTTCTCTCTTGTCCCCTCAGTCTGCTTCTGTGGTGGTTTGTATATGTTTGACCTAGGGAGTGGCACTATTAGGAGGTGTGGCCTTGTTGGAGTAGGTGTGTCACTGTGGGTGTGGGCTTTAAGACCCCCATCCTAACTACCTGGAAGCCAATATTCTGTTAGCAGCCTTCAGATGAAGATGTAGAACTCTCAGCTTCTCCTGCACCATGTCTGCCTGGACACTGCCATGCTCCCACTTTGATAATGGACTGAACCTCTGAACCTGTAAGCCAGCCCCAATTAAATGTTATCCTTATAAGAGTCGCCTTGGTTGTGGTGTCTGTTCACAACAATAAAACCCTAACTAAGACAATCTCCCACAAAGGAGTAGGACATGTTTAAACCTAACGGTGCCCCCTTGCTCTCTATGTTCTCTGTACCCCAATCTCCAAATTTCTAATTTTTCTGATATTCCTACCATAGGAGTGTTGTTTATGCCCAGTGCCTAGACTATTCTCTTCCAGCCTCCAGCCAACCTTTTGCCTAATTAACTTATGCTACTTCCTCGGGGACACTGACTCCTCCGCTCTGAGACCCCAGCACGGACCCCACCACAGTGATGTCCTTCACACTTCATTGCAACTTACAATCTCTTTTCTGCTCTTGTGATACTGAAATGGATGTTTTCTCTTCCCTGCTAGAGTGTAACTTACCAGGTGGGACCTGGGCTGCTTGATTCAATATTTGAATCTGGGTCTCACTCTGTAGCCCATGCTGGCCTGAAGTATGTGTTCTCCTCTGTTGACCTCAAATTTGTGGCTTCAGCCTCCAGAGTCCCGGGATTACAGGGGTGAGCCATCAACCTAGCAAAAGCGCCCTCTTCAATGGATAGCCCGCTTCCATCCATACCTTCTGGCCTCAGTTGGACTCCTTCGCTCTCGGAAAATAAGAACTGAAACTGTTAGGTTAACCTCTTATCTCCCCAAAGGTTAAATCTTTTATAGACTCCAAGAAGCTTAAGTAGGCTGGAGAGATGTGTCAATGGTTATGAGCAGTGGCTGCTCTTCCAGAGGTCCCGAGCATCCATATGGTGGTTCACAAATGTAACTCTAGTCCCAGGGATCAGACTTCCTTTTGTGGTCTCTAAGGACACCAGGCATGCATGCAGTGCACACACATATATGTAGGCAAGCACCCACACAATGAACAAACAATAGTCTCTTCTTTCCCTAGTTCTCTGTTGAAACACAGTCTTTTTTGGGAACCTGTCCATGTGGCTGACCTGTATGTGGCCCCCAGGATTTTACTGCCTCATCCTCGATCAGAACTATTGATTACTTCTGCCTGTGTGGACAGGCAGTCAGGACAGGGGCCGGCTGCTCAGTACTGCCATTTTAGAACCACTTCCTCACTGCGCACACACACACCACCCGTCCCTGGGGAACCGGGCCAGCTCTGTGGTTTGTTTGATTCTCTGATCAGCCCCCATTTCCCCCAATCCCAGGACTGCACACTGACTGTCCTCTCTGCCCAGGAAGGCCACACCCACATACTCCCTCCCCCTTCCTCTCTGAAGTCCTACTTAGCTTTCAAGCCTTAACTCCCCCTTTTAACATTTTTTTTTAGATGGAGAGCTGTTCCTTCAGTTCCTCTACTGATCTGGATCACAGAACTTTTCCTTCAGGAAACATCACAAATCACATTCTCCTATTTGTGTATGTTTGCCTCGATTTAACGATTCTCTCTCTCTCATAGGCTATACATGCCCGGGGCAGGGTGTCTTGTCCACACACAAGGCCTGCTTCCTCACTGTGCTGCGGTGGAACATGGGCCTGCACACGCTAGGGAAGCCCATACTCGGGAGCTGCATCCCAGCCCACCAGGCTGTTTGCACAGCGGGGTTCCAGGCATGCTGACTGGTAAGAAGCTGTGAATGAACCAACTAAGGAACAGGGTTGCTCTCAAAGCAGCTTTGAGGAAACCTGCCAGCTTCAACACAATCCCACACTAGGCAAAACTCAAGGAAGTGTAATTTGAAGAAACGCAGTACTTTGTGTCTTGAACTTGTGAATGTCAATTCTCTGTCTGGTTTGGTGTGTGTCTGTGTGTGTGTGTGTGTGTGTGTGTGTGTGTGTGTGTGTGTCTCCTGTTGGGTTGGTAGTGACCTCCTCACAGGAATTACTTCCTTCTGCCTGGGGGTGTATGGGCTGTGGTTTTAAAAAGGCCTCCAAAGGTCTCTTCTCTCCCAATCCGGGGTAGGGGGGTGGGTGGAGGTGGGGGTGGGGGGTGGTCTTGGAAGAAGGATGGTCTCCACTCCCTCCTCCTCTGCACGAGAGGCTTCTTTCTGTCCGATTCAGGTGGAACAAAACCTTGCAATTAAGCTTGTAAAAATGTCAGCATCCTGTCTGGCCCTCCTCCACCCTTTGTCCATTTTGACACACTCCAGATTCGAGGATACTTTTGTTACTAAAGTCAACAAAGTGGCTACTTTCGGGACTCAGAGCTTGGAGTGGGTGTGGGGTCTCTGGAGTTGCTTGTCAGTCAGAAGCCTGATCTGTACCATGGAGTCACTGTTACCTGAGTTCCTAGGGTCAGAGCTTGGACCCTGGTGGCTCTCATCAGTCATGCTTGGTGACTAGTCCATAACAAGCCTATAATAATAATAACAACAACAACAACTTATTACTACTAGGGTTTTTTGTTTGTTTGTGTTGTGTTGTGTTGTTGTTTTTGAGACAAGGTTTCTCTGTGTAGCTCTGGCTATCCTGAAACTCACTCTGTAGACCAGGCTGCCCTCAAACTCAGAGATCTACCTGCCTCTGTCTCCCGATTACTAGGATTAAAGATGTATGTCACCCCCTTCACCCCAGCCCCTGTCTGGTTTCATTCAGTAGGCCAATTAATCAGCCAGATAAAGGAGAAAAGCAGAGAAAGGTTTATTCAAGGTGACAACATTAGGAAGAAGCAGAGAGAGGGGGGCCCAGTGGTCCTCTCCAAGTTCATCCTCAGGGTCCCCACGTGAGACTTGGGTTTAAAGAGATGTCAAGGTATGATCTGGTTTGTCAGTGACCATCATAGTCTTTCTTGGCTTTTGAAAGGCAGTTAGACAGTTTGTTACAACTGTGTGGAATACTTTTCTGGGGCTGAGATCCCGCTCTGGCTGGCATCTGGGCCTCAGCCTCTTCCCTTTCCCAGCATCGAACTCTTGAGGGAGTTCCAGGCTCTTTCAATGCCTGACAGCCAGAGGAACGGGCACGATTCTCAATAGATTTTCTTCATTCCTGCCAGGAGGGTTACAGGATCGGTCTGGAGCCGCGCTCTGGGAATGGGGACCTGAGACCCTGCCTAGCCCTGCTCTGTCTCTCCTCTCACCCAGCCACATGCGTCTTCAAGCCCGGAGTTAAGACCATTAGGTGTGAAGGGTGATCGGGAAAGCAGAGTACACTGAAGCCAGGTACAAGCTCAGGCAGCAAAGGAGCCCAAGAGGGTGGGGCCCGGGTGCACGCAAGCCCACTCTCCTTCCATGCCATCTGTCTCGGGCACTGGCCACACTTGGTGGAGAATATAGCAACGAGGTGGCTAGCTGAGCATTTCAGTCTTCACCTGCTGTGGCTCCCCTGGAGGCAAAAGTGCCATTCCCTTCTGCCCCCTTACCCACCTGGCTGGTGAAATCTCCTCTGGCTGCTTCCTCCCGAAGCGATCCAGCTCTGATCAGGGCTCTACCTTCCCTCTGCTGCTCAGGACTAGTTACGCCAGTCCCCAGGAGGAGTCTGTCTTGGCCTGATGGATTGTTGATGGAATAGCCCCCCAGAAACCCCTGGTTACCACAGGCTGAGGGTCTGTGGAACTCTGTGCCTGATGGACGTGCCTCCTCCCGGGCATTAGTACTTCCAGACCCACAGAAGCGAGATGTCCCCCAGATCCCAAGATGTCTCTTAAGCAGGTCACAAAGGACAGCGGGAGCGGATTGTTCCAGCTCCAGTGGCTGCCTTCGCTTCCTGCTTCCCTCCCCACAACAGGGATGGCTCAGGTGAGCCCTCTGAGGCTGGCTGAGGTCTTCTGTGGCCTTGTCTTTGTTTTACTTCGGCTCTTGGAGCTTGGCCTCTGTCAGTCACTCACCCCAATGTCTGCTTTCTGATGAGCCAGTTCACAACAGAACCAAAAGGGTGACTGGGGTAGACAAGGCACCCCGTTTCTGATCATTTGAAATGACTGAGGTCAAGCTGGAAGAAGGAAGGTTCAAACCTCAGGTGGACCTTGAACTTGAAGATCGGCTTCTGTTTCACGTCCCCACAAACCCCTCAACGTTACCACATTTTAAACTCTGAGCAGTGGAGAAGATGGTGCTGGCAAAGACAGCTTTGGAGAGATGGTGAGTGTTAATCGCTTGGAGCACGGCCAGCAACACTGTTTTCCCACTGGGCTGTTACGGGCTGGCCACATTCTGCTTCCTTCTCAGACAGTGCTGGAGGGAGCCAGTTTTGTTGTGTCTGTATTACTTGCAACTTATATCCTCATTCCTAGCTCAAGTGTCTTTGTGTCTAGAGGTGTGTTTGGCAAACTTCAGCATTCCGCTGTTTACACAGAAAAGCACTGAGATTCTTAAAAGCGTCCCTTGTAAGGAATGAAAAAGGATACATTGAAGAGAAGCCAAGAATTTACCCCTATACACTCAACCTTCCCTCTAGGACGTCACCTCTCAAATTTTAAGAACGCTCTCCCTATCGACCTAGCCACAAAGGCAAACTCTAGAGCCATTCCCAAGAGATAAGAAGTATAAATAAGACACATATTACATGATCTCATTTGCAAGATGAAAGTGTACTGAGATTGGATACCCAATACTACAATTACACTTTACATTACTGGGGCCGGAGAGACGGTTCAAAGGAGCAGTGGGCTGCTCTTCCAGAGAACTGGGGTTCAGTTTCTAGCATCTACATAGCAACTCACAATCATTTGTATCAGTTCCAGGAGAACTGACACCTTCTTCTGGCCTCCATGGGCCCAGGCATGCACATGGAATATAGACATACACACAGGCAAAACACTCAGACATATAAATACATAAATAAAATTAAAAAAAAACTTTACTCTTAAAAAGAGTACACCAATAAACTGTATTCTTAAAAAATGACTAGGAGGGCTTATGTATACTTTTTTTTATCACAGTAAAATGGTAGATATAAGGATCCAGGGGTCAAGGGCTGCGCCTACGGCCCAGATACAGGAGAAGTGGGAGGTGTGTGTGTGTTCCCACGTGCATGCCTGCCTAGATATGCCCAGGTGTATGGAAGGGTCCTGGGGGTTCTGTTCTGCCTCTATCATACTCCAAAAGTTTTAGAAGCCCACATTAATCTGGTCACTAGAGAATTTAGGGTTATTTTCACTTGGAGCCACCAGAGGAAGGAAGCTGGGGCCCAGCATCTGGTGATGTCTCCTGGTTATGTCTCTACATCTCCAACTTTCTATTATATGAGAAAGAAATAGAAATGTGAAGTGAGCTTCCAAAATGTCAGATCTTATCTCTGCAAGGGGCAGGCACAGAACCTCTGTTCCAGGCATACCATGAGGATCAAGTGCATTATCCTGTGTGGGCCTGTAGCGGTTTGCCCAGCGTGCTGCGGCTGCACTGGTGAGGTTCAGGTTCTTTGATGGGGTTGGGTGTGTTGGGTGGGACCAGAGGACTTCATATTGCTGTGAAAGAACAGGACGTTTAGGTGGTGACGGGTCAGTGGTGTGGTGATCTTCTGGTGATCTGTACTGAGCCTTCCTGAATTATCAGAGCTAATCGCTTAGATGCGGAAGGGGCAGCCAGAGGGTAGGTGGAATGACTGGCTGTAGGACAAAGGCATGGCTACCAACCCCTCCCTCTCCTGGTCTCCTCTAGGCACGCTATGTTTTCCTTCTGATTACCTGGGGCTGAGTGGGAGGTAACAGACCACACGTGCAGGAAGCTGTAGCTGCTTGGGACACATGCCATTTCTAGGACCTGGCACCTCCCATCCATGTTTTAAGCACCTCTAAAGAGTCACCCAGACCAGTTCCTGAAGGCGCCTTTTAGACCTGGTTCTTCCAGCCATTTAACCCTACAGTTTCTGACTCACCACACCTAGGTGGTTATAATTACAGTGGAACAATAACTGGGACTCTGGGAGTCTAGTGCCAGCCTCCCCTGCAGGTCACTCAAGGGTTGGCATTGAGTAAGCCTATGGAGACCACAGTTCAGAGCTCACAGCTACATGGCCCCAGAGTCTGCTCGTGCTATGACCTTGGCTTTGGGAGGCTTAGGAATCCTGCAAGGTGACTGCTGTAATCCTACACTCTGAAAGCTTGATACCACCTGAGCACCGTCCTCTGGCTCCAAGTCTTCTCCCTTCATGATCTCCACCCTTAGCTATCCGGGGAGGTGATGTGTTACTTTTCTCCAGGGGAAGAGGTATGCTTGGGCTTACAATTTCAGGATATTTCGGAGTATCTCCCCATCACATTGGGGAGAGCATGGCAGCTACCACATCATAAGTCAGGAGCTTACGATGAAGTCTCTTCACATCATGGTGGTCAGGAGGCAAAGTGGAAACAGGACTGCCCTCAGAGGCCAGCCCTAGCTGCCCATGTTCACTAATGAGGTCCCATGTCAGAGGTTCCACACTCCCCACACAGTGCCACCTGTTGGGTGCCAATTGTTAAACACATGAGCCAGCCTGTGGGAGACCATTTAGAGCCAAACCATAGCAGGTGGATACAATTATGACTTCCATTTCAAGGATGTGGAAACAGGCTCGGAGGAGGGCAGGTGATTATTCAGGCCCCAGCCTCCCAGCCAAAGAGCTGGTGTTTAGATCCATGCCTGCCAGATCCACTTGGGATGTCTTCCTGGAACTTCTTTCTCACACTCAGGACAAAACGGCCAACCTTAGTGCGCACATTGTGCCTGTTTCTTATCCTTGTAGGTGACTGTAAATGTTAGATATGTATATGGGCTATGCATTAATGTCCTGAGATAGTCAAAACCTTACAACTGACCACTAAACACAGGGGCATGACATGCCTATGTTCAAAGATCGAGCTCGTCGGCGTGCGATAGAGCACCAGAGAGAGAGGGTGAGAACGCCAAGCTCCGGCTCCCCCTTGCTCTTTTGGGAATGTTCCAGAATGGGAAAGGCCAGGATGCCATTGAGCCCAAGGTTGGCCCAGAAATGCGAGAGCAGCTAGGCATCCGAGAAGGCAGGGCATCAGGGCGGCTTGCTCAGTCACCTTTGTTCATTTCTCATACACCACAGCAAGTGTGAGGCAGTCTAGAAGGACAGTGTGGACAGAAGTCCCAGTTTGCAAGAACGAGAGTATTCAGGGTCTGGTGTGCATGATGGGATACCAGCACAGGTGCTGGGCTTGTGCTCCAACAAACCCTGTGTGCTCCCCAGAAGACCTATGAGGGGCACGTCAGTCTTTTCCTCTTCAAATAGGGTCATAGAGCTGGCAGATATTAGTGATTCGGCACACCTATGTTTCAGCAAGATGGTGGGCAGGGTCTTCTTTGGAGACCAGACTGGAAAGGTGTGAACTAGAAGTTTTTCTACTCACAACTTGACATCAGTAGAATCCGTCAGCCTGAGGATGATTGGTCTGATCAGAACTCAATAGAAGTCTTTGGTGGCGTTCAGTGCTCTGCCAGAGTCTTGTTGTTCTGGATATTGGTGATCAATAGCTTAAAGGACAGATGCTACAGCATAAGGGGGAATGATCAACAGTTTGTGACAAACAGGGTCTAGACAGATCCTTGACAGAGTGGGGATTTAAAGACTGTAGCTGAAAACACAAATGAACTCACAGGGGCCACGCCGTAGCACAGGGTTTCTTGGAGCCTCTCTCCTTTGGGATGTCAGATCTTTCCTCAGTACCATGTGCAAAGAGCATCTCCCCCACCCACCCAATGCAATCTGGCCAACAGCCATGGGATGGATTCTGGGACGCCCCATGCCCTTGCACACCCTCCACCCACCTGAACCTTGTTCTCAGTCCTTTCCCTTCAGCTCCCCTGCAGAACTCCAGTCCCTCCGGATGATCCAGTTCAGCAGCCCCACCTGGGCGGAGCCACTCATCCTGTGGGCGACACCCTCTCGGTCTCCCCTGTGGCACTGGGCACATACACAGTGGCAGGGGTAGAGCAGGAATGTCTCCTGCGTGGAGCCTGTGTCCATCACTGCCTTCAGAAAGGGTCTGACTGCCCCACGGGTCAATTTTTACCATGGCTGTTCTGGGTGCCAGTGGTGGGCAAATTCATTTTCTAATCCTGATCTCACAGGGAAGGTGACTCCATTATAGGCTTCGGTTCTCTGTCTGCTGCGGGAAGAGACAAGACGGTAGGGCAGTGGGATCCTGCAGGAGGATGAGGAAGGCACTTTTACTCCTATCGATATATGTGAAGAAGACAGGAGGGCACAGGGACACACACCTATGACCCCGGTGCTGGAAGATAATGTGAGTTTGAGGCCAGCTTGAGCTACAGTAAGTCCTAGGGCTTCCTGTGCTATAGGAAGGAAGGAAGGAAGGAAGGAAGGAAGGAAGGAAGGAAGGAAGGAAGGGGAATAACTAAATGGGAAAGGGAAGGTCAGATGAGGTAGCGAGGGACCAGGTGCTTTAGGAGGGTAACGAAGTCATTGACACACACCTTTCCATATTGACCATCATAACCTGGAAAGTAGAACCATGCACACACAAATAGCGTGCCTGGACTCAGACTTCTTCATCTGTACCCCTGGCTGTGCTACCTTCTAGGGCACCTTCTTTGTCTTGCCTCCTTACCTGTGAAATGTAGAACTGACATTCCTACCTCATTGAGAGATCAAGTGTGCCGACCTGAGGAGTACGCTTAGAGTCAAGCCCGTCACACTCAGCAAATGTTTGTTAAAACACCCAAGTGTGTGCTGCCCCCTAAGCTTTGAGGGTGCTCTCCAGATCTGAGAGGTCCCTCTGGCACTCCTCGAGTGGGCCCTGCCCTAGCTTCTGGTTGCTTCCACACATCCCTGTCCAAAGTTATGTGTTTACATTTGAAAAATCATACTCTATTCGAGAGGTACAATATGCCGTTTTGATATCTGTAGTCTATGTTGTAGATGTGTGCTATTACATCAGGCTAGTCACCATACCCTTCAGTCTACCAACTTATGATCATGTGTGGTGGGAACATTCGTGAATTATTTCAAAATTTTGAGAGATACATTATCCCTCCCTTGCTTGTTTTATTGTTTGTTTTTGAGATATGGTTTTACTGTGTAGCCCAAGATGGCCCTGAATTCACCTTATAACTTAGGCAGGCCTTGAACTCTGATTCTTTTGCCTGAGTCTCCCTTATACCCACAGCCAGACCACCCTGCTCTTCCAAGAACAAGCCTTTTGGGGGATATTTGTGGGGACACGGACAGGGACAGGGATACATATATGTATCCATATATGACAATTAAAAAATCTAACAACTGCTAAATCTGTTCCACCACCAGTTTGACACCTCTGAAGCCCTGGAAGGTGTTCACACAGAGAATCAGCCTCCTTGACACAGGTGTCGGGAGTGGGCTATGCAAGGCACGGGAGCCCGAGCTCATGGGGTATGCAGATATACCACTCATCCTAAGGGGCTTCCCCAACTGCAGTGTCCTCCCTTGCACACGGTTGCCTTAGGCCGAAGGATAGGCATGCTGTGAGAGTAGCCCCTCTCCCCGCCAAGAACAGTACAGAGAGGAAGCCACTGAGAGCCTGAGGTCTCTTTGCACAGGGTCCTGGACACAGAACAAAGTGTGCCTGTGTGTAAGGGAAGGCTCAGTTCCCCTTGGGTCTTGGAATCCTGGCTGTTATAGGTGGGGATTAGAGCAGGGCACTTGAGCCTGGGCTCACCGGTGTCCTAATGCTGTGCACCCCTGGGAATCCATATGTCTAAATGCTAGATGCTATCTAGCCTACCCACCCACATGCGGGCTCCAAGTAGAGCCCTGTATCATATCGGCAGTCTGTAGCATATGTAGAGAGAATACAGATCCGTCTTCTCTAGTTTACAGAGAGAGAGAAGTCCGAGGCCACTATGGGCTACACAGTCAGTGAATTCTAGGCTAGTCAAGGCTACATAGTGAGAATTTGTATCAAAGTAGGATGGAGAGAATGTGAGAGAGAGAGAGAGAGAGAGAGAGAGAGAGAGACAGAGTGTCCAAAGGTCGCAGAAGGGAGGGGAGAAGGCTGTCCTGAGCCTAGGAGGGTGCTTGAGGGACCAACACAACTGCCAATCATTGGTTTGACTCACCTCAGGTCTGTTCTTAGCCTCTGCAGCTCTGAATGGCTGGGGTTAGGCACTGAAAGCTATTCTTCTCAGGATGCCTCTCCAGGGGTATTGGTGCAGTTAAGTGGACATTTTGACAAAGGATTGTAGGGGAGGGCAGGAGGAAGCATGGCCCACTTCTGCATACAAGTCCATTGGCAGTTTCTGCATTTCTCCCTGAACCCAGCTCCTTCTCTGTAGCTGCAATTAGCTTCTGGTGGCCATGGCGGGGGTAGGGGGGTGGGGGGATAGGGGGTGGCGGGGGGAGTGGGGGAGGGGGGTTGGACTTGGCTGCTGATCTCTGGTCCTCTCATTATGATCTCTCTCTCTCTCTCTCTCTCTCTCTCTCTCTCTCTCTCTCTCTCCCTCTCTCTCCCTCTTTCCCTCCCTCCCCCTCTCTCTCCCTCCCTCCCCCCCCCATCACCCATGTAATCATTTGCTCCCATCTTGCTTCCAGGAGTTCATATGCCCTCAATTTTTCGATTTTAGTATTCAAATCAAATTTAACATATGACAGGATCTCTTTGAGTTGGAGGCCAATCTGGTCTACATAGCAAGTTCCAGGACAGTCAAGGCTACATAAAGAGACTGTCTCAAAACAAACAAATACTAACACATATCACAGTCATTTATGTGGAGACACAACTGGGTTTCAGAGACCCAAAATGACTTTCTACATTACCAAAGAATAGGGGATGGAACCCACTTCCCTCTATGGCTTACAGCCTTCTGGAAATAATACTTCTTGGTCACAATTTATAGGAGTGTTGGAGACAGATGATGAAGCCAAAAGAATGTGGGTGGTCCTGCCTCCCCCAGTCCCTCTGACAGCTCCCACCTCTCAGGGGTCCAGGAGAGGTGTAAATTCCAAAATTCTCATTTCAAATACTTCCAGAAACTCTGAGTAGTAAGATTTCTCAGAGTCTACCCTAGACTGTCATTCAGACTGTTGGAGATAAATATAAATTGTTAGGCTTACTGGAAAGCAGGGCAAGGCTTTGGAGATACAATAAGCCAGGCTGAGAGAAAATGCCTGCTACTATCAGTGGATTAAGATTTAATATAGTTTCCTCCTGCTCTCCACTTCTCTGCCCATCCCCGCCTCACTCTTTCTTTAAACTTTTGACTGGCTCTGCAGGAGCCGTTTACCATCTCAAGCTAGATTGGATTGATTTATTCCCAAGGCTAAGAAAGAGATCTTATCCCTGCTCTGGGAAGAGAACATCGGAAGGTGGGCATGTACAGGGTAGGAAGGGGGGAACTGTGCTCCTGGTACTATTCTCCACAGTTTAAAAAAAAATGCAATTTCTCTTGAAAAATCACTCAGAGAATCACTCCACACACATGCACACTCCACACACATGCACACTCCACACACATGCACACTCTACACACACTCCACACACACATACTCCACACACATGTACACTCCACACACCTGCATACTCCATACACACATACTCCACACACATGTACACTCCACACACATGCACACTCCACACACATGCATACTCTACACATGCACACTCCACACACATGCACACTCCACAGACATGCACACTCCACACACATGCATGCTCTACACATGCACACTCCACACACATACACACTCCATACACATGCATACTCTACACATGCACACTCCACACACATGCACACTCTACATACACTCCACACACACATACTCCACACACATGTACACTCCATACACATTCACGCTCCACACACATGTACACTCCACACACCTGCATACTCCACACACACATACTCCACACACATGTACACTCCACACACCTGCATACTCTACACACACATACTCCACACACATGTACACTCCACACACATGCACACTCCACAGACATGCACACTCCACACACATGCATACTCTACACATGCACACTCCACACACATACACACTCCATACACATGCATACTCTACACATGCACACTCCACACACATGCACACTCTACATACACTCCACACACACATACTCCACACACATGTACACTCCACACACCTGCATACTCCATACACACTCCACACACACATACTCTACACACATGTACACTCCACACACATTCACGCTCCACACACATGTACACTCCACACATGCATACTCAGATCTAGACTTTCTGATACATTTTGGTTTGTCATACATTTACTTAGGAACAGTTGAAGGTGTGCCACAGAGTGGCCATGCTGTCGAAAAAACACGCTTAGGTAACATCACCATCAGATCGCACCATGAGGCCTGCCAGCGTGCCGTACGGTCCATTCCCTTGCTGTCCAGATTTGCCCAGCTGGACCCTTCCCTGACCCTCTGCCCACACTGCCCCCACCCCCATCACGAGGTCCCAGCCTTCAGAGCGCACTGTTGCCCCGCCCAAACTCTGTTAGTGGGAAGATAATTAGTGCAGCCACTGTGGAAATCAGTCTGGAAGCTCCTCCACAAACTAATCATCGAAGTGCTGTATGACCTGGCCAGGCCCTGAGGACTCTAACTCCGCACAGGAGCCTTACAGGGACAGCCATGTTGACTGCAGAGCCACTCAGTGGTCAGGGTGTGGAAGCAACCAAGATGCCCATCAGCATAGGATTGGATTTACCCAGCCCAAAGGAGGAATGAAGTAGTTACGTCATCGGCAAGAAAATGGTTGGAAATGCAGGTCATCATGGTGAATGAACTGTCAAGCTCAGAAAGATAAATATTGTGGGTTTTTTAAAAAAATTTTTCCTCATATATGGAATCTAGGATTTTATAAAAGAGAGTAGAAATGTAGAAGGGGATGACAGGTTATTTCTCCACAGTCGGTGAAATGAGCCAATTTGAGCCAGATTAGATTAAATTAAAGGCAGGTTTATTGGGAAACTGCTCTTGGGTGAGTGAGTTCACTGGTCCCAAGAACCAAGGCCAGAGAAGTCACCATAGGGAAAGGGGGGTGGGATGTAGGGGAGTGAAGGGGGCAGAGAGAGAAAGAGAGAAGAGGGGGAGGGGGAGGGAGAGGGAGAGGGCAAGCAAAATGTTTGGGTTGTATAGGGAGGAGCCTTTGGGGGAAGGGCCTCTCATGCCCTGGTCTGGAAAGTTCAAGGTTGGGGCAGGGTATGCCAGATAGGAACTAAGGAATGCTGGGAGAACCTGGAGGCCAGGTCTGTAAGATGCGCATCTCAGTGATTTGTTCGGTCCGAAACCAAAAAGGGGGACCATTTGGGAAAAGGAAGGGACTGGCTTTGGGGGCATCAAAGAGGGAAATGAGGGGTGGTATGGAATGCTTAAAACATATTACATATGTGTTATATACATTGTTCCTCACAGGGAATCTGCAGGAGTTGGACTGTGCCACACAGATGTGGTAGTGATGTGTGTGGTACAGTGACTTGGGCAGAGCCATGCCTACCCTGCCTCTGGTCACTGTCTTCTGCCTCTCCGTCGTTCTGTGAGCAGGGGAGGGTCGGATAGACACAACTCCACAGCACATCTGAGAGTCCTTTATCAGTTGTAATAACTCACCAATGTTGGCAGTCTGCTCTTCGGTTCCTCAGAGCAGCTGATATATAATAGACTTGGCCAAGGGCAAAGTGGAAGGATTTCTTGGCACTGTCCCAGAGTTAGCTCAGAAAGTTGTTTTAGCTGGTTATCGCCGAACTAAATGGGAGAGTCCTAATGCTACTTGTCAGTTCAAAACTGGTTTCTGCCAAGATCAGCGCATCTTACCTTAGGTTCCTCCTGTCCAGAAGTCCCAGAGGGTACCTGACACTTTTAAGTCTTACAGTAAGTTTAGTTCTTTTGTGTCAGTTTTCCTGAGAAATGTAGGCAATTTCTTTTGTGTTGTGGTTTTTGAGACAGGGCTTCTCTGTGTAGCCTGGCTGTCCTGGAACTCCCTCTGTAGACCAGGCTGTCCTGGAACTCCCTCTGTAGACCAGGCTGTCCTGAAACTCCCTCTGTAGACCAGGCTGTCCTGGAACTCCCTCTGTAGACCAGGCTGGCCTTTGCCTCCTTGAGTACTGGGATTAAAGGCTTGCACCACCGCCACCTTATTTTTATTCTTATTTTCTTTTTCACTCATTTTAGGTGGTGTTTGCCTTGTTTGGATTTTAATTAGTCAATTAATTAATTAATTGCTTTGGTTTTTGAACAGGGTCTTCCTATGTAGCCCAGGCTGGTCTTGAACTCATGATCCTCCTGCCACATCCATCTCTGCATGCTTGTACCCCCATGACTAGCTTAGCTAAGCTTTGTTGTAGGTTACTGGCCCCAAGGAAGCTGCTGTGTGGTTTGGCAGACTGCAGCAGAGAAAGAGAGGACCCCACTTGTCTGAGAAGGCAGCACCTCCTCTTCCATCCTTCCCCACCCACCCCTGTGCAGACTCACCTCGATCTAACCGAAGCATGGAAACCACGCTGTAAAGTTTGGCCACTTCAAATGAAGGGCAAACTGGTGCTCTCTCCTCTGCTCACAATGTGCTTTTAAAGCCAAATTTCCAAGCCTATGAAGACAGTGCCTGGTTCAGGTCTTGGGAAGTTTATCGAATTAACTTTGCTTCCTCCAATGAGGTCTTTTCCTCTCCACACCCTGCCAATTACCTGCCATTTAATACAACCCAGGGACCTCCTTCTAGACTTTTACTTTTGAATGTCAAGGTAATTCTTTTTCCCCTTGTGCACCTCCGCCCACAATTTCATGGCCCACTCCCCCTGTCACTCTGTGGCATCGAAGCACGTGTGTGTGGCCATCTGATACAGGACTTGTGACAGTCAAGTATGACTTCTGGTCAAGAAGAGTCAGTACAGGCCTTGCAGGACGACAAGCTGCCATGTAGGATCACAGTTCTGAGGCAACAATCAGCTCCTGAAGGGATCTGGTAACTCAGAACAAAAACCCCACTGTTTAGGAAGCTCAGAGTTCCTTAAACTCCATGTGCTCATTCTGAGCCCCACCCCCTGGACGTGGTAGGAAGGTGAGCCGCCTGCACAGGACACCTGTGCCTCTGTTCACTTGTGTCCCAGTTCACCTCAGGTGGACAGAGGCAATGGCCTTCTGACCTAGTGCCGAAGCCTGGACAGCCTTTCTTGTTCCTCCACCATCTATGGGATTCTGGGTAAGTTTCAAATGGCAATGACAGCATTAGTTCCAAGATGTTGACTTTAGGTGGAATACATAAAGTGTTTAACATTCTGTGGGGGCCTCCTCCCTTGCCTGTAAAATGGGAATAGTTCCCAGCCATAACATAATCTCACCCATTACTAGCCAAGTGTAGTCTGCGTCCAAGGAAGGCTGTATAAATGAAACCTGAATTATTCTAGCAATGTCTTCTTTGGGTGTGGTGGCATTTGTCTCAGTACGTGGGAGGCAGAATCAGGGGAAAACACTGTAAATTCGAGACCAGCAAGGGCTACAGACTGAATTCAAGGCCAGCCTGGGCTACATAGTGAATTCAAGGCCAGCTTGGAATACATAATGAAACTTGGTCTCAAAACAAAACAATAATTAAAACTAAATAAGAAAAGCCTGATGTGGCCAGGTGTGGTGGTGCACATCTTGAAAGCCAACACTTGGGAGGCAGAAGTGGGTGGATCTTCATAAGTCTGAGGTCAATCTGGTCTACACAGTGAGTTCTAGGCCAGACAGGGCTTCGCAGTAAGAGCCTGTCTAAAGAAACACACACACACACACACACACACACACACACACACACACACACACCCTTGTCTGGTTTGAGAATACATAGATAAATATCTTCACATTTAATATCTTAAAGTCTGGCAACTTCAAAAGGATGTTTACCCACAATTTAGTGTTGGCACAGTTATCTGATCCTTGGCCCTTTGTCCTTGTCAAACTATTCACAGGCTTGGAGAAATACTCTCCTCTCAGGGTGGCCTATTCAAGTATCAGGTGATCCAAATCACTGTGATAACTTAAATGCTGGTTTCAAAACTGAACTGGGAATCTCGAATGTACTGTGCCTGTACATTTAGTCATTACAAATTCTTTCTTAACCTACAGTAGACCAATCTTTAGATCGATGACCTTCTTGCAACAGATGGTTTTGGTGTCTTCTGGATTCATATATGTTTTATTCTGATCATTTTCTAAAATGTCAAACAGAAAGTAACGTTGGCTGTGCATTGCTTTCTATCCAGCTTGGCTGGTAATTGCGACCCTCAGCACAGAGACACAAAGCAGAGAAAATGAGCTTTGTTCTTACGTATGTTCATATGCCCCTGGCTGAAGATGTTTGTCTCTGTCATCACAGTTGGGCATAGGACTGGCTGGAAGGTTTCATTCTCAAGGACCAATGCCCGAAGAATTATCCTTCTGCCATCAGATACAGTAACGCCTATTGTTTATATGTTCTAAACTCTGTGTATGTGTGGTGTGTGTGTGTGTGTGTGTGTGTGTGTGTGTGTTTTCTAATGTAATCTTTACTATAACCTTTTAAGTCAGGTGTTAATTTCTCTACCCAATAGACCAAGGCCCGAAGTGCTTAACTCATGTGCACTAAAGTACAGAACTGGCCCACGGACGGCAAAGCTTGTGGTGGTTCTAAATCTTACCTTGTCTTTACACAGAATCTCTGGCTCAAGAATGCCTTTCACCTCCAGAGAATTACATCCGCCTTAGGAGGCAATGAGAGCCTCATGTGCCCATCTCAATCAGGGCAGCAACACAAGCGTCAGACATTGCCAGGTGATGGGTGTTCAGTGCTCAGTCACAGTTAAACTCGCATCACCTGACAATGTCTTCAGACTTAAAAGCAGCACCTATAAAAACTAACATCAAACGCCATACTTAATGGTGAACAGTTGGTGGCATGCTCCCCAAATCAAGAATAAAGCCACAATGCCTGCCTTTCTTCTCTGCTGCATTCTGGAGACCCTGGCCATTGACACCAGGCAAGAAATGGAAACAAAAAGCAGCTTGATTAAATAGCAACAAATAAAACTATTTACAGATGCCGTTTCTTCAGATGTAAAGTCTCAGGCTAAGGGGTCTTTGTGGGGAAGAGTGCCCATCTCTGGATCCAAAAACACATGCAATCTCAAGGTCTCTGTAAAATAACCAACGCAACCAAGGTGATTTAGTAAGGTCTAGAATATATGGCTATTATAAGAAAGTCATTGTATTCTTATACAAATTACCACACTGAGCTATAAAAAAAATGAAATTTCAAAAGGCAATTCCATTTATAATAGTATCAAAACTATCAAATAGACAGAAATCAACCAGGTATGGTGGTGAATGCCTTTAAACCCTGCACTCAGGAAGCTGAGGCAGGTGGATCTCTGGGAGGAGACCAAGCCAGCCTGATCTACAGAGTGAGTTCCAGGACAGCCAGGGCTACAGAATAGAGAGACTCTGCTTCATTAAAAAAAAAAGTGGAAATCTAATGAAAGATGACCACATCTCTCTACTGAGACTATAGGTTATTGCTGAGAAAATTAAACATTGCACAAACCGAAAGCCACACTGTGTTCATTGATGGTAGACTTAGTATTGTTAAAGTGATAATTTCCCCAGAATTTATCCTTAGATTCATTGTATTGTCAATTAAAAACCCAAGACAATCTTTTGTTAAACTTGAAGTGCATAATATGAGTTAATTTTCTTTTTCTTTCTTTCTTTTTTTTTTCTTTTTTTTTTTTCTTTTTTTGAGACAGGGTTTCTCTGTGTAGCCCTGGCTATCCTGGAACTCACTCTGTAGACCAGGCTGGCCTCGAACTCAGAAATCTGCTTGCCTTTGCCTCTCAAGTACTGGGATTACAGGCATGTGCCACCACTGCCTGGTGAGTTAATTTTGAAAAGATCAACCTTGGACATTTTCTACCTGACCTCAAGATTCTCTTTCTTATAAGCTACAGCCATCAAGAAAGTTTGGGATTGGCAGCAGGTTGGCATATAAATCAACGGAATGAAATAGACTTTGGCTGTACTTGGGTGGTTAATCTCAATCACCAACCTGACTGGATTTAGAATCACCTAGGAGACACACATTTGGGTGCATCTGTGAGGATGTTTCTACAAAGTTTTAACTCAGGAGGCAACCTAAATGTGTACAGCACTAGCTCGTGAACTGGGGCTCCCAGACTGAGTAAAAAGGAAGCCAGCTGGTCACCTGGCCTCCTGACTGTGGTGGTTCATGTCCCCTCACTTCCTGACTGTGGTGGTTCATGCCCCCTCATTTCCTGACTGTGGTGGTTCATGTCCCCTCATTTCCTGACTGTGGTGGTTCGTGTCCCCTCACCTCCTGACTGTGGTGGTTCGTGTCCCCTCACCTCCTGACTGTGGTGGTTCATGTCCCCTCACCTCCTGACTGTGGTGGTTCGTGTCCCCTTGCCTCCTGACTGTGGTGGTTCGTGTCCCCTCGCCTCCTGACTGTGGTGGTTCGTGTCCCCTTGCCTCCTGACTGTGGTGGTTCGTGTCCCCTCATTTCCTGACTGTGGTGGTTCATGTCCCCTCACCTCCTGACTGTGGTGGTTCGTGTCCCCTCACCTCCTGACTGTGGTGGTTCGTGTCCCCTCATTTCCTGACTGTGGTGGTTCGTGTCCCCTCACCTCCTGACTGTGGTGGTTCATGTCCCCTCACCTCCTGACTGTGGTGGTTCGTGTCCCCTCACCTCCTGACTGTGGTGGTTCGTGTCCCCTCACTTCCTGACTGTGGTGGTTCATGTCCCCTCAAAGCATAAGCTAAAGTAGATTTCCTGCTTTAAATTATTGGTTGGGTACAGAGGCAGGAAACATAACCAATACATCACACCTACAGCATAGGTACACACACACACACACACACACACACACACACACACACACGTTATATAAATGCACCAAAGTAACCCTATAAAAGTAAAGAAACTTCAACAAATGAACACAACAATTGAAACAGCTGGGCATTGTGGTGCCCTCCTTTAATCCCAGCACTTGGGAGTCGGAGGCAGGCAAATCTCTATGAGTTCGAGGCCAGCCTGGTCCAGGACAGCCAGGGGCTATTACACAGAGAAACCCTGTCTCAAAACAAACAAACAAACAAACAAACAAAAACCCCAACCAAACCAAACCCAAAACAACAACAACAAAAACCAATTGAAACTATCAAGGAGAAAATGAAAATTAACTCCCACTTCCCACCAAGGGACTAGGGATGGAGTTCCGTAGTGGAGCACTTGCCTAGCATGGGGAAAGCCCCACTCCCACTCCCACCAAAAAACCTAAGTGTGATACAAGACTTGAACACGTGGGAGAGCGTTTCATGGCCTCAGAATAGACAAAGATCTCTTAGATATGTCACGTAAGTAGCCAAGTACAATGGTTTCTCTAAAATGTAAAATATTTTTGCTTCACATCCATTCAGGAGAGTACACTGACCATAAATATATAGCCTATCATTAAGGTTTTGTTGTTATTGTTTGATTGTGTTTAGGACAGAATCCAGGGTCTGGAACATGCTAGGCAGGTACACTATCATGGTACCGTTGTACCACATCCCCAGCCTTCAAAGGGATGGTGTGTTTGTTTGTTTGTTTGAGACAGGGTCTCATATCACAAGTTCCAGGCTGGCCTTGAACTCACCATATAGTTGAAAATAACCTTGTCCATCTGATGTTCCTCCTTGTACATCCTCAGAGCTGGGATTACAGGAATGCACCACTGCATTTTCATTTTGTTTGTTTCTTTATTTCATATTTGTTTTGTTTCACTATGTGGCTCTGGCTGTCCTAGAATTCATTATGTAGACCAAGATGGCTTCAAACTCAGTGTTTCACCTTTCTCTCTTCCAATTGCTAGTATTAAGGGCATGTCCCAGCCCTCCCAGGGTCACACTTGGTTTTGTGGGGTGCTAAGGCCTGAAGCCATCGCCTCCTGCATGGCAGACAAGCATTCCACCAAATCCTCAGCCTTTATTGAATGTTCACCAGCTGAATACAACCCAGTATACCAGGAGTGTAACCAACCCAGCTCCGGAAACAGAACATATCCAGCTCCCTGGACCTTCTAGTCCGACCTTTCTTTTCCCACTGACCTGGTAGGGAACCACGTCCCTGACTTTGTGCAGGTGTGTATACTCATGAATGGTACTGAGCATAAAATCCAGGGCCTTGTGCATTCCAGGCAGGGTCTTTGTCACTGAATTACGCCCCTGGTCCTCTGAGTTGGCAGAAAGTGAGAGACCAGGCTGAATGAGGTCACCAGAGTGGAGCATAGAGTAGAAGCTCCCCCATTCATCTTGGTTTCCTGTTTTCCAAACACCAAGGTCATCTTCCATTCCTCTGCTCCTTTTGCCAAGAGTAGCATCTTCTTCCAGATGTTTAGGCAGGTGTTGTGTGGGGGTGTTATAGGCTTTGGGGAGAGCCGAAGAGGACCAACCAGGCCAGCCCAGGAGGTGAATGGGCCACCCAAGCCTGCCCCTGGCTTCTTACCTATGGGCTGGTCACCCCAGGTGTCTAAGGATTCTGAGGGGAAGGCGTGGCTCTCCGCTCATTATGGAATTTCCACTCTGGAAGGCTGACAAAAGGCAGTCTTCAGGAGTGTCCTTACTAAATCGAAGGAATTCTCTCATTAGTGGGAGGGGAGCTGAGACCCATCGTCATGTCAGCAGGCCCTGAGTCAGGCAGGGAAAGAAGCCAAGCCTGCATGACCTATCTTGGAGGCTTGAACCGGGTAGACAGGTGCCCAGAGCCACCTTAGAGACGAAATCTGGACAAGCCAGATCCACGAGTCTTAACAATGGCTTTCGTCGGGCTCCCTCATTTTCCGCCCACACTTCAGTCCTAGGGAGGGTGTGCAGGGGCCCTGCCCTGAGGGACACCTCCCTGACAGACTCACGCCATCTTCTGACTGGGCAGTGGAGGCTCTCACTGCCGCCCAGCATTCTGTCCTGCCCTAGTCACCGCTCCTGAGGGAAGAACCCAGTGCCTCTTCTGCCCTCCAGATGCTCTTCTGTTTGGGCCCATTCTTGGGGGTGGTGAAGGGGTGCAGGGGTGGGAGATGAGGTCAAGGATGGACTCAGAAGAGGAACCTGTTCCTCTGGTTGGCTGGCATCCTAATACAGAACATACCACAGCCATCTCCACTGAGCACAACTGAGCCTGCTTGGTGAGACATCTGCCTGATTCTGGGAATTCTCCCCTTTCCTCGATACTTAATCTCAGGTCCTTTCTTTCTTTCTTTCTTTCTTTCTTTCTTTCTTTCTTTCTTTCTTTCTTTCTTTCCTTCTTTCCTTCTTTTTTTTTATTTTTTTTATTTTTTTTTTTATTTTTTTTGAGACAGAGTCTCCCTATGTAGCCCAGGCTGTCCTGGAACTCCCTACATATCCCAGGCTGGCCTCAACTTCACAGAGGTCCTCCAGAGTCTGCTTCCTGGGTGCTAGGCTCAAAGGCATGCCCCATCACTTCCAGCTATTGTTTCCATTTTCTTTTAGACAAGGAACTGATGAGCCGCTGTGTCAGGAGACTCCTGATGAGGTTATCAGTTCATATCCTGTATCCAGTGCCATCACTTCTGGGTAGCTCTGTGCAGGCCTAAGGTTTCAGCAATGATAGTCCAAGAATAAAGTTAGATGAGCATCCTCTGGACCACACCCGAGGCCAGCAAGAGCAATGTGCCACCTACCACCTAGAGCAAGGAGCTACATCAGGCCATCACCTCAAGGAGTTGAGCTGCTGAACCCTCCCAGAGGCCAAGTACTCTGACCTCTCCATGCACACTGGGGCACAAACAAGAAACACACACACACACACACACACTAGCTAATTTTGATATGCCTTGACTGGTTCAATGGTTGGGCACTTCAGAACCTCCCCGTGGCTAGCACACACTTCCTTCCAGTATTCCTGACTTCATACCTTCAAAATCTTTATCTTTGCTGCCCTGTTACCTTCTGGGCAGGGCCCACATAGGGCCGCATTCCCTTTCCACCTACATTGTAGGATGCTTTCTCTCCTGCAGCTCTTAAATCTGATCCCTCTGCCTCAAGTCATGGCAATTCTTCCTCTTCTCTCAGTCCCTTGTCCATGCAATCTAAAAGTCCCGCCCCATCTCCTGCCCAGCCAATGGCTGTAAGGCAACTCTTTACTATCAATTTAAGCCAACTAAGAGCAGAGACCCATGAGTCTGGAAGCCCAGCTTTTAGAAGCTGAAATAAGACAAAGCATTAGAACCAATTCCCAACACCATACCCCCAAAATAAACAAAATAATCTCTTTAAAAAAGTGATTTGTGCATTGATACTAATTTGAGGTTAGCCTGGGTTACATAGTGAGATCCTGACTTTAAAAAAGGGGAATGGGAGAAAAAAATTATTGCTCTATTTTGCCCCCTTTAAAGTCCAGATAAATATACATCCCCAGAAGGGGAGGGCCTGATGCTAATGTCCTGTTCTCCAATTGATTCTTGATTTGTCAGTAAAGAAAGCTGTGGGCCAATTACTGTGCAGAAGGTACAGGCGGGACTTCCAGGTGTCCCAGGAGGAAAAGGCCGAGGAGGGAAGGAGAGAGGAGTTTCCTGCCTTGTTTTGGAGGAAGAAGAAAGCAACAACCATGTAAGGGTGGTGGGGTGGGGTTGGGGCCTGTGGCTTTTGCTACTGGCGGGTGGCCAAGCCAAGGATGTTTGGCAGGGGATAGATGGGACTAGACACTGAAGTTTAGGACAAGTGGAGAAACGGAGATAATAAATGGGTAAGGGCACGCTTTTCCAGGTGGGAGATAGTAATGCCCAGCAATTGTGCCTAGAAGGCAAATTGTAAAGGAATTAACTATGTGCGCGTGCAAGGGTCTTGGGTGGGAGCTGGTGGACCGGTCACCTCCCAGAGCTAAAGGTGGGTAAAGCAAAAGGGAAGTGGGGAGAGGCTGACCCCAGGCGAAGGGAGTAGCTTTTAAAACTACCCCCAGCATATCCCAGATTGAAATCTACCTGTTCTGGAGTAGGCAGCACCCTCCTCCCTTAGCTCCTAAGTACCAAGAATTTTCCTTCAAAAGTAAAACTGAGTGGCAAGAAAGGAAAGAAAAGAAAGCAGGAGAGAAAGGGAAAAAAACTGAAGAAAGGGCGGTTGTTGGTTTTCGTCTGGCACTGGAGGGTGTTGTGACCAGATGAAGGCACACTGGTGCTCTCTGTGATGGCCCCTGTCCAGGGATTTATATCCCATAGTCAATGAGGGTCTGAGTAGTCCTGGAATAGGAGGGAGAGCCTTAAGGGCTGTGTGACGGCTCTGCCTTACCCTTCTAGCCTTGCGTGGGCTTATATAGCCCAATTAGCTTCTGTCCTGTTAGCTTTTGTAAGAGTCAAGGGAAGAGGAAACCTCGACTGAGAAAAGCCTCCATCAGATTGTACTGTAGGTGACTCTCAGAGGTATTTTCTTGATTGATGATTTCTGTGGGAGGATCAAATCCATCCTATGCCATATCCCTTTTTTGGCCAGGTGGTCCTGGGTTGTATAAGAAGCTGGGACAAGGGCTGGAGAGATGGCTCAGCAGTTAAGAGTACTGGCTACTCTTGAGGTCCTGAGCTTAATTCTCAGCAACCACATGGTGGCTCACAACCATCTATAGTGAGCTCTGGTGCCCTCTTCTGGCCTGTAGGCATGCATTATGTATTATGTATACAGGCAGAATGCTGTATACATAATAAATGAATCTTAAACAAAAAAAACAAAGGAAAAAAGTAGAAAGAAAGAAAGAAAGAAAGAAAGAAAGAAAGAGAACCAGGCAGTGGTGGCACTTGCCTTTAATCCCAGCACTTGGGAGGCAGAGGCAGGTGGATTTCTGAGTTCGAGGCCAGCCTGGTCTACAGAGTGAGTTCCAGGACAGCCAGGGCTAAAAAAAAAAAAAGGAAAGAAAGAAGGAATGAAAGAGAGAGAGAGAGAGAGAGAGAGAGAGAGAGAGAGAGAGAGAGAGGAGGAAACAGGGACAAGCAAGCCATGAGAAGCAAAACTGTTCCTTCATGGTCTTTGCTTTGGTTCCGGCCTCCAGGTTCCTGCCTTGAGCTCTCTCTGCTTTCTCTCCTCCCTGATAGGCTAGGACTGGGAAAGTAAAATAAACCCTTTCCTCCCTCTCTTGCCTTGGTCATGGTGTTTATCATAGCCCCAGAGAGCAAACTAAGCTTCCAAACATCAGCTTCGTGGCTTAAAAATAAGGTTCCATAAACAAGTCCGTCTGTACTGTGAAGATGGACGCCCTTACCTTTCCCTCTGGCTGGCCCTCCCTTCTAGCTTCACCGTCCCTCTCAGCTGCCTCTCCTATCCAGTTCACAGGCCACCAGCAAGCCACTGGGTTCCCAAGACCCAGGGGGTCAGGTTGTAGTGGCCACATTCCAGGGCTCCCCAGGGAGGAGCGATTCCATCTTCCTGGAGCTGGACAGGACCTAGGAGGGTTTCTGTTTCAGCCCTTCTGTGAGAGATAAGGAAACGAAACCAGAGACAGTGGCCAGGTCCTCTTCATGCCACACAAAGTCCATGGCAGGTCCATAGTTCCGCCCTTGCTCCTCTCACACAAAGGGGACCGTGTCCATCTGTGTGAAGGCTTCAGGTTCACTTGCTAGAGAGCAAGGTGGCCAGGAATCCCCGAACTCAGCTTGGGAAGATGGAGGGCACAGCTTAGAAGCCTCGCCCTTCGGGCGGAGGGCTCAGTGGCGGGAAGAAAAGGCGTGAGCACCTTGGACTGGCCCAAGGCCCCCAGGGAGGCTTCCCGATGAAGGCTGGAGGTTGTTTTCTTTTTTAATCTTTTTAATTTTGGGGTTGAGAGAGAGTTTCACTATGTAGCTTAAACTGGCTTTGAACCCCAGTTCCCAAGTGCAAGATTGCAGGTTTTTTTGCCACCATACCTGGCTTCCAAAGTATTCTTGTTTAAGGACATTCTGAGAGGACTCCCTTCTATAGAGAATTCCCTCCTCCCCCGACCCCACGTATTTTGAGCCCATTGAAAATTGTAATTCTAAAAGGTCACTGGTGGGTAGGGAAGGGCGTGTGTTCAGACAAGGAGAAATGAAGCGACTGAGTCACTGCAGAAACCCTGAAGGGGTGGGAACAGGTAGATGAGAAAGGCCAGGTCTCCATTAGTCATAAGTTGTGTCAATCAGGTAGCTTTGTCAGGTAGCATGAACCTAGATGTACCTTTCCCACTTCCTGATAGCAGAAACCTAGGCCTTAGGACATAATGAATTCAAAGAAAATTTATTTGGCCTGAAATTAAAAGCATTGTGTTAAAAGGAGGAACACTGCCAGGCATAGTGAGTGGCACACATCTCTCATCCCAGCACTTGGAAGCAGAGGCAGATGGATCTCTAGCCTGGTCTACAAAATGACAACCAAACAAACATGCAAACAACAACAAAAACCAACAAAAACAAAAAAAACATTACCACCACATCAAGAGGACCCAGGCTCGGTTGCTAAATTACTTCCACCCGGTGAGAATAAGACCACAACTTTTGAGACAAATTTGAAGCTAAATACTGGCCAGGATGACAGACACTGGCTAGACACATACCTAGGATTCCCAGAGAATGGCCGAGAGTTATGTTAGTCAGGTACTTATAAAGGCGAAACTCATAAGGCTGCATGCTTTCTGCCTTCCAGTCAGGGGCGAACATGCACCCTGATGAACTTCTGCCTACATACCTCCCATCCACATGTGACCAGCACATGGGCAACCAACCTTGCTTATAAAAGAGAAAACACATAGCTTGTTATCTTCCATGAACCATGGACCCCAGCATTCCAGAAAGTTATCTGTCCTTGGGCATGTGAGATTTACAGGTTAGAGGCACTACAGATCTCTCAAGCACAGTAATTGAAACTCAAACATAACTTTAGCCCTTACAGTGTTCCCTTCAAAGAGGTTTCATTTATCCTCCAGTGTGAGCTACCCCAACAGAAACATGCAAGCTGTCTTACGACAGTCTTAGTGGACAATGGCTTCAGCTACACACGGATCTGTATCAGTGGTGCAGAGAATGGTGGTCCAAAGAGCCATTCTCAGATGATAATGTGCGTGGGAGACCTGGGACTAATCTTTAATCAGTATGGTTAAGTTAGGAGACTGTGGGCACTCAGAACTCTGAACTGTCTTCAATAACTATGGGATGTATTAAAACCAAGAACATTTCAATTTTGGGTGTGGGTTTCTATGACTAGAGTTGACTTTTAACTTAAAAGCAAATTTATGATACAAACAAGGCAGAATCTGGCTTATCAAAGACAGTTTGGTACTGTATTAGCTTTGTGCTACTATAACAAACAGCTGAGATGAATCGTCTTATAAAGCAAAAAATGTTGGTTCATTTTGGCTCCCAGCTTTGGGGGTTCCAGGACACAATTGATTAGCCATGATTCTGTGGACCTGTATTGAGGCAGCTCATGGCCAAGGAGATGGAAAGAGAGAAATCCACTATCCCCCTTTAAGGCATAGCCCCGATGATCTGCCCTTCTGCCTAATGATTGTACCAATCTGTTGTCGTCAGTGCTGCCCAGGGGCCAAGCCTTTAAAATCCATGTGCCTTTGGAGAACATTTCAGATCCAAACCACAGCAGATACCAATACATCTTCAAGGAGGTGCCACATCATCTAGGTGATCAGCCCTGGGAGACTGAGTCACGCTCACAGGACAGATGCTGGAAATGTCGGCCACACCCTTAGGCACAGACTTGAGAGACATCTGGAGAAACTGATGCATGATTCATTCGCCTTCATCTCTGGCTCTCATCTTGAATTGTGAGTTCATTTCCACAAAACAGATCAGCAGTGTTTCGGATCTGTGACTTTGTGGCATCCAGGGGGCAGTTCAGGTTGGGAAAGAAAGACATTCTCTTTCCTCTTGAAACCCTAGCTTATGTGCAGCTGGACGCCTGCCTTTCATGCTCCCATAGATTGGCTCCCATCCAGCCTCCGTTCCATTCAATGCAATCAAGTGGTGTATGTCACACCTAGAAGGTATAACTAAGCGAGCTACATCAGAGCACATTCATTCTAGCAAGGTCTGAGGATGCCTCTTAGTGAACTTCCCCAAGATTCTATAGCCTAGCCATTTGCCTTCATTGAAATAAACTGTCAGGGGCTGGAGACACGCTAAGCAGTTAAGAGCACTACTGCTCTCGTAGAGGGAGGATCCAGGTTCCGTCCCCAGCTCCCACATGGTGGCTCATCTGTAACCCCAGTTCCAGGGGACTCTGACACCCTCTTCTAGACCATGAATACTCCATATGCACAACACCCTTACATATATGCAGGCAAAACACTTATGTAAAATAAAAATAAATAGTTAAAAATATTTATAAAAGCTAAAATGAAAATCAAACCAACCAAACAAAACAACTGGCCTTCTACACTGCTCTTCATGCACCACACAAACTGCCCAAGGGGAGGGCGTGTGCTGGAAGAAAACACACCATCTGAGACCCTTTCACAACCATTGCTCATTTGCAAGGAGCCTGAATTACCAGGTCTCCAGTTCCCATTCCTCTGAAGAGAATTCCATAGGAAGTTCACCCTAGTCCTGACTCTATAAATGTAATCAAACTCTTCTATCTACATCAGGTTGACTTGACCTTTCATGTTTAGCTCTAGCTCCTCAAATCAGCCCTTCCCTAGTTAATGCACAGGTAGGGTGACCTGCTGAGCTTAGTCCTGATGCTGGCAGGCAGCTGGGAAAGTGACCCAAATGCTTCTCTGTTGGCCAAGCCCTCCACCGGAGACTTCTAATTGGTTGCTGTGTGCATCTCCTGCAAGCCACCAAGATAAATGACCTAGTAATAGAGCAAATACATCCATCTCATGATTTAATTATTTATAATTATCCTCATATTCCTGAAGCTAAGGAAAATGTAGAAGAGGCTCAATGGTGCATAGATTCTGTGACCTGTTAACTGAGTCGGCCTCACCCTGGATGGGTGTGAGAGGTGACATCTGTGTGTCCCAGAGATGGCTCAAATGGTAGCTGAGAATTCTGAGGCCAATTCCTCCACTGCAGACCAAGTCAAATGTGCAGTCACCAAAGGGTATCCTACATCCAATGTTGGCTGAAAGGAGCCACTTGAGGTCACAGAAGGAGGAAGAAACCAGGCTCTGAGCAGGTGCATGCCATTGGAGCTCAGGGAGTGTCCTCGAATGTTTACACCTTCCTCGTTCTTATGCCTGTGGCCACCCACATCAGTTCTCCCAAAGGGACTGGCAGGAAGTCCTTTAAATCAAAAGGGAACAGGTTGCTTATCTGTTTGTTGAGAGGGGTGTAGGAGGGAGCTCCTTCTTGGGGAGACCATGCCTTGTCCAGGAATGGTCACAAGGAAAGAAAAATGCTCTTGGCTGTAGTAGTATTGCTGGAATGGAAGGCTAAGCAGGCCAGGCACCCGTGGTCCACTGGATACGTGATAGAGGTGGAGGCAGGGATGGGAGTCCAAACAGGCAGGGTCTGTTAAAGAAGCATCAAGAATGTGTCCTGCCTTTATACAATGATGCTTACAGGGTAATACTGGCAATCTTATATATATATATGCAGTGCAAGGACTCAGCATATAATCTGGACAAAGAGGACCACCATATAGGTCTGAAAATGCCAACGTCACAAGTGAAGATATGGCTATTCTTTTCTTTAAAATCCACACAAAGGCATAGCCGCATATGCCAGCCTAGGAGAGCCAGCCAGAGCACCTAATAAAATATATGTTAATAAACTTACATAGATGATAGAGCTAGGAACTATAGGCTCTTTAACTATGGAACTGAATTGTACCCTGTTGAAGACCTTCCTCCCCAAACTGGAAGAAATTGGTATATGTAGAAGGGCTTTTGTTTTTCTTTCTTTTGTTTTGTTTTTGTTTTTGTTTTGTTTTTCAAGACTGGGTTTCTCGGTCTAACAGAGCCCCAGCTGTCCTGGAATTTGCTTTGTAGACCAGGCTAGCCTCAAACTCACAAACCTCTGCCTGCCTCTACCCTGAGCGCGGGGATTAAAGGCGTGGGCCACCACACCCAGCTGCTGCTGCTGCTGCTGCTGCTGCTGCTGCTGCTGCTTCTTCTTCTTCTTCTTCTTCTTCTTCTTCTTCTTCTTCTTCTTCTTCTTCTCCTTCTCCTTCTCCTTCTCCTTCTCCTTCTCCTTCTCCTTCTCCTTCTTCTTCTTCTTCTTCTTCTTTTTACTTTTTAACTTGTGAATATAGAAGCTTAAGCTGACAGGAAAGTTTTAGAAAAGATTTATTTACTTTACTTTAAGGATCTATGTCCTTGGCCTGCATGTATGTGTGTGCACCATGGACATGCAGTGTCCTCAGAGGCTGGAAGAGGGCATTGGATCCCTTGGGACTGGAGTTACGGAGTGCTGTGAGCCACCAAGTGGGTACTGGGAATGGAACCCGGGTCCTCTGAAAAAGCAGCCAGTACTCTTAACTACTAGGCCATCTCTCCAGGACCCATTCTCCTGTTTTTCACTATGTAATGCTGACTGACCTGAAACTTGCTATGTCGACCATGCTGAACTTGAATTTCAGTGATCTTCCTATTTCTGTATCCAGAGTGCTGAATTACAGGTTTCTACTGCTGTGTCTGCCTCTAATGTCTAATCTAAGCCATAGAGAGTTTATATTAAAAATAAAAGCTTTTATTTAATTCTTGTTAAACCTGCTCCTCCCCCATTCTCTAGTCCCTCATAAGGTAACTATCCCCTTTCAGACCTTTAAGGAAATTGAGTGTAAATTCTTTCCATGGCCTGAATATTCTTTGAAGAATGAAGAGAAAACAAAATATGCCCATTTCCCCCCTTGGAAAATTAGCTAGACTGTTTTATGAATTGAAACTCTTGAAATTAAATCATTTTGCTTGAAAGAAGCCAGAATACACATTTATCCCCATATTTCCGGCCTCTTGGATGGCAGACATTTCCAGAGAACTGTCATGCCCAAGTCCTACGGTCTGGTCTGTAAACCTGTTTTCCAAGCCTGCCCTTGGTTGTTTATGGAGAAATTTGCCTTTCATGGCAAATGGAAACAGATCCTGGGTCAGGCTCTGTGTCTTTGCTCTATAATTAGAACGTATCGAGTGGGTGTTGGGGGTCAGGCAGACCAGCACCGGACTGCCTGTGCTTCCTCAAAACCCAATTAGATGCGGCCTTCCTATGTAATGTGGTTTGTTCTGTTTTCTCATGAAACTGGGGACTTTTGTAAGAAAGGCAGGGAGGGATGGACTAGGGGTAAGAGGCATGTGTTCTTTCTTGGTTGGCATTTTGTGTTCAAACAGGAAGTCTTCCGCCCTGTGCCATAATATACTGAGCCTCTGTTTTCTTATTTTGATTTCCACAGGTAACAGATGTGTGGATGGATACATGAGCTACTAGGCTGGTGTGTGCCAGGGTGGATAGATGAGTGAGTGGGTGGGTAGACGGAGGATAGATGGATACTGTGTGTGCATGTGTGTCTCTGTGTGTGTGTGTCTGTTTGTGTATCTGTGTGTGTGAGTCTGAGTGTGTCTCTGTGTGTATCTGTGTGTGTCTGTGTGTGAGTCTGTGTGTGTCTGTCTGTGTGTGCCTGTGTGTGTCTGTGTGTCTGTGCATGTATGTGTGTATATGTCTGTGTCTGTCTGTGTCTGTGTGTGTGTCTGTGTGTGTATGTCTGTGTCTGTGTGTGTGTCTGTGTGTGTCTGTGTCTGTGTGTGTGTCTGTATGTCTGTGTCTGTGTGTGTGTCTGTGTCTGTGTGTGTGAGTCTGTATGTCTGTGTGTGTGTGTGTGTCTGTGTCTGTGTGTGTGAGTCTGTGTGTGTGTGTGTCTGTGTGTGCCTGTGTGTGTCTGTGTGTCTGTGTGTGTATGTGTGTATATGTCTGTGTCTGTCTGTGTGTCTGTGTGTTTGTCTGTGTCTCTGTGAGTCTCTGTGTGTGAGTCTGTATGTGTGTCTCTGTGTGTGTTTCTGTGTGTGTGTCTGTGAGTCTGTGTGTGTGTTTCTGTGTAGGTGTTTCTGTGTGTGTCTGTGTGTGTATGTCTGTGTGTGTGTGTGTGTCTGTGTCTGTGTGTGTCTGTGTGTGTGAGTCTGTATGTCTGTGTCTCTGTGTGTGTGTGTGTCTGTGTCTGTCTGTGTCTGTGTGTGTGAGTCTGTATGTCTGTGACTGTGTCTGTGTGTGTCTGTGTCTGTGTGTGTGAATCTGTGTGTGTCTGTTTGTGTGTCAGTGTGTCTGTGTGTCTATGTGTGTTGTGTATTTAACTTTGAGCAAGTTCTAAAATAATTAAACTCCACCTCTTTTAAAAAAAACAAATCAAAACCAAACACAACACAAATGGACCTCTTTCTACCTTTTTCTTCCCAGAATACCTGTCCTACCACGTGGACAGTGGCGTGTCCAGACCTCTCCATGTTTCTGAGGAAAACTGTTGGGCTGAGAGCTAGTTGCCATCACCACAGAGGTGGGGTAGAAGAAGAAAGGGCTGATGTCTGGGCACACTGTGCTTCTGCTGAGAACCCAGGTGCCAGTTCTCTGCCCTTTGGAGGAAGTAAATGGAATCAATAAGTCCCTGTCCTCAGGCCCGGTAACGTGAGCAGCCTCGTTCCCTGCCAGGGAAAGCAAGCTCTTGCCAGGCTCATTCCATGTCCCATCTGTTTGCTCCTCCTTTGTTTAGCTCTTAGGTCAGATTGTGTGTGTCCACTTTGAGTCTATAACCTTTCTGGAATGCAAGGGCCGGGCTTTATCCAAATCCCTCCTCAGGTTTGAGGCAGACTTGGGCAATTAATCAGAGCTCAACAAACATTTGAATGCACAAATTCTGTATCAGACATCCACTCTTCTTGAGACCTTCTCCCTCACAATGTGTGTGTGTGTGTGTGTGTGTGTGAGAGAGAGAGAGAGAGAGAGAGAGAGAGTGTGTGTGTGTGTGTGAGAGAGAGAGAGAGAGAGAGTGTGTGTGTGTGTGTGTGTGTGTGTGTGTGTGTGTGTGTGTGTAGGTAGGTAGGTAGGTGGGTGACTCAGGCCCTTGCAGCTTGCCTGCTCTTACAGTAAGGAGAGAGACAGGCTACTATGGTGTCAAGTGTCACTGACACCCAGAGAGTAGAGTGCCACAGACAAGTACACCCGCACATTGTACTGCCATCGAGTTAATCAGTTCAGAGCCCCCCACGTAGCATATGTAACTGGTTAGGTTGGTACAAATACAAGAAATACTCTTTTCTGGGCATGGTGCACATTATTTCTTTTGACACTAGCCACATGATGACAGAATCCTTACTCGGGGAGGTCTTTCCCTCCCTAGTTTTTGAAAGGGAGTGGAATAGGATCCAACGCGTGTTATATAGTGCATCTTTTGCAGTCCCCGGGGCCCCTGCCGTCATTGGTTAGAGGTGACAGGGGAGAGCTGCCATGAATCCCTGTGGAGCCTGTGTTTTGCCTAGGCAGCCTCATTACCGTGGTAAGGCTCTAGAAGAAAGGGCTCAAGTGAGGTTTGCAGTCTGGATGGTAGAAGAATGGAAAAGAGTGAAGACTGGAGAAGTCCATTTCAGGTGTGACTGAGCTAAGGACTGGAAAGGCCCCACAGAGCTCCACCAAGATGGCGGTGTCGGCAAGAGGCGAAGTAGTGAGAATCAGAGGAGCCCTCAGGGGCCACGGTGGGAAACATTCCTGCTTTGTGTTAAGGAATTATGATGGTGCCGCCAAAGGTAAAGCTCGACCTCTAAAGCATGCTGAAGTCATCCCGCACTTCTCCCCAGCCCATCTGACATTAGAATGTGGTATAAACAGCCCCCGTGGGAAACCCGATAGGATAGCACCATCTGGCCCCAGAGCTGCAGAATGGGACTCTGGTCTCCCAATCCCCAGCCTTCAAGGACTCTGAGCTTAGGGCTGACTTCAGTCCAGGGGACGGAGCTGTCTAGGAGCCCTGTGTCTGGGATGCAGATGGCAGGTGTGGTGGAGGGTGGTCACATATGCCCCCTCCAGCTTGGAGAACAGAACTCAGCCCTGAGTGGGAAGGGCTTTTGAGCAACTGAAGAGAGCTACAGATAGTTCCTCAGGTCATTGTCCCCCATCCCAGCATGCAAGAACACAGGAATAGGGACAATGCCTGAGGCATTGGGGTCTCTCAAGTCTATTCACACACTCTCCTGTCTCATTCATTATTATTTCTCTGCTCCCAAAGCTTCTCCCCCTTCTATCCAGAAATGTCTCTAGAAACTTCATCTCACCCTCCATCCAAAAGCGACTCTGCATCCTTACTCCCTGTTACCCTGGCAGGCCTGACTCAGCCAAGCCCAGGACACTAGCACCTAAGTATCAAAAAGAAAAGTCAGACGATTCAGTATGGCATGAAGTTGATTTAAAAATAGAGTAACAAGGTAGTCTTGGTGGTGAAGACCTGTAATCCCAGCATTAAGGAGCAGAAGTTCAAGATTGTTCTTGGCTACACAGCTGAGTTGGGGGCTAGCCTGGACTGTCTCAAACTCAAACACAACAATGGAGACAATTGTAATATATACCCTTTGTTTGAGGCGTGTGGTTTTCTTCTGGCACAAACTACCTTTATACACATCTTCTGGGAAGTGCTGGCCAGCCCCACGCAGGTTTTGGTTCATCCAGTCTCTCTCTCTCTTTTTCTCAAAGGGTTATTTGCTCTTTACCAAACAATTTAGGCCTTGTTCTCATTTTTCACTTGGGATGTTGAAAAAATGCTCTCAGAAACAGTTCCACCATTCAAAAATTCCAAATATATCCGTGAGCTTTTATTATTCTTCAAGATTACAGGAATTTTCCTTGGAAACTATTAGGGTCTGGGTAGGGCTGTTGCCTTTCATGCCTCCTCTTGCTTTTGAAATGTGCTTTGGTAAATTGAAGGCTCTGAACTTACATTTATTTATTTGGCCAAATTTAGCCTGTCTAAATATGCTTTGTCATTAAAAAGCCCCGGAGAAGCAGTCATGTCGAGCCGTCCTCCTGAATCTCTGTGGAAATTAACCGGGCGGCGTATTACAGAGGCCGTTTGGTACCTTCTGCACTGACTGGCGTCGACGTTAAGACGGAGGCAACTGAGCATAAAAAAGAAGAAAAAAAAAGACATCATTGGGCATCTCATTTGGCAGTCTAAATAAAACCTGGGAAGCCACTCCAACTTCTGGTTCTGATTTTCCCAATTAGACCCCACAGTGTGCCAAATCTTAGGTGCTACTCTGTCTTTGTACTGCGCCGTCCCCTCCATAGAGAAGAGGCCGTGGAGCAGCACCAGGAACGAAAGCGCGGAGGACGGAGGCGTGGGGTGGGGGCTGGGGGGCCGAGTGGCGGGCTCTGCTCTGCCATCCCATTTCTCTCCTGACATCTTGAAGAGGAAAACGGTCATGTTGGCAGAGTGGCTGCCCCAGATGGCAAGTGTCTTTCCCCCACGGCCACTTCCATCTCCAGTAAGTTGTCCTGTGCAGGCCCAGCTTGTGCTCTGGAAGCCTACCTTGGCACACAGGTTCCTAGGACACAACGGGAGACCCAAGAAGGGGGGCATTTTGTTGTGGCTTCTCCTGGGACTTAAAGTGCTGCTCTGCCTACCAGGGTGAGCCCATATGGAGCCGTGCTGGAGAAACCTGTAAAAGATGTATAAAAATGGAAAGCCATCTGCCCTCCTGACCGTCTTCCATTGCCCAGAGGGACATCTGCCGGACCCCCGAGACGTCCTCATGTGCTCCTGTTCAGCTAGGCATGACCTCATTTTGAAGGAAGTCTGCAGGTTTCACTGCATGGCCAGAGGTTACAGTGCCTTCCTCCTTTAATATCTGTGCACCTCCAGGCCTGTCCTTCCACTCTCTGTGCCTGTAAATTGCAGATAATAACATCTGTTGTGCTTCCTCATGGTTGCTATAAAAAATAAGCACATGGGTGGCTCTGAAGCCCTTTGGTAACCTGCAAAGTGGCATGAGTCAGAGGTGGTGGCATTAGGCTGTCTGGGTCTCTATGCTGAGAACCGTGCCTACTCTCTGAAGGTGCTCTAGGCTCCAGAAAACTACTGTCTGCTGTTTGTTAGACCTGTGACAGGCCTATCAACCGGCTCCTTGCATCATTTCGCCTGAGGCAGCCTGCCTTCCTCGGCCTCAGTTATTCCCTCTGGAAAATGGTTCCCAAACCGGGTTAGCTCAATGACTATCAGTATCACAAAATACCTGAGTAATTAACTTCCAAAGAGAGAAGAAGCTAGTCTGATGGTACAGGCCCGAAACACCAGTGACTTGGAAGGTGGAGACCAGTTTGGGTTACATACCCAGACCCTGTCTTCAGTTTAAAAAAAAAAGAGAGAGAAGGGATCTTGGGGAGCCATGGGAAGTTCAAACAGGAACATTTACACTCTCTCAGGATGAAAGGCCAGGTTGAACCCCCTGATGCACAGAACTAGGAGGGGTACCTTCTACCTAAGGGTCGTGTCCTGAGCAGCCCAGAGTGAAGCTTTGTATCCCTGCACTGGACACACAGCTCACCGGTACACTCGGTCAAAGTGGCTCTCAAAGTTGTTTCTTGACCCCGCCCCCATTAATCTATTTATTCACTTTACATCCCAATCACAGCCCCCTTCCCTCCTCTCCTCCCAGTCCAATCCTCACAAGCCCCTCCCCCCATAATCCCCTCTGAGGAGAAACCCACCCAGACACACCAAGTCACAGCAGGACCAAGCACATCCCCAACCCACTGAGGCCAAACAAGGTGAGGAAATCCAAAGGCAGGCAGAATCAGAGACAGCCACCAGGGGACCCACATGAAGGCCAAGCTGCACATCCACCCAGGTCCAGCCCCTGCATGATCCCTGGTTGGTGACTCAGTCTCGGTGAGCCTCCATGGGCCTAGGTCAGTTGACGCTGTGGGTCTTCTTGTAGTGTCCTTGACCCCTCCAGCCCCTTCAATCCTATCCCCCACTCTTCCCCAAGACTTCCCAAGCTCTGCCCAATGTTTAGCTGTGGGTCTCTGCATCCATTTGCATCAGCGGCTGGATGAAACCTCTCAGGAGACAGCTATGCTAGGCTCCTGTCAGCAAGCATAGAAGAGTATCATTAGTAATGTCAGGGGTTGGCTCTCTCCCCATGGGATGGATCTCAAGTTGGGTCAGTTATTGGCTGGCCATTCCCTCCATCTCCACTCCATCCCTACCCCTGTGCATCAAAACCTAAGTCAAACGTCCTGTGGATGGGTTGGTGTCCTCCTCCCTCCACAGGAAATCCCATGTAGTCTCTGTCCACATCCCCAGCTGCTAGGAGTCTCATCTAGGGTCACCCATCACAGAATTAGAGCCTCCCCTTGTCCCAGGTCTTCATCTTGTCCCAGAGATACCCCCCTATCTCTGCTCTCTCTCCCAGCCCTCTCCTATCCCCTCCCCACACCTGATTCTCTCCCTGTTCCCCTCCTCACCCACTCTCTCACCCGGTTTCCCCTCTCCATCCACCTCTGGTGTCTATTTTGCCTCCCCTTTTGCATGAGATTCAAGCATCCTCCCTTGGGCCCTTCTTATTACTTACTTTCTTTGGGTTTCTATGGTTATCCTATACTTTATGACTGATGTCCACTTATAAGTGAGTATATACCATATGTATCTTTCTGGGTCTGAGTTCCTCACTCAGGATATTTTCTAGTTCTATCAGTTTGTCTGCAAAATTCAAGATGTCCTTGTTTTTAATAGCTGAATAATATTCCATTGTGTAAATGTGCCGTATTTATCGATTCTCCAGATGAGGGAAAAATGCTGTTATGAACATAGTTGAGTTAGTGTCCTTGTGCCGTGCTAGAGCACCTTTTGAGTATATGCCCAGGAGTGGTATAGTTGAGTCTTGAGGTAGAACGATTACCAATTTTCTGAGAAACCACCAAATTAATTTCCATAGTGACTGTACAAGTTTGCACTCCCACCAGCAGTGGAGGAGTGCTCCCCTTGCTCCACATCCTCACCAGCATGTGCTGTACTTGAGTTTTGATCTTAGCCATTCTGATGAGTGTGAGGTAGAATCTCAGAATTATTTTGATTTGCATTTCCCCGTTGACTAAGGACACTGATGAGCATTTCTTTAAGTGCTTCTTGGCCATTCGAGATTCCTCTTTTGAGAATTCTCTGTTTGGCTCTGTACCCCATTTTCTAATTGGGCTATTTGGTTTGTTGATGTATACTTTCTTGAGTTCTTAATGTTGTTAAAGTCACAGCCAGGGTTGTGATAAGGAGTCAGTGAAAGGTCAGCCTGCTCCATACTGGAGCAGAGTCACAAGTGGCCTGAGGTCAACCTTGCCTGAGTCATGAACTTGGTGGCTTTCCAGCCACACCTCCAAAGCTGGTGCAGGAGCCTGTCCTTTGTTCGAAACTGCCGGGAAGACAACATCTGGATTCATGTTATGCCAGGTGTGCAAGGAGCACTGAGTCAAAATTATATATAAAAACTCATTCGCTCTATTCACTTACTGAGTGGGATTAAATGTTCCAACTGGGCAGGAAGTAACAGTTGCTGCTATTTTCTTCTTTCCCCTCCATCGCTGCCCTCTGCCCTGTTTTATGGGTTCTTCTATTCCTAGTCAACTGCTCAGGCAATCCCATGACTGCTGGGTCCACTTCAAGTATACATAAACTGTTTTCATGATACAGTAGTAAACATGTCCAGAGTTTAAATGTTGCCCATAAAATGCTCCAGTATTTTCCTTTCTCCCAAGCTCAGACCTTACACAACCTCAGAAAGACTGCATGGTCTGTCTGATAGAATCACACATTGGTTCCTGCTTCTCACTGACTACTTCTGGCTCCCAAGCCAGCTCAGAGTGGGGGGAAGGTGGAGGGAGAAATGAGGTGCCTTCTTCCTTAGCCATGGATGCTGCGACCAGGCCTCTAGTGTCCTCTTAGTTCAGGTGCCAGTGTATTGGGTCTTTCTCTTGTAAGGCATTTATTTAGTAGGACTTTATCCTGTGCCTTGCAGTGCTAAAATCTGGAAGAATGCTTTCTCTGGCCAACTTGGACTTCCCCTTCAACTCCAGTGTCAGTGAGAGTCCCTGTGTGACCATCAAATGCTAGGGTCACTTCACTGTGGTAGCCACGGCCCATCAAAATGACCCATGCCTGAGTACAGGGCCCTTGGGGCCCTTGGCTACCATATAAGGTCTGTTCTAGCAAACTCAGAAATTTAAGCTTTGCCAAAAATCATTTGCTTCCAAAATAAAAACCTTTTAAGACCTTACATCTCAGCAAACACCAACCAGGGAGGGGAAAGATTCTAGAATTGCTCTTAGCTGATTTTCCCACTCTCTAAGTTGGAGAAACCATTCTTCTTGGCACAGCTGTGGGGGACTATTGTATGACTATTTCTAGGGAATTATGAATGATTATCTACTAACCCAGATTGGCACTGATTCCATACCAAAGTCTAGCTCCATGAAACAAGTTTATTGGAGTTAATTGCAGGGAAGTGGGAAAGAGGGCTCTTCCTGAAGTCTGAGTGACTCAAAGCCCTCATCAAAAACTCTTTCCAGGCATGAGCAAGATTCTAGAAAGCTGCATCCATGAACATTCCTGCATGTTAAGCAGGCAGCACTCCTAAGGATAATACCCTTCTCCCATGAATTGTTAACCACTTATACAACCCTGAGAGGGGCCTGGTCAATCTTGTTACTTTCTGAGCTTTCTTATGCAAATTTCCTAAACTTCCTGCACTTCCTTGGTAGTACAAGTTTCCTAAGCTTTCTGAGATTCCGGGGTAGTGCAAGTTTCTTAAACTTCCTGAGCATCCTTGATAGTACAAGTTTTCTAAGCTTTCCGAGCTTCCTTGGTAGTACAAGTTTCCTAAACTTCCTGAGCTTCCTTGGTAGTGCAAGTTTCCCAAGCTTCCTGAGTTTCCTAAGCTCCATGAGCCCCCTTCTTTCCTTTGGTGAGGTGTTTCAGGTTGGAGGAAATAGCTACACAATGCAAATGCAGTTTATTCCCTGCCTTGGTGAGACAGAAAGGGAAAGAAGTGCATAATAGTGCTTACTGGCAATCCCTAACAATCCCCAAGCTCCAACTCCATTTATATTTGTATGTCTATCTGCTGCTATGGCCAGCACTTGCCAGACCCCACCTGGATGGTGAGTCGCATCTCTCTGAAGGATGGGGGCCCAGCCACTCTTTATCCATCTCTACTTTGAGCATCAGTAGAAATTCTCAGGCAACATAAAAATCCCAACTCTCTGTTATTTTCTCATTCATTTATTTACAATATTACTCACTATTGATCCTGTGCCCAAACTATTCAAAGTTGTACCTCAAGGAAGAAACTTTGGCATAGACTTGAGCTGCACTCTGACCTCTTCTCTGTGTGTGCTGGGAGCCTGCTAATGGCTGTCAAGCGAACCCTGTCAAGAGCTTTCAGTTTAGGCCCTGAGTGGTAGCACATGCTCAAGGTCAGCATAGGGTCTATATTGACACCCTGCCTATGAAAACCCAACAGAAATGAACCTCTAGCATTCTCCTGACCGGAGCTCTGATATGCTGCCCTGGTGCATATCTATGAAGACAGACAGTTGTGACTTCACATCTGGAATGAAGGCCCCAAGTGTTCAAACTGCCGAAGAGCCTTTGAGTCATCACTGGCAAGCTAATCATCTGAATTTAGTGTCGAGTATATTTGGCTGATGTCTGACTCTTTAGCAAGTACAGACTTAATTATGCTTCTATTTTAATACTAAGCAGACACTCTTAACAGAGAGGCTTCTTCAGTAATCAGAACATTTCCTAGATTATATCCCATCATCTGACATGGCTGGAGTCAGAATCTTTCTGTGTTTGTTTATAGGGTAGTCCATCACTTTATTATGGGTGTGTGTGTGTGTGTGTGTGTGTGTGGTTTCTTCCTTTCATAAATTTTCTTTTATTAGGTTAAATTCTCTCAATACTTCCTATTTTGTTTATTCATTAGTGTTTTGTTTGTTTGTTTTAGATAGGTTCTCACTATGTAGCACACCTCAAATTCATAGCAATCCTCCTGCCTCACGGTTTCCAATACTGCAGTTATAAGTGCATGCTGTCATGCCGGGCAACATTTTCTTTCTTGCTCTCTGCCTGCAGTGCCTGCTTTCTTGGCTTTCATGGATAACTCATTGACATATGTAGTTCAGCTCGAGTTTTGAAACGAAGCTTATATTTTAAAGTCCTACACCCATTTTTGGCATGCCAGCCACAAACATCCAGCTTCTAGCATCTGCCTCATTGGAGTGGGAGTCTGAATGGTTTGGGTTTATAGAATTTTTTTCTTTTAGATTTAGCTAAACCTTAGCATAGATGAAAAACTTCTACCTCAGTCAGTCATAGTAACATTCATCTATAAGCTCAGTATTTGAGAGACTGAGGCAAGAGGATTGCCTTGAGTTTAACACCAGCTTGGGCTACATGGTTAAGTTCGCCCTCAACCTTGGTTACAAAGTGAGATTCTCTTTCAAAAATCAAATGAACAAACACAAAAACTCAAACAAACAAACCAATGATTTTGTGCAAAAAAAAAAAAAAGTACCAGAGAATCTCCTGTCAGATCCTTCATTTATAAAGCCTTGTATTCTAACCCCAGCTCCCTAATGTAATATATAAATCTTGTTAACCTTATAAATATGATTTTCAAGAGCAAAGACATCTCACTTCTTCCCCTATCAAGTCTAATTTGCATACCAGCACATAGTCCAAGTGTTGGCAGATAATAGTTTAAAGGGAATCAAAGTGTGAGAACAACTGCCCACATGCACATGTGTTTTACATTGACCCCATTAGTCACCTTCTTTTTGAAAGGCAGAAAAAAATAGGCACCTAGCAACAGCACGCTGTCACTCAGGATTAGGAAAAAGTCATTTACAGACAGGAGCTCTTTTGTGGGAGGACACGCTCGTATATTTAATTACACAGAAAATCCTCACCAGGGATCTTGCCTGTTGATTCTCCGTCTTCATGGCCAATGGCAGTAATGACAGTCCCAAAGGACAGCTTTGGTGGCAGAGCTGATAGGACTTCCTAGGAGCCTTCCAGAAACGCTCCTGCTCGCAAAATGTGCACTCACTTCCCGAAGGCTATTTACCTTTCTTCCCTTTCTGAGAAGAGTCCGAGGGGAGGGTCCTCCTGTACCCCTAGATCACAGAGGTGAGAATCTAACACTACTCAAGAGTCACCCTCCCCACAGTCACGCAGGAGAGCATGGGAACACAGCACTCACATTAGCACCCAAGTAGATTCGATTTCCAGAAGGTTCTTTTCATAGTCCAACATCTGGATGGAAGAGCTTCCTGGAGGAACCTAGCATGTGTCTGCACAGGGCCAGCACAGTGGGAAGCTTTTACCCCTCAAAGCCATTCCGCTGGCCTTCACTGACGACTGGCAAATACAGGACCTCAGACTGAAGAGTCACAGCCTGGCCCTCAAACACCGTGGGCTTAGCACTCTGGGAACACCCTGGAAGCTGGAAGATCTGTCGTAGGAACTTGGTGGCAGCAGAAATGCACGCTGGACCAAGCCAGCCTCTGGCCACAAAATCTGGACTTTGGTGGTTATGCAGAGGAAAGAAATCATTACAGGGTGGATCTGCACGAGGGAGGAAGAAAGCTTGGGCTGGAGGAGAGAGAGGCTTTCTTTCTTGGAGGGTAAGGGAGGGAGGGAAGAAAAAGAGAGAGAAGGACAGTGGCTTCCTGAGAAGTACATTGTGAACAGAGTTACAGTCACTGGAGTTACCATATTTACATAGGCTTTTTAAATATAGGAACTTTTTTATAACAATGAAAATTACATCAATACATCAAAAATAATGAACTGAGCATTTTAGACGAATGAATTGTATGTTATCTGAATCAAATGTATTTATTTTTACTGGAATTTGAACCCAGAGCCTCATGCCTATTGGGGAAACATTCTACTTCTAGCATGGTATTTGAATTGATGCTTCAGGAGAACTGTTGATTAAAAATGGTAGGGCGAAAGAAAACCAAAAATCAAAATATTTGCAGTTTCTTAATTAATTGACTTGTGTAGAAATCATCAGAGGGATGACTGGGTCAGATGGGAGGGGAAGTGTTACCTCTCTGCATTATCACTGGTGCCCAGGAGAGAAAAAAAAATTCAGCATGATAAATAACAAATACTACCACAATATCACAGCTTTGTGTCTCTCTGTAAGGGAACGGTCCTCCAGGAGGGCGACACAATACACCTTGTTCACAAAGACAGGGGACTGGGATCTGTGACATAGATGGTGAGGTAGGTGTGCCTGGAAATGTGTGTGTTTGAGGGTTACTCTTTGGTGCTGGGCGTCTTTCCCTGTATGTGGGGCAGGAGACAGTTCTCTGTAGGTAGCAGAGGAAAGGCCCATTGTGAAAACTGCCTGTTGCTCACATAGGTTACAGCGAGAACAGAGAAGTTTAAAGGAAGACTAAGATTAAAACAGCAGAGTGTGAGACAGTGAGGAAGAGGAAGGTAAATGAGGAGGCTTGAGCTAGAGATGAGGTGATGATCAGCCAGGCAGGTGAGAGGAAAGACGGCGCTCGGCGCCCTTCAAAGCTCCTCCCGAGAGCATATCTAAGGCACCGTGTCCGTTCACACAGTCTGGCTTCCAGTGATGTTCACCGTGACATACTCAATCGTGAGGAAGGCTCCAAGACCACAGAGACACCCCCCCCCGCCCCCAGACAAGGAGCTGAATACCAGCTCCCCAGGAAGAATTGCAGCTTGGTGGCCATGACAGAGTCAACTGTCTGCCGTGGTAAAGTGACCAGCTATCTCATAAAGTCAAGCAGAGGGAGTAACTGACAGTGCCCCAGACAGTTACAGGGTCCGAGGGCGGTAAAGCTGACTGGTGACTTATCAGTTAGCTACTCAAGGTCAAAGCTGAGTTCAGAGATGCCCAGAGTGGCTTTAACTACCCTGAACTGGGTGGACAGCCTGGGAAAAGCACATGACCGTCGCCCTGGTTGGGCGTGCACAGGGCCCGTCTTTGGCTTGGCGCACAAGAGCCAGAAACCAAATAGGTCTCAAAAGAGGCCCCTCAGCTTTTGTCCAGTTTCCCTGTAAAACTCACAAAGGAAAATCAAAGCCTCTCCTCCTGGGAGAACCCCTCTAACCTGCAGCAGTTTCTTCTATTACTCCTTAGTCCCTCCTTCCCCTCCCCTGCCCCCCAATTTCTCACTTGCCCATAACTCTTGTTTTGTTCTTTTGCTTTGCTTTGCTTTGTTGGAAACAGGGTTCCTTTGTGTAGCCCTGGCCTCTTTGTAGACCAGGCTGGCCTTGAGTTTACAGAGATCTGCCTACCTCTGCCTCTCAAGTGTGGGATTAAAGGTGTGTGACACTACACCGGCCCCCCACTCATTCTTAATAAAGCTACCTTTCCCTTTGCGTACACCTGTGGGAGTCTCTGCCCCTACCCACTTTCCTTTGCATGAGACAATGAATTCCAACTTCCAGCTTGATCTTTGACAACAGTTAAATGTCCAGGATCTTGGGTTATGACTGGGTTATGAAAGGTCCCGCTGCATTGAAAAAGAGAACAACAAAAACTAAATCCCTGGTTGCATCAGAAGTGTGGTGGGGAAGAGGCCAGCTGGGTCCTGGTCAATGACCGCTTCCCCCTGCCCCTGTCTGGAGACCTTGAGAGGGCTATGACCTGGGCTGCTTTGGCCATGACAAATGCCCTCTCCCAGGAATAGCATGAGAAGAAAATGCAAACAAGATAAGGAGGGGTGTGCTCAGGAAGTGGCGACTCGATGCCTTAGTAGGAGCTTTTCCGGATGCACATTAGAAAAAAAAAAACAAAAACCTGGGGGAGTCAGGAAAGCACCAAGGTGGAGGGAGGCTTGGGCACCAGGGAAGGATGTGGGGGTAGATCTAATATTAATCAATTGCCACCCCTTTCCTCCTGCATTTGCCTCTCAGGGCCCAGCATGGCTGCTGCCTAGCTCCTGTGGTTCATACCCTCTCTTAAAGCCGTGACCCCATACTTTCCCATCATGCCCAGGGTTCAGTTGGCTCTGCCCGGACTGGGTGTATACTCCCAGCCCGGTGAGTCATGAGTGTGACCAGGAGTCATATAGGATGAACTTGGCCACTTATGGCCCAGCCCTGTGGGTGTGAACAGGGGAAGGGAGTGGGACAGGTGCCAGGCGAGATGCCTTCCTTAGTCCCTATGGTAACACCAAATGTCCCTCGAGTCCTGCTTGACAGTCTTCCGGGAGTTCTCTGGGTGTGTTCTGTAGGTGGTCACGGCTGGGCAAGGTGCCGTTCAAAGTGAACAAGGAGAGAGCTGTGGACTAGGTCATCTGGGGGCTGCAGGCTGGGAAGCCACTTGCGGTCCTTGAGGAAATAGTAGAAACCAGGTTGCATTTCTCACTAACAAGGGTGGGGACGAGCCATAGAAACCCACAAGCCGGCTCACACACAGATGCAGTGGTTTCACTTGCTTTTCTGGATCATTCCACCCTTCCTGTCAGGCTTCCCTGGGAATCCCTCACCGTCTCCTGCTCCAGCCAGAGAAGCCTGGTTCTTGAAGCTTCTGGTCTCCCTGGGGAAGGACAGGGGAGATATGAACTATGGGTTTTCTACCTTTCCTTTCTGTGCTTGAGTTTGAGGTCCCCATGTGTCCCCCAGCCTTCTGAGCTGTGACAGAGTGAGCAGGTGCGGGGAGCAGCTTCATCCCTTAGGAGCTGACTTTATATGTGGAGAGGCTCCAACCCCGTTCCGGAAGCCTGCCCCTCCTCTGAGGTCAGAGTACTGGGCAGACTTCCCTGGGGCTGGGCTGGCCTGTTTGGGCTCCTGGAGGTGAGGGTCAGCTAGGTCAGGCTTACTGGTTTCTTCCTCAAGAGCTTTTGCAGTCACATGCAAAAAGTTGGACGTTGTCATGGGTTGAAAGAGAAAGGTAACAACTCTGCCAGCCTAGTAGAGAAGGCCGCAACAGACTGGAAGCAGACAGAGGGCGACCTTCCGTCCCTCAGGGTGGATCTTAGTCTTCCTTCCTTTCATTCTCAAACATGTGTGGACTGAGGATAGCACCCAAGGCCTGATTCCTATCTTGTGTGAGATGCTGCTGATAGGAAAGATATGTGAATGTTTAAAAAAGGGAGCCAGTGGTGGTGGGGCACACCTTTAATCCCAGTACTCAGGGGGTGGAGGCAGGCCAGTCACTGAGTTCGAGGCCAACCTAGCCTACAAAGTGAGTTCCAAGACTGTCAGGGTTACACAGAGAAACCCTGTATAGGGGATGGGGAGCGGGGTGTGGGGGAATCGTGTGTGTGTGTGTGTGTGTGTGTGTGTGTGTGAGACGACATTCATGAGCCTTTCCCTTAGCTGTGCAAAATTGTGGGTTCTCTCTGGGAGGTTTAACTATTAACTATCAACCATTAAGAATCCACCACAAAGCTGGTCTAAAGAGATGGATGGTTCAGTGGGTAAAAGTATCTGCTGTGTAAGCGGATCCCTAGAACCAATGAAAATCCGGGGCATGTCTGTAAGCTCAGTGCCCCAGTGGGGGAGATGAGAGGCAGCGACCAGAGGATCCTGGGAATGCAGAGAGAGGCTGGGTAGTCTGGTGTACAAGGTTGAAAAACACAAGAGACCCTGTCTCAAACAGGTTGAAGGCTAGGACTAACACCCGGGATTGTGAATGTGGAATGGGGACTGTTCTCTCGGGCTGCCCTGATGCAGAGGGTGAGCGGGTGGAGGGAGCAGGATGTCGTTTAAATGATATGCTTGAACGGGATGCTGAAGCTATGGAAAGGTGTGGGTGAGGCATTTATTGTAGCTTTAAAATCTATGAACGTATGATAACGGCTGGAGGCATGGAACAGAAGTTGGAGACATGCAGATGAAGAGAAAACCAGGCACTCTTATAAGCCCCGCCCCCCGCCGCCATCTTGCTTCCTGGCAAACTGGTGACCCTCTGTGCTCCCGAATCCGAAGCAAGTCCCGAACAACATGACCCCTTTCCACAACCCACCCCATCCACCAGCTCAGGAGTTTCCATCACCTGTAGCAGACATGAAACTTGTGGTTGTTGGCTGTAGGTTTTAACGCTCTCTGCCCTTGCATGAGTTTTGTAGGATCTGGTTAAATGCCATTCTTTGTTTTATGTGACTGATGGAGTGCCCGATATGTTGGGAAGGCATTTGGGATCTGTGGGGAGACTTAGGATTTTAGGCCAGGAGCAGCCCTCTGCTTCCCTGTGATAAACACTACGACCGAAAGCAAAGTGGGAAGGAAAGGGTTTTTATTTCTGCTTACCATTTACACACCATCCGGAGGAGAAGCCAGGGCAGGAACTCAGGGCAGGAATCTGGAGGCAGCAACTGAAGCACAAGCTTTGGCTCCCTCAGCATCCTTTCTTATGTATCTCAGGACCAGGGATGGAGTTTCCCAGAGTGCACTGGGCTCTGCTATATCAATCACTAACAAAGAAAATGCCCCACGTTCATGCCACAAGCTAATCTGATGGAGGCAACACCTCTTCCTAGATGACTCTAGCTAGTATCAGCTCGACAAAAAATACTAACCAGCACAGGTGGCTTCTCCTTCCAGAAGCTCAGGTCCTCCGTGTGGCAGCCACGCCCCCTCCTGCCTTGTGACAGTTATCCAGAAAGCCAGCTAAGCCTGTTCCTTTCGGACTTTATGGCCACGAACATCCTGTCTCTGCACGCTGAGGTTCATTCCTCAGACCCGTTCACTATCCTCTTCCATCCTTGCTCTCTCTCCCAAGCTGTACGATTCTGGTGTTCAGGTCTATGTTATCGTTATGTGTCCCCTACCTAGTTCAGCAATGGCTCGTCTGTGTCTCTGCCGTCACATGCACTTAGCTTTCAGTGTCTACTAAAAACTGACACCCTGCTTTCTGTCAGGGGATGAGGGCACTGGCTCCCTCTTTCCAAGTCCTCTCCTTCCTGTCCAAGTCATTTGGGAACCAGGAGTGCTGGGGTCCCAGCTGTCAGATTCAAGGGTCCACTGAGGCTCTCCCAGATGCCTGGCTTTAGAATCGGAAGTTCTCCAAGCAGGGCCAGTCCGGCAGGTCTCTTGAAAGCTCCCTGCAGAGAGTGCTGGCTTTCTAACTGATTGCTTTCTGTCTTGGTATTCCAGTTGGTGTGTTTCCAAGGGATGTGAGTATCCACACCCCTCACCCCCAGCGTCTCTTGAAAAAGATGAAAGTTGAACTTCCTGGAGGCTGGGACTTCTAGGCAAGTGTCATCCCTTCTGTCCTCATTGCTTCCAGGTCTGGTCGATGTGGAACTGTCACAGACTGAGACTAAGAAGCAAAGACTAAAAGAGTCAAAGCCTTTCTTGAGCCAGTGTCAGTGATGACCTGTGGCTGTGTTTTTCATGACATACATGTGGAGGCCACAGAACAGCTTGTGGATTAGTTCTCTGCTTGCACCAGGTAGGTCCTGGGGATGGAATTCAGGTTGACAGGCTTGGTGATTTTGCCTGTTGAGCCATCTCACCCGCCCCAGCCAGTTCTGTGTCAGTTTCTGCTCCAGTGACCAAAAACTATTCCTCCCTGAAGGACCGCACTAGACAGAGGGCAGCTAAGGCACTGCTCACAGGTAAATGATGCTGGGCTTACAATGCAGTGTCCTCAGGAACGTTTCCCCACTGACAAATCCCAAAGCCAATCTTCTCTGAGTTAAACAAGTGTGGCCCTGACTCTCCCTGCCCTCGGGGATTGTCGACTGATATCCGACCATCAGGACTAATGGAGCAGAGATGGCGGGGCGTGGGGCTCAGAAGCCCTCTGATGACGTCATATGGTAATGACAACAGTGGGAATAGCTGCGTGGAGACAGCTTACTTTACTTGGGGTGATTTGAGGATTGTATAGTTTTGGGGACAGGGGTCAGAATATCCAAGATGGGCAGAGGTCTGGAGTAAGGAAGTTGGACCTGTAATCTTGACCAAGGTTTTGTGATGTTCTGCAGGTAGAGGTGTGTAGGGATTTTTGAACTCCTCAGATAAGGTCAGAGAAGGGGGAACTCCTGAAGGGAGTTCTTCATTTTGCACAGAGCCCAGTAGGCTGCGTGGACAATGGTAGACTTCAACCTTAATTAGCAGGGTTTTCCCACAACAAGACTCTCTTTGGTGTTCCCAAATTTAACTTCCCCAGGGGAGGTGACATCCCAGGCCAATTGAGTTTTTCCCTAGAAGCAGTTTGGGAAAGCAAGTTCTCTCCTGGGGTCACTTGCAAAAGTGTGGCTGACACAGACCACTTCCATTCCACCCATAAAATCTATTCTTTTTCACCCTCCCAGGGAGGTCGGTCCCTCCGCCCCCTTCTCTGTGTTTATCCTCTGTGGGTCTACAGACTATAGCTTGGTTATCACTTATTTAATGCCCAATATCCAGATATCAGTGAAAACATACCGTATTTCTCTTTCTGGGTTCGGATTACCTCACTTAAGATGATCTTTTTTTCTAGTTCCATCTATTTGCCTGAAAATTTCATGGTGTAATTAAAAAAAAGAAATGTCACATTTTCTTTATTTATTCTTCTATTGAGGGGCATCTAGGTTGTTTCTGATTTCTGGCTATTCTGAATAGAACATAGCTGAATAGAGCAGCTATGAACATGGTTGAGCAAGTGTCTCTGTGGTGGGGTGAAGCATCCTTCAAGTGTATGCCCAAGGGTGGTACATTTGGACCTTGAGGTAGATAGATTCCCGTCTTTGTGAGGAACCCCCATACTGACTTCCATAGTGACTGGACAAGTTTCTTCCCCCATCAGCAATGAAAGAAGAGTGTCCCCTTGATCCACATCTTTGTCAGCATGAGCTGTCACTTGTGTTACTGATCTTAGTCATTCTGACCAGTGTAATATGGAATCTCAAAGTAGTTTTGATTTGCCTTTCCCTGACGAGCCAATGAGTTTTTATTGAGGTTACTAGCAGGAGTATTGTGAAGGGTTACGAACAAGGAGCAAGGATAACCCGAAAGCAGCTGTGTAGCCAGATAGCTCACCCTATGCCAGTGAGGATGTTGGAACATTGCCTCCCTGAGCCTCTGCACAGCTGGCAGACCGCTCAATACTCTGAATCTCTCTCTCTCTCTCCCTGGTTTGGCTGCTCAGTCTCCAGCTCCGGGAACTGTTTTCTCCCTTTTATACTGTGGGTAGGGTCCTCAAGAATCTTCCAAACTTCCATTCTTCTGAGATATGTGACCGTTTGTTTACCTCCTGTCTGGCCCCCGAGGTTCCTGGGATCCTCCTTTCTGGGGCAAATGTTTCAGTTTGGTGGGAATGCTATGAGGAATGCACATGCCGCAGCCATCACCAGCCAGTGATTCAGGGCACTCTCTTAGGTTCGAATTTCAGGGTATTTCCATCCTATGAAGTTCTTCATACCCAATGGTGGTGAATTCAGTCACTGTGTGGGCACTTAGGCAGAGGCAGCTGCTATGGTGTCTTACCAGGTCAAGCTCCACGTGGTATCTGTAGGGCTGGGTGAGGGACAGGCCTCGTTCGATCCTCTGTAGCCAGACCTTCCCCTCAGGTGACCAGTTTGTTCATTTGTTCAGAGATGCTGCAGATGCTCACATCAATCAGGGATACGACGGAAGGGCTCTGCTGCGGAGCTGTACTCAGTTTAGGGCACACTGGCACGGAGAGGACCAAGTCTATCTTCTGCTCTTTCCCACTTGGGTCGGGTGAGATACAGAGATAAACACTGCCCTAAAGACCAGTCATTCTATTCTGAGAGCCTCCTGCTCCCTAGAGACACTGCCCAGGCCCTGCAGCCCTTACCCTACCATCTCCCTCCTGGCACGCACCACCCTCCTAACCAATGAGCTCAGCTCAGGGCTTACCTCAACGGAGTCGATAACACATATACTTGTGAACTGAAGTCTGTGACAGACTGGGGACCTGCCTCAGATCACAGTCCTGGCCTGTAGCCTGCCATTTGGTCCTGACCCAAGAAGATCTTATCTGGCACAAGGGAGATTAAGGTTTTTCCTCTCCTGTAGCACTTATAGTTTACAAGCCCCATGCTAAGACCACCAGCCTATGCATAGAGAACACAGAGAACAGTAATATTCAACAATTCATCCAAACTCGCAGGGAGTGGGTAGCAGAAGAGGAATTTGGGCCCTGTGATTTAGGGGCCATGTTCTAGACTGAGACTCTCATTCCCTTCTACCAACCATGCACATGAGCAATAGCCAAGAAACTCCTTGGCCAGAGGAATTCTGGCTTTGGTATGACTAACCTCTGGACAAGCAGATGCCAAATAGACTCACGACAGGTGTTGAACAAATCAGAGCAAAACAAAAATAAAGCCTCTGATCAGATAAATTTGCAATGTTGTGTCCCACTAAGTTAAGCTAGTTTTCTCTGCTTCAGAACACAGGGACATTGCAATGCTAAAAGACATTGAAACTGTCTACAAGTATACATGCGTTTCACAGTGTCTGAGATCACAGAGTCCTTCTTGATGGAGTTGTGACATCCCACATCACATGGTCACTGAAATGCTCAATTAGGTGGTAAAGGAGAAAATTATAAAAGGAGTTGTGACCTCAAGGACTCCCTAAAGGGCCTCAAGTGTTCCTAGGACCACTCTGAGAACTGCTGCTCTAAGCAAATAATGTTTAGGAGGTATGAATGAAGGCATATCTTAATCAAACTAACTAAGTCATCTTACCCTCTACATACAACGAAGGAGAGGAGGAAGTGAAAGATATGTATGTGTGTGTGGTGTGTGTGTATGTGTTTATGTATGCATGTTTGTTTGTGTGGTGTATGTGTGTGTGTGGTATGTGTATATGTGTGTGTGTGTGTCTATGTGTGTGGGTGGTGTATGTATATGTGTGTTGTATATGTGGTATGTGTGTATGTGTGTGTGTCTATGTGTGTTTGTGCGTGTGGTATATATGTATGGTGTGTGCACACGTGTGAATATATGTGTATGTAAGTATGTGTGTACAAGTATGTATGTATGTGTGTATGTATGTTAGTGTGTGTGGTGTATGTATATATGTGTGTGTGGTATGTGTATGGTGTGTAGTATGTATGTATATGTATGGTGTATGTATGGTATGTATCAATGTGTGTATGGGTGTGCCCTCCCCCAGCCTTTGAGTGGGAGTTTGAGGCTGGCCATTGTTTCCCACCTGGGGTGGAGAGTTCACACCAACGTGACGCCCTTTGATCTCCAAAACCCTGCAGCCCTCTGAGAGGCACTAGCCAGCCACCTGCAATTTCCTGAGAGCCACCTGACGCCAGCCACAGCCATCCCGCAGAGCAGCAGAGCCTTGGAATCACATCCTCCCCCCCCCCCCCCGCCCCAGCAGTGGAGCCGACGCCCGCTGAGCAGACTCTCAACTTTGGGGGAAGGGTCTCGCCCCCAAATCTTAAATTGGCAGCCCCCCAATAAACGACGGACTTTGAGCAGCAATGTTGTCTTAGTCCATGTTTTTCTTGTCACCCCGTTTCTTTCCCAGCTCTCCCTACAGAGAACCCAATAACCCATTCGTATGTAACCGCTGGGAGGTTACATATGGGGTTATGTGTATATGTGTGTGTGGGGGGGTATGTGTGTATGTGTGTGTGGTATATGTGGTATGTGTGTTTATGTATGTTTGTGTATGTGGTGTACTTGTAAGATGTGTGTGCACACGTGTGTGCATGCATGTGTGTGAGTGTGTTGTGCAAGTGTGTATGTGTGTGTTGAGATCACTTCTCTATTGTATTATTTCATTCTTTCTTTCCCCCTCCTGTTTATTTTAAAATGCTTCATTGCCCCACAAAAGACTCCACATAGTTTAGTCTTCCAGGAAGTCCATACTCCGTTTAAAGAGACATATTTAAAATATAAGTAAATGTTATT